>JAKSZU010000005.1:25264801-25759801 GCA_026018925.1 Tupaia tana | reverse complement strand
GAGACAAAGAGACAGAAAGTGAGAAATCACCCCCCCCTGGGGGGATGGCCACGCCGCAATCTTTTCTTCTCCATTCTTCCCTCGGGATCTTGGGCATGCATGCACACATGCCCGACGTGAGTTTAAGCCAGCGGATCCAGGACTCAAACCGCAGTTGGTTACATGGGAGTTAAGCGACATAGCCATTACGCTAACTGCTGGTCCCAGTACTCCTTTCTCTTAAAGGAGCTGCAGACAACAGAAGCTTATTGCCAAAACCAAACTGTCACACATGAACCTACGTGTTACATACAATGGCATAAAATAGCAAAGTCATAATTACCTAACAAGCGCACAAGCACAGTACAACTGATAACATAGGTTGTTTTCCCTGTGGCCTTCAAACATGTTAATATCGGAGGTGAGGGAGCCAGACTAAACCATCCTGACTCCATTTGCAATACAGCAACACTTTGTAAAAAGCAAACTCTCCAATGATTTATTTACTTAAGAAAAAATGAGACTCTTAAATGAACTTCTAACTACGTACACACTAATTGATAACCTATTTCTTCACACATTCATTTAGTCACTCACTCAGAAACTTTATCGACCGCCTACAAGAGACTCACTGAGCATGCAGGGTGGTGGGGAGACAATGAAGTCAGAAGCCCCTGAGACGGTCTGTGGCACGTGGACCAATGGAGGTACAGGTAGCGAGAAAGGGAGGGCCTGACTCCAAGGACAGGAAGAGCCTCACTTAGTTAAAACCAGAGAGTAACTGTAGTTTGGGATTTGAAAAACATTTTTTTTAAGTTTATTTTTCTGAGAGAGACAGAGATCATCACTGCTAGTAGGGCCTGTATGCCAGAATCCACTCCCGGCCTCAGTCAGCCAGGACCACGGGCAGGCACAACTGCAGTGTACAGGGAGGCCTTGGGGCATGAACCTGGGACCTTCCCATGTGGCTCCAGCATCAAGGAGCATTGTGTTACCATCACACCAGCACGGTTGGCCCTGCAGTTGGGAATCCGGATTGCTGGAGAGGAGAGAAGACAGGAGTAATAGAAAACAAACATCCCAAAACCTGGAAGTATGAGAGAGCAGGAGCCTTGATGTGACACAGGACAGGTGGAGCATTTCTTAGTTCTTCCCCCAATTTTTCTGAGTAAGTGAATTCTGTTCACTTAATTTGCACAGCAAAGATTTATTGCATCCTATTGTAAGCAAGTTATTTTGTCAATAGAATAAATAAATTATTCAGTCTCTGCCCTCAAATGACTCCTACTCTACTATTATAAGTCCTATAAGGGGAAAAAACAAAAACAACATTCTTAGGGCTTCCCTGTAGCTTGGTTTCTGCACTCATTGAAGTGATTGGGGATTAATGGTGGTCAGTCCTAACTAGGGCCCCTCTTTTGCGATGTGCAATTAAAGAAAATGTGCCATGTGCCCTGTGAGCTGTCTGTCCCGTCTGTGCTGTGTTATAGCCTCCGTAATATGGGTCTCTCTCTCTCTCTCTCTCTCTCTCTCTCTCTCTCTCTTTTATTGCTATAGGGTGTGTGTGCTTGCTGGAGAGACAGAGCGAGACAGACGGAAAGTGAGAAATCATCCCTGGCAGGGATAGCCATGCCACAATCCCTTCTCCTTTCTGCTCCTCTTGGGATTTGGAGCATGCGCACACACGCGCCTGGCACGAGTTTTAAGCTGCCAAATCTGGGACTTAAACCGTGGTCAAATATGTGGGAGTCTGGCGACGTAACCATTATGCCATCTGCTGGTCTCTGGGACCTCAGGGAAGACCTTTGGGGAGGACCACATTTCTGAGGATCTGAGGAAGCTTCCAGAACAGTGGTGGGACCAAGCAGTGACAAAGCCAGCAGCCAGGTTGTAGGAGTGGGGAGGGCTGTCCCTAGAGGGGAGCTGGAGTGATTCTAAGGAGTTTCCTGTCTCTCAATTCCAGCCTTTTCTCTCCGGCTAATGCTGTGCTCTGTCCTGCCCAACTATCTCCCCAACCCCAACACACACACACACTCCTCGTCTCTCTATTTGGAGCCTTCAAGTGCTCATATATTTATCAAAAGCAACATTGTTCTCAACTCGTGGCTTTTAATGTTTTGTGATTGCTTTTGTTAGTTCCAGTTCTCTTGAGCTAGCCCTGCTTCGGGAGCCCTGCGGGCCTCTGGCAGAGGTTACTTCTACACACTCTTCCCCGAAGAAGGTATCGCCGCATTATATCACCGAAAGCCTTTAACCCCAACTCGAGAATTGGAGAAGTGATGAGGAATCAACCTATTTGGGTTTAATTTTCGATTTATAAAGTCACTGTGGCTAGCCATCAAAAGATGACTATGAATTTAGTGTCACTTTATGAGGACTACTCTGTGCTCTGGATGGGTTAAAGTGAAAAGATGGAGAGCCAGACAGACACTTGGGGAAGCACAGACGTGGACCCTCCACATACTCACACACCCCCCTTTACAGCACTTACGGACAATGTAACTTATTAATTTATTTCTTTGCTGCCAGAAGGCCATCTCCAGAGAGAGAGAGAGAAAGCACCTCCTGGCTGGGTGTGGCCATGTCACAGATCCTTTTCCTCCATTTCCCAATCCTACCAGGATTTGAGGCTTGCAGGCATATCTACCCAGCATGCTTTTCAAGTCACTAGGCCTGGGATTGAAAGCATAATCCGCTGTCTGGGATCCAGCCCCCCATCAACCTCTGCACTATGGGACTGGCCTATTTGTGTACTTTAAAGTACAGCTTAGGTCATTTTTGAGTCTCTGTGTCCTTTGGTAGAATGTAAGCTCTCTGAGAGAAGACTGTCCATCCTGTTCTCTGCCGTATCTCCAGGGCTGAGCAAAGTGCCAAGGAGACAGTAGCCACTCACCAAATAGCTATGGGATGAGTAAGAACATGTGAATGCGTTCAGCTATGCTCACTGTTTTAGACTCTCTGGGATCTTCCAGAAGACATGTTGCCACCTCTTACCTGGTGAGATTTGTCTCTAGATGTAACAGATGCGCCCCCAGGTATGTCTGGTGCGCCCACAGTGCCTGCTGTAACAGGCATCAGCCAGCCTCTCTCTACTTCCTGTTGAAATCGGAAAAACACATGGTTTCTCCCACTCTGAAGACATTTACTTTACCCCTCTGCCCTTCTGTTCCCAACTGTGGTAAACTGTGATAGGCCCTCGGCTACAACAGCTAAGGATAAAGGATTCTATCAATTCTGACCATTCTTACTCATCTGTGTCATCTCAAGAGCCTGGGAGAAAATACTCCTGATACCCAGGTGCACCCCAGGCCAACTGAACCAGAATCTCTGTAGGCTGGGTCTGGGAGTTGGTATTCTAATTCTCTCCAGATTATTCCAACATGTGACAATGATTGAGAACCCTCTCTAGAGGGTCATCCTAACCTCCCCCTACTGGGGGGAGAAAATGGTAGGAATTCATCTTCAGGTTCTTAGACAATTCTTAGGTGTCCCACTGTTCCTGCTCTGAACTTGGCCCCTAGAACACAGCCTTTATACACCTAATGGGACCTGATGACCAGAGGTGTGCGGCAGGGGCCACAGATGTCCTTGCGTAAAGAGTTGCTTAATCTCACAGCATCAGAAAAGCCATAAAAAAAAATCAGTAAGGGGACCGGCAGGTGGCATGATGGCTAAGAGCACTGGACTCCCACATGTACAACCACGGTTTGAGTCCTGGACCTGGTGGCTTGCTTTCTTACTTTCCCACTTTCTCACTCACTCTCACTCTGTCCCTCTCTGGTCAAATTAAAATAAATAAATGAGTAAATAAAGTTAAATAAAATAATTCTTAAAAAATCATTAAGAAGATTCCAGTTGTTGCCCATCTGTTTATCAAAAATGTAAGTGATTGAAAACATGTAGTGCTGGCAAATGGAACTGGAATGTGTATTCTCTACAGGATCAGGCTATAAAAATTACCATATCCTTTGTGAACAGTTACCCATCAATGTTTGTTAATCACTTACAAAGTTTAAAAATGGGTGACTTCTTTTTTTTTTTTTTTTTTTGGGGGGGGGGGAGAGGTTTTCGCTATAGGGCGCGTGCGCTCGCCAGACAGACAGAAAGAGACATAGAGACAGAAAGCAAGAAATCACCCCCCAGGGGGGATGGTCATGCCGCAATCCCTTCTCCTCCATTCTCCTCTCGGGATCTTGGGCACGCACGCACACGCACCCGGCGTGAGTTTTAAGCCACCGGGTCTGGGACGCGAACTGCGGTCGACTATGTGGGAGTCCAGCAACATAGCCATTATGCTAACTGCTGGTTCCCAAAATGGGTGACTTCTGAAACAGAAATCCCATTTTTAGAAATGTAACTGTCAGAAATTAAAGTACAAAGTGCATCATGGCTTGTGATAACAAAAAGGAAAATGATCTGAATGTGCATGGGTTACCAGTGGGCCATGCTACGGTTCTTTCATACTAGATAATATTTTGTTGCTATTGAAAATAATGATGGAAATATTAGATGAGTTGACTTTGAGGGATGCCCACATTACATATTGTTTAAGCAAAAGACTGAAATTACAGAATTATTGATAGAGTAGGATTCCCATTTCATGTAAAAATAACAAGTGACCCCATCTACAGGGATGCTATATGTGTATAGAGTAAAATAAGGAAGAATATGCTCAAGCTGGCAATAGTGGCTGAACAGGAGCAGCGCTTGGGAGTTTCGCTGGGTTTGGAGTTCTAAGAAGCCTGAGATGAGAAGCCCTCAATAGATTAGGATCAGAGAGGTCACTCAACCTGTGCCTTACTGCCCCACGATTTCCCAGAAGAGCCACAAACTGGGTCTTTTCTCCCCAGTCTGGACTAGTTTTGGGCAGTAAATGATTATATGCCATAAAGCTTGACACCACTTCCTCAGAAGAGGAGCTGGAAGTTTCCAGGAATGTGGTGACTAAGCAGCAAATGAGAAGGAGAAATGTGAAGGGCAGTCATGGGGCAACTGCCTCAAAGACCAGGACACAGAGCACAGACCCACTGGGTTATCACTCATTTTACTGGCTCTGTGAATTTGACTACTTTAGGGACTTCGTGTAAGTGGGATCACACATTTGTCCCTCTGTGACTGACTTGGTCTCAGCTTAATTTCCTCAAGGTTCATTCAGGTTAGTACGTGTCAGAATTTCCCCCCATAAGGCTAAGTGATATTCCACCGTATGTACGTACTTCATTTTGTCAATCCTTCATCTGTTGATGAACATTTGGGCTGCTTCCACCTTTTGGCAATGGTGATATGCCACTGTGATGCAGGTGTACATCCACTTACTTTTTTTTTTTTTTGGAGAGTCTTTTTTTTTTTTTTTTTTTTTTCTTCTATAGGGTGCGTGCACTTGCCAAACAGACAGAGAGACAGAAAACGAGAAATCACTCCCCAGGGGGATGGCCACACCACAATCCCTTCTCCTCCATTCTCCTCTTGGGATCTTGGGCACGTATGCACACACGCCCGGCGTGAGTTTTAAGCCACGGGGTCCGGGATGCGAGCTGCGGTCAACTACATGGGAGTCCAGCGACATAGCCATTACGCTAACTGCTGGTCCCCATCCACTTACTTTTTAAAAACAGAATTATTTAGGGGCCAGCAGATAGTGTAATGGTTATGTCGCTGGACTCCCATGTAGCTGACCATGGTTTGAGCCCCAGACCCAACTGCTTTAAATTCATGCCGGGCGCATGTGTGTTTGTGCCCCAAATGGAGAGTGGAGGAGAAGAGATTGCAGTGTGGCCATGCCCTCTGGGCGGTGATTTCTCACTTTCTGTCTCTTTGGCAAGTGCATGTGCCCTGTGGCGAAAATCTCTCTCTGAAAAAAAAAAAAAAAAAAAAAAAAAAACTTAAATAAAAATAATTATTTACTTAATTTTTATTTATTATTTAATTTAACGAGAGAGCAAGTGGGAAAGCAAACTGCCACATTCAGGACTCAAACTGCGGTCAGCCATGTGGGAATCTAGTGCCTCAACCACCACACCATTTGCCAGCCCTATCTTTTAAACACGTTTCTATAAGCACTTGTGGTCCCCTTACCCAGCCCTTCTGAGTCTTTTTCTTTTGACCAATTTGCTCTCCCTTGCCTCAATATGGTCTTCCTCTCCCAATTCTATGACCTTTCCCAACTTTCCTGGCCCAAGCCCTTGGCAGCTGGGCACAAAAGGAGGACCTCAGGGGGCCTGTGTGGTTCCTCCACCAGCTTCGCCCAGGACAGGCGCTGGCCACATCCTCCCCCACCTCACCTACCACATGGCCAGGCAACCTGGCTCCAGCGCAGAGTTGCCGCCCCTGCCTCCTGCAGCGAACTGCTCCGTGCAGGAGGGCGACGGCCCCTTTCCAGGGTAACTTACCACCCAGGCAGGAGGAAGCCATAGACTACACACGCAGAAACAGAGAGGACAAAACTTAACCCCCGAGCTATCATAACTAGGTAAGGATAGGGGAGTGATTCCATCCCCAACTCTTCCCCTTTTCTTTTCTTTCTTTTTGCTTCTGCAAAAGCCACAAAAGGGTTAAATACTTTGCCACGAGGTGGGATAAACTTCTCAGATCTGTGGGCTGCTTGATTGTCCTGACACCAGCACAGTGTGGGACGCCCCAGCCCCTTTGTCGATTATAATGGCACATCTTCATTATTGTTCTAATACTCCTTTAAAAAAACACCCTAATCTTTCTCTGGTGCCAATGGCTGCTACAATGCAGGGGTGTTTTATTTCTCCCCCCTCTGTCCTTCCCTTAACCCTCTATTGTTGCCATAGTCACGGTGGGGTGGGGCGATAGCGCTGGTGCAGGGTGGTTTCTGTACTGTACCGCCCTGAGCTCGTTGTTTAAATCTGTATTATCCCACTGTTCTGAAGATTTACATTTTTAATGGCTCATTTATGTAATCCCATAAATAAAGTAGCAAAAAAGGCATCCCACACAAATGAGTGAATCAGAGTTTGAAAAAGGCTCCTGAAGCAGGTCACTCCGGGTCTCAGCTGCGGGGCCTTGATTGCTGTGGCCGGTGTTAGCCAGGGTGGCAGTGGGCTTAAGACCACCCAGTCAGCGCCCAAATGGGGCATTACCAAGGAATAGCGGGATGGTGCTGGAGTTCAATCTCCCCTATTTATCAGAGAACACAGTTCTACCGCAAAATCCATTTTACTCTAAGACTCATTTACCTTATTGCTTTGACAGCTGCACCTCTCTCTGGCGGAGAAGTTTCTACGATTAGCTTTTTCCCTTCTAGCAGCTGATGTTGTGTGTTGCCCCTACCCCTCCTTTCTTCTTCTTAACCAATATATTCCTGGGGCTGCTAAATTCTATCTAAAGAGCCTGTGAATTCAAGCACCTGCCTCAAGAATGTATTTGACACACTGAACACAGATATAGTTGGAACAATTCGCTGTTAGGCTTCCCTCGCTTGCTTCTCTCTTCATTCTCCCTCCCCTGGGATGAAAAGCCTTAGTGAACCTCAGCGCCTTTGGGGAAGTTTGTACTAATTAAGTGCAAATGAAGAAAATGGCCAAAATGTAACTGAATCAGCACATGTCTAACACCCCCGGGTCCCTGCCCAGCTCAGATACAAACCCAGAAATCACTGCTCTGTTCCGGGAGGCGGCTCGGCTCTGGGATTCGTGTTTACTACTCATTACTTTATGCTGTGACTCGAAACATTTTTGCTTTAGGACAGTATAGTAAAATGTGATCCTGGGATGGGAGTTCTGTGTCTGAATCTGTCTCTCACTTCCCTGCATCTTTGCAGAGGTCTCTGGATGCACAACGACTTTTGATCAGATATGCTGTCCTGATCGTTTGCAAGTGGTCTAAGACCAAAGCCACAGGAAAACAGGAACTGTAAAGTGCTCTAAATGCACATAAACATCATACTAGAATTTGATGAAAACAGGCTCAAAGCAAGAAATCATTCAAGTCTCAACTTTCCAATTTTCTTGTCATGGAAAAGTGACTTCTAAACTTTGCAAAATGAAGATTTTTTTTTTTAACTTACACCAGGGCAACTTCAAAAAGTTCATGGAAAAATGAAGTTAAAGTACAAGTTTATTTTGGTGCAAAAAATGTTTACATCCATGTATCATTTTCTCATATAACACAATTTCTCTGAACTCTTTGAAGATCCCTTATAGTCCCTACCTTGGTGGTTTATGAGAAAGAGAAATGCAATTTTCCCTTAGTTTTTTTTTTTAAAAAGAGGTTTTTGCCTTAGGAAGCATGCTTTCGCTGGAGAGAGAGGCAGATACAATGAGAGGGAAAGTGAGAAATCACCCCCTGAGGGGGATGGCCACAATCCCTTCTCTTCCATTCTCCTCCTGGGATCTTGGGCGTGCACACGCCTGTGCCCAGTGTGTTTCAAGCCACCAGGTCCAGGACTCAAACCGTGGTCGGCCATGTGGGAGTCCAGTGACATAACCACTGTGCCATCTGCTGTCCCCTCTTACATCTTCTTAGAGAGGAAAGCACTGAGAAGCAAAGGAAGTGTAAGTCACAGAAGCAATCACAGGAGGTGTTGTCCCCCTTTCCCGAGAAGGATGCAGAGGCCACGTGGTAGAAGTCCGTGACGGAGCATGTCTGCTGGGAGCCTGCAGCTAGCCCCCCCTCCAGAGTGCAGGTTTGTGAGGCCCCTGAGAACTTCTCTGCCCACTGCCAAACCCCATCACCCAGAACGCCACCTCACATCCGACCGGTGACACCCAGCAGTCACATCGCTCAACTGAAGGCAGAACTTACCTGAGCCCTCCTGCTGCAATCTGTAAAACCTGTCTGAGTGTGGTCATGGGGACCAAGGGAAACGCTGCAGGTGGATGTCCCTGACGCCTCCCTGAGAGGCCTTCATGGTTTCAGTGGACTGTGCATTCCAGACTGCTGTGGACTGCTCTTCTTCCACAGAATAGAAAGAGAACTTCCTAGTAGAAGTTCGTATTTACAGTGACAAATGTCCCCAGTAGAAGCTAGTCTTTAAATTAGACTCTTTGTCTTTTACAATATTTCCTTTGAGAATCTTTAAGAATTATTAAAGGGATTGTTATCATTCTTAAAAGAAGGAAATTTCGGGACCAGCAGATAGTGTAATGGCTACATTACTGGACTCCCATGTAGTCAACTGCGGTTCGAGTCACGGACTTATTGGCTTAAACTCATGCTGGGTGCATGTGCGTGTGTGCCCAAGATCCTGAGAGGAGAATGGAGGAGAAGGGATTGTGGCATGGTCATCTATCCAGGGAGGTGATTTCTTGCTTTCTATTGCTTTGCCTCTCTCTGTCTTTCTGGCGAGCACACACGCCCTATAACAAAAACCTCTTCAAAAAAAAAAAGAAGGAAATTTCATAGTGTTCTGCCCTTTATGTACAAAGTGATGATATTTTTAAAAACTTCATAATGAGAGGGACCAACAGATGGCATAATGATTACATCGCTGGACTTCAACGTAGTCAACTGCAGTTCAAATCCCAGACTTGGTCACTTAAAACTCACGCCAGGTGCTTGTGCATGCATGCCCAAGATCCCAAGAAGAGAGTAAAGGAGAAGGGATTGTTGTGTGGCCATCCCCCTGGGGGGTGATTTCTTACTTTCTGTCTCTCTGGTGAGTACACATGTACACATGCCTTATAGCAAATAAAACAAAAAAAGCTTCATTATCAGAGATGGATTTGTCCAGAATCTTCTAAAGTCCAGATGGGTCCGCTTTGTGACCATGGCCCAAAGGTGAGTGTGGTCATTGTGGCTACAAGTAGAGCTCAGGCCAAGCCATAGAGTTGTGCAATTTAAAAAGAGAAATTATACCTATGGAGATCGAATTGTAAGAGAAAAGCATCCCAGTGTAGTCTATGGTATACATAGTCCATTTACTTATTTTTTCAATAATTATTTATTTTATCTTATTATTATTTTAATGTACCAGCGAGAGAGAGGGAAACTGAGAAAACAAGCTGCCAGGTCTGGGACTTGAACCGCAATCAGCCATGTGGGAGTTCAGTGCCCTCACCACCATGCCACCTGCTGGTCCCTAAAGTCCATTTATTTTTAAAGGCCTCTGACTTTAAGCCTGATACCTTGGTTACACCCTATATCCATTAGAATTATTGCCTGGAAAGATGTGTTTTCATTTATAGCAAACAAGCTATGATGCTGCAAAGAACTGTGGATTTCACAATGTGCTCCTGTCCTTCCCCGTGTTCCTGAGTTCATGATGTAAAGAACCAAGTCTAGCCAATCAGTTGCCTATGCTGTTTTAAATGAACCAACGTGAGCTCTTGCCAACTTGGAACTGCCCCTCTTCTCCGCTTTCTCTATGTTATGTAGACCAGCTCTCTTGGTTCTCATTTCAATGAGCGCATGCTGGGAAACTAGAAATTTGCTCACCTGAGTAGTCCTGGCTCAAACAAACCACTCTCCTACTGCCTTTTATGCCTCAGCTTTCTTTTTAGGTTGACAGAACTCATGGTCACGACGAGGTCTGACTGGGAGAGCTAGGAATCCTCCACTAGTCCGTACGAAATTAGCAGTAGTGGACAGTGAATTTAGAAGAGTGGGAAAATACCACGATCAGTTTTCCTTTCCTTTTTAAAAATGTTTTAATTTGCTATAGAGTGTGTGTGATTACTGGAGAGAGATGGGGGGTGGGGGTGGGGAATGAGGGGATTTGAGCATGCATGTATGTGTGCCAGTCATGATTTTCAAGCTGCCAGATCCGGGACTTGAACTGTGCAGTTGGCCATGTGGGATCCAACCACCTTACCCACCATGCCGCACTCCATTTTTCTACACTCTCACACAGGACAGGTCTGACACCACATGTGTGTCTGGAGAACTAGGAGTGTTCCCTATTCACCAAGCACTTCTCTTGCAATTACCAACTGAGTGTCCTCTAATTCCATTCAGTTCTGACATGACCTACCTGGAGATAACGTCAGATCCCACAGGCTGAAGGCTCAGCCCCACAAGGCTGACCTCCACTTTAGATACCAATCCCAAGCGGTAAGTATCACCTGTTCTTTTTTGTTTGTTTATTTAATTTGCTAGAGGTTGTGTGCACCAGCAGAGACTGAGAGAGTGAGAGAAATCACACTCTACAGGGTGTGACCACGCCACATCCCTTCACTATTTCTCCACTCTGTCAGGAACCCAGGGATGCCTGATGTGTTTCTCAAGCCTCCGAGTCCAGGACTTGAACGGCTTGGTCAGTCATGTGGGATCTGGCTCCCTTAACCAGGAGACCACCCCAACTTCTGACCAACTGGCTATTAATTGGAGTTCTCACAACCTCCTCCTTCCATTTGACTAAATTGCTAGCACAGTCACAGAACTCAGGGAAACACAGTATTTACATTTACCAGTTTATTATAAAAGATCTTTTTAAAAATTTTACTATTTTTTTTAGAGATATTTTTACTATAGGGTACACGCACTCGCCAGAAAGAGACAGAAAGTGAGAAATTACCTCCCCTCGCCCGGGGGAATGATCTCACCACAATCCCTTCTCCTCCACTCTCCTCTTGGGATTTTGGCATGCACACGTGCCCGGTGTGAGTTTTAAACTGCTGGGTCCAGGACTCAAACCACAGTCAACTACATGGGAGTCCAGCGACATAATCATTAGGCCATCTACTGGTTCCTATTATAAAGCTGCTTATGGAGAACACAGAGGAACAGCCAGATGAAAGAGATCTCAGGGCAAGGCATGTGGGGAGGGGTGTGGCTTCTGTGCCCTCTCCTCACGTCGTGCTGCCTCCCCAACACCTACATGAATGTAGCTCAAGTCTTGCTGTCCAAGAGTTTCATAGACTGATTCTCCACCATCTGTAGACATGGACACAATGGCTTCATAGAGGTAGAGAGGTAAAGAATGACTGCCAGGGCTGGAAGGATGAGGTGAGTAGGTGAAGAGGAATGCTGATTCATGAAAATGGAAGTGTAACGAGATGCGGGGGACAATGTCTGGTGCCACAGGATGCAGTAGGGAGTGTACAGAGGCAACAGCTTGTATATTCCAAGTAACCAAGAGGGAAGATTTTGAGCAACCCCAGTACAAGTAAAGAAACTGTTGGGACCAGCAGTTAGCATAATGGCTATGTCGCTGGACTCCCATGTAGCCAACCGTGGTTCGCGTCCTGGACCCAGTGGCTTAAACTCACGCCGGGCGCGTGTGCGTGCATGCCCAAGATCCCAAGCAGAGAATAGAGGAGAAGGGATTGTGGCATGGCCATCCCCCAGGGGGTGATTTCTCGCTTTCTGTCCCTCTGTCTCTCTCTGTCTTTCTGGCGAGCGCACGCGCCCTATAGCAAAAACCTCTTCAAAAAAAGAAAAAAAAAAAAAAGAAGAAGAAACTGTTGAGGTGGTGGGTGTGCTAGTTATCCTGAATGAGTCGTGACATGCTGTATTCTTGTACTGTAAGATCGCATTGCATCCACACAAATATGTACAATTATTATATCTTAATAACAATTTTTTTTTGGAGAGTTTTTTTTTCGCTATAGGGCGAGTGCGCTCGCCAGAAAGACAGAGAGAGACAGAGAGACAGAAAGCGAGAAATCACCCCCCAGGGGGGATGGCTACACCGCAATCCCTTCTCCTCCATTCTCCTCTCGGGATCTTGGGCACGCACACACACGCGCCCGGCGTGAGTTTAAGCCACTGGGTCCGGGACACGAACCGCGGTCGACTACGTGGGAGTCCAGCGACATAGCCATTACGCTAACTGCTGGTTCCCAACAATTTTATTTTTTAGAGAGTTTTTTTGCTATAAGGATGTGCCCTCACCAGAGAGACAGAGACAGACAATAACAAATATTTTTTTTAAGTTAATTTTTATAGTACTTAATCTCCAGCCACCCCCCCTACTTTTCCCCAGAGGTTGGTGAAAGGGGCTCAGAGTGCCAGCCCCCTAATCACTTGGCCTTTCCAGTGACCAGCGCCATCCTGAGGCTATCTAGGAACCCCCCCCCCACCTCAGCGCACTAGCTGTGAGAACAAGCAGTTTACGTGAAAAACAGAAGATATTCCTTTGTTTTGTTTTGTTTTGTTTTAATTGCTCGAGTTCATGTGGTCTCACCAGAGAGAGAGAAAGTGCAAGCCTAGTGGAGTATGGTTACCCACAATCCCTCCTCCTCCATTTCTCCTTCCTGTCAAGATTTGGGGCACGCATGCACACATGCCTGTTTTTTCAAGTCACTGAGGCCATGATTTGAACTGGAGGGTTGGCCATGTGGGGTTAAGCTCCCTACACCACTAGGCAATGGCTCCAAGAAGACATTCCTATTACGCAGGAAATTCCAAAAGTTTTAAGTGCTCTGTGCCAACCACTAAAGAGGAAGACCAAACACATTTCTGATCATTCCACAGACAACTTGGGAATTAGTGCGTCTATGTCGCTGCCATTGCTGGATATTTTTCTCCTTACTTAATCACGGTGAAACTGAGCCAAGTATCTTTTGATGCATCTCTCTTGGCAAGACCAAGAGTGAGTCTGTTCCCAGTTCTTGCATTCATCTTCTCTCCATGCAGATTTCTTGGACTAAGCCAATCTCCACACCAGCCTCACTCCACCTAAACATAAAGCCTCCAGGAAATGGGTGTACCTTACGTTCCCAACAACACAGCTACCTGGGCTATAAAAGAGGCACCCTCACCCCGCATGAAAAATACCAGGGCCCCTTTATATTGTTCCGTTCTCCTGAGGGACAAGGCTGTCAAATGGACTTTGGCCCAGATGAGAGAGAGCTCTTTGCCAGGCCACCAAAGCCTGGGGTTTTAGGGCTCAGTTTCCTTCACAAAATCATTGGCATTAATCCCATAATGCCTCATTTCCCTTATTTCCAAGTGGCCTAAGCCATCTGTCACCCTAGAGACTTATAACCTTGTTGGGGTACTTTTTTTAAAGTTTATTCATTTCTTCAATGAGGTAGAGACAGAGAGATAGCAGGTCTTGATGTCGCTATCCACACCCCGCTTCAGCCAGCCCAGATCATGGGCATATGCATGCCTGGCATACACAGGGAGGTCTCAATATGAATCTAGAACCTCCATGTGGGTCAGCCTCTGAGAGTGCTGCTGTGCAACACTCCCCACCCAGTAGGTCTATAGTTATCTTTTTTTTTTTTAAAGGAATATAAAACTATTTATTGACCACTGTTCACCAGTATTTACAATAAAGTAAACAATATACAGTTGGGTAACATTCTGATTACTACAGAGTTATTGGTTCTCCTTGCTTCTGCTGAATCAGTAACTCAAATACTGCAAAGATTGAGGCCTACACATAAGGAATGAGTTGGGGTTAAGAAAAGAAACATGCACAATAGTTTTAGATCAAATTTGTTCACTCATTTATGCCAGCAAGTCCTAAACTGCTAACATCTTTAACCATCTGATTAAGTTTCCATGAGCCAAATCTTAGACATTTCATGAATAATGACCTTTCAGTCAATAGAGCATAAGGATTTCAACTTTTTGTAAAGGAAGTTTTACTAGAGGATTAAAATGCTCACTTATAGTCTTTCTTAGCTAAACACTGGGATTTGTCCATTTTTGTCATGTGGGAAGGGAGCTTACTAGTAACCGTAGAATTTCTCCTTTCAGGAATCCTGCAAATAAACTATTGAATTTATATGACTACAGATAGATAAAAAATTCTGATATGATTGCTTTTAAGTTATCCAATTTAGATTGCCCAATTACAAAATCATTCATTTGAAAGGTTATGGCTTCGGAAAAACTTTCAATTTAATTTGGAGGGACTTATTTCTTATTCTGAGGTTGCTCAGCATGACAGTATCTCAAACATATGAAGGTTTCAAAAACAGAAAGCCATTTACTATTGTCTTATGTATACAAACACAAAGACGGAAAACAAAAACCCCATACTGGTACTGAAGCATGTGAGTTAAACACAAGTTCATGACAATGAAACATTTTCCCAACATTTAGAAAACCTGTTCCCAAATGCAAAGGACAAAATATCATGGTATGAAATGTTTTTCTTCCAATAAGGAAGCAACTACAGAAAAGCTTTTATTTGTTCAAAGTAACCAGTGCTATTGGGATGCAACCCCCCCCCCCCCCCAATTCCCCAATACTACTTTCAAAACAAACATATCAAACTTGATTTTCCCATTAGAATGCAGTTCTTTCTCCACACTAGTAAATCAAAATCCAAGACCCAGATTTTATATACATATATATAAATATATATAAAAAAACAATGCAAACAATTATTGAGCTTCATCTTCTGGACAAGAATGCCAAGTTAGTCTCTCTTCATAAAAAAACAATTACAATTTGAGGACACTTCATATTTGCTTCTTTTGCCAGCACCAAGTCTGCCTCATCTGAATCTTTCCATTTCATGAGAAGCATCCACTCTCCACTGCCGTCTGTGGCACCAATTATTCGTTCAGGATCAAGACCTCTGGCAGAGCCTCTTGGTTTATCAGCAGCATCTCTCTTCTTCTTTGATTTGCTATCATCAGATTCACTGTCAGATAAAGATTTTCACTTTGTACCATCTTTCTCTTTACCAGCTTTTTGAGATTTAAGAAATGCTTCAATTAACTCTGGACAATCTAAATTTTCTTCTGGTTCCCAAGTATTGTCAGCATCTGTAAATCCCTTCCACTTCAGGAAATATTCCACCTTCCCATTCACTACGCGTCGGTCCAGTACTTTTTCCACCACAAATTCTTCAGGCTCTGCCTCTTCAACTTTTTTACTCTTTCCATTCTGTTTCTTACCCAATTTTTGCAATGTAGTTTTATTGGAGGCCATTTTTTATTGCAGACTTGAAGAGTTCACCGCTCCGAGCTGCGCCGGGTCGCAGGTCTCAGTTATCTAACGCTATGGCTTTCAAACTGTTTTCACTCCCGCTAACAGTAAGAAGTGCATTTTATGTCTGTATCTAGTACACACACATACACATACAGTCACATACACAAATTAAAAAATAATTGGATAAACCCAAAGTGTTTCATATATGTGTTTATATTTTCTAGTTTATTATATACATTCTCTTTCAATTTTCTTAAAGCTTAATCATGCCCCACTCAATTGTTTCATGACCTACTCAGGTCGCCCTCTTCTTGTAATTGAAGCCAGGCTTTCTCCTAAGGACATTGACTGCACCGTTTCTCTTGAATGGAGGCTCTTTCCCTCCCACTCCCGTAAATTGCACTCTTCCCAGCTCCTTTGACGGGTACACCAGCAACCTTGGTCACTGCCACCATTCCTCGTCATTATCATCCTCAACCAGTCTCCCTGCGACATCTCATTAGATGAAGGCTGTGGGGCCGAGCAACGTGGTTTCTCTCCGGAAGTGCGCCCGTGTCATACTGAGCAATGTCAACGTCCAAGAAGATCATGCATCCCACATGTAGGCCTCCTGGTGCCCTAATTTCTTCACTTCCTGCGATCTCTCCTGTCCCCGTTGAGAACTGTATCATCTGCTAAATGACACTTCCTACTCACTACCCACCTCCCTTCCATCAGGTTATTTACTCTAGAACCTCCACCCCCACCCCCATTATGCTCCGTCAATCACTCCCACCATGTCCTCCTCCAGGAAAGTCTATATAGACTCTTGACTTCCTTAAAAAGCAAAGTCTGGGACCAGCAGTTGACATAACGGCTACATCGCTGGACTCCCATGTAGTCGACAGTGGTTCGAGTCCCGGACCTGGTGGCTTAAACTCACTCTGGGCGTGTGTGTGTGTGTGCCCAAGATCCTAAGAGGAGAATGGAGGAGAAAGGATTGAGGTGTGGCCATCCCCCCTGAACAGTGATTTCTCACTTTCTATCTCTCTGTCTCTCTCTGTCTTTCTAGTGAGTGCACGTGCCCGATAGCAAAAACTTCTCAAAGAAATAAAATAAAATAAAATGTGCTATGGGGCAAATGTGTTCACCAGAGGCAGAGAGAGAGAGAGAGGGAAAGTGAGAAAACAAGCCGCCAGGCCTGGGACTTGAACCGCCGTCAGCCATGTGGGAGTCTAGCACCTCGACCATCATGCCACCATGCTGGCCCCACACATTCTTTTGTTTTGTTTTGTTTTTTAAATTTTTGCCAGAGGGTGTATGTGCTCACTGGAGAAAGACAGAGGAAGAGAGGGAAAGTAAGCTAGCCCTCTTTCCCCCTAGCCTCTGCCATGAAGAATGGTCACTCTGCAATCCCTTCTCCATCTCTCCCTCCCTTCAGGATTTTGGGCACGCATGCACAGGTTCCCAGTGTGTTTCTCAGGCTATGAGGTCTAGGACTCAAACCACAGTCAGCCATGTGGGATTCGGTCACTCTAACCACCACGCCATGGGCCGACTCATACAATCTTTTCTTGTCTCAGACCCTTAATGTGACATACAAAACAACCCTGATACTGATCTAGCTTAAGATCCAATAAAAGAAAAAAAAGGCAAGTGATAATTACTTCGTCTTCCTATGACCAAATCTTCAGCAAGTGCTTATCTGCACCCACACAGGCTGCCTTTCCTTGACTGTAAAAGGCAATGCCTTCGCTTGTCCCATAATTCCACCCTCTCTCACCTTTTTAGGACTTGGCTCTAAATGCCCCTCCTTTTCTCTTGCATCATGAATTTCTCTTTCCCTGCAAGACCTTTCCTTTAACCTACATATGTGCTGTATTAGCTCCCACCTTTAAAACAACTTTGCTCGACTCCATGCTTCTTGCAGCTACCACCCAAGTTTTCTTTCATAGAAAACCTCAAGTTTCCCACACTCACTGTCCTTACTCCTCTTCTCTCCCATTTCCGTTTTTTTTTTTAAGGTTTACTTATTTCGGGGCCAGCAGATGGCATAGCAGTTACGTGGTTGGACTTCCACATGACCCACTGCAATTCAAGTCCTGCATTCAGTGGCTTAAAAATCACGCCAGGCATGTGTGCACGCGTGCTCAAGACCTCGAGAGGAGAAGAGATTGTGGTGTGGCCATCCCCCCTGGGGGGGGTGATTTCTCACTTTCCCTCTCACTGTGTCCATCTGTCTCTCTCTGGCAAACGTGTGTGCCCTAAGGCAAAAACCTGGCAAAAAAAAAAAAAATAAAAATAAAAATAAAGTTTACTTCTTTCTTTCTCCCATGAGTGAAAGAGACAGAGAGGTAGCACCTTGAACAAGGTCTTGACACTATGATCCACCCCCAGCCTCAGCCAGCCATATCGTGGGCGCTTGGGCTGTTCAGGCAGCTCTCTAGACACGAATCTGGAACTTTCCTTCATGGGTCAGCCTCGTGGAGCATTGTGTTATTTTCTTTCTTTAACGCTCTGTCAGAGAGCATTTGTGCTTGTAAAAGGAGAGAGGAGAGAGAGAGAGAGAGAGAGAGAGAAAGCATCCTCCATGGGTGATGGTCATGCTGCAAGCCCTTCACCATTTCTCCCTGTTTTTGGGATTTTTGAGCATCACACACACAACTGGCATGTTTTTTATTTTGTTTTTCAAATCTCTGGTCCAGCACTCGAACTGTACAGTTGGCCATGTGGGGTCCAGCCACCTTAACCACCAGGCCAGCAATTGGCTTCCTATTTTCTTTTTACATTGCTCCAATACCGGTTTCATCTTCACCTCTCTGCTGATACTGTTCTTGTCAAAGTTACTAATAACTTCTATCCTACCCATTGATTTAATGGGCAATTATTCTATCTTCTAGAGAACAGGCTGGCATGTAATGGGCACTCAATACACATTCGTTGAAGGAATGACTATAACCTCATCACGAGTACTGAATTCATGGTTGGGGTATTACAAAAACATGAAATTCAGGGGCTGGCAAGTGGCATGGTGGTTAAAGGCGCTGGACTCCCACATGACCGACCACGGTTCAAGTCTTGGACCTGGTGTCTTGCTTTCTCACTTCCTCTCTATCTCTCTGTCTCTCTCAGATCAAACTGTAAAAAAAATAATGACAATAATAATAAATAAAGTTAAATAAAATAATTATTAAAAAAAAAACCATGAAATTCAGTGTTTATACCAGGCTAATAAATGTTCGTGTACTGATCCACTTGTAAGATTTTGTGTGTATTTTACCTACCTACATAAGCTTTTTTGTTTTGTTTTAGGTTTTGGCTATAGGGCGTGTGTACTCATGCTGGAGAGGTCCATGTTGCAATCCCTTCTCCTCCAACTCCCCTGGGATTTGGGGCACACATGCTCAGTGTGATTTTCAATCTGCCAGGTTTGAGACTCAAGCCATAGTCAGCCATGTGGGATCCAGTTCCTTAATCACCATGCCACTTGCTGGCCCCTTATGTCAGCTTTTTACATGTAAATACCTAGAGCTATGATTCCTGACCTTGCAGATTTTAAACAGATTGTTTTCTCAATGTTTTAGCTTTTTTTTTTTTTAAGGTAAAGCCAATTTTACAGTTGTATATAGATGAAAAAAACCTAAATAAAATATTAATTACCTGAGCATAAATGTTTTCCTATGTCACAGCTGGGAAAGATTTATCCCAAGAATGCAATAATGGTTCAAGCCAGAAAACGATATTACTTTCCTCACTAATAGATGAAGAATAATACATGCTTATACAAATAAAACAGCTGGAAACGCAACATCTATTATTATTAAAGATTTTTGCTATAGGCTTCATACACTCACTGGAGACACAGAGAGGGACAGAGGAAGTAAGAAATCCACAGAGAGACACAGAGGAAGTGAGAACTCACCCCCCTAAGGAGTACAGCCATGTTGCAATTCCTTCTTCTCCATTCTCCTCTCAGGATTTTGGGTATCCACGCACACACGCTTGGTGTGAGTTTCAGGTTGCCAGGTCCAGGACTTGAACCACGGTTGGCCATGTGAGAGTCCAGTGCCTTAATCGTGCCACCTGCTGGCCCCAGCTATTATTATTATTTTTGAAACCCAAACTTTTTTTTACAATTATTTTATTTAACTTTATTTATTTTATTTTAATTCAACCAGATAGGGAGGGAGAGAAAGAGAGAGAGAGAGAGATGGAAAGTGAGAAAGTAAGCTGCCAGGTCCAGGATTTGAACCATGCTCAGCCATGTGGGAATCTAGCACCCTTAACTACCATGCCACCTGCTGGCCAAAAAAACCCCAGACTTTTAGAAAATCAGAAATAGAAAATAATTTTCTTATTTTGAAAAAAGGTTATCCAATAGAGGCCCGAGGCAAATATCTTATTACTGAAGAAACTTTGGATATATTCCTTTTAAGGTTAGGAATATGAGAAAAATGCTTGCCACCATTCTTGCTGATTAACTGAATCTTCTCTCTCTGTCTCTCTGTATGTGTGTGTATGTATATTATGATGTATACAATATATAACGTATACATATGTGATATATGTGTGTGTGTTATATGTCTACGTGTGGGTACGTAACTTAGAAGATGTCGGGGAACCAGCAGTTAGCATAATGGCTATGTCGCTGGACTCCCACATAGTCGACCACAGTTCACATCCCGGACCCGGTGGCTTAAAACTCACGCCAGGCGCGTGTGCGTGCGTGCCCAAGATTGCGAGAGGAGAATGGAGGAGAAGGGGTTGCGGCGTGACCATCCCCCCTGGGGGGTGATTTCTCGCTTTCTGTCTCTCTGTCTCTCTCTGTCTGGCGAGCGCACGCGCCCTATAGCGAAAATCTCTCTAAAAAAAAAAAAAAAAAAGATGTGGTAGATAGAAAGATGGACAGATGGACTGCTCATATTTCCCAATGTTTTAGCTTTCCTTTTTATTTTCCCCCCCATAAGGCATGTGGGCTCATTGGAGACAGACAGAGATAGTGAGAAGTCACCCACTAGGGGGGATTGCTATGCCATATCCCTTCTCCTGCATTTTCTTCCTGAGGTTTTGGGTACACATACCTACCTGGCATGATTTTCAAGCCACCAGGTCTGGGACTCCAACCTCAGTCAGCTACTTGAGAGTCCAGTGCCGTAACTACCACATTATCTGCTGGTCCCCATGGTTTTTTTTTGTTTGTTTTTGTTTGTTTTTGAGATTTTTGTCATAGGGCACATGTGCTTGCTGGAGAGACAGAGAGAGACAGAAAACAAGAAATCACCCCCCTGTCCCTTGAGGGGATGGTCACACCACAATCCCTTTTCTTCCTCTCGGGATTTTGAGCATGCACGCACATGTACCCAGTGTGTTTCAAACTGCCAGGTCCAGGACTCGAACTGTGGTTGACCATGTGGGAGTCCAGTGATATAACCTTTATACCAACTGCTGGACCTCTGTTTTAGTTTTAATGCTAGATTTTTAGGACAAAGAAGTAGTGGTTGGAAACATTAGCATATGTAATCCTCAACTTGGCACTCAGGAACACAGATTGGAGAAATCATAATACAGAGTTTAAGATTTGCTCATTAGAGTTTATTCATGGCCTGCTTTAATTCATTAATTCATTAGGTTTTAATAATATAGCAATCATTTATTTATTTATTTTTAAAATATTTTTGAAGAGGTTTTTGCTATAGGGCACGTGCACTCGCCAGAAAGATGGAGCGAGACAGAGAGACAGAAAGCGAGAAATCACCCTTCCAGAGGGGATGGCCATGCCGCAATCCCTTCTCCTCCATTCTCCTTTTGGGATCTTGGGCACGCATGCACATGCGCCCGGCGTGAGTTTAAGCCGCTGGGTCCAGGACTCGAACCGCGGTCAACTACATGGGAGTCCAGCGATATAGTCATTATGCTAACTGCTGGTCCCTATAGCAATCATTTATGAACCAACACCTGGCAATATAATTATCACCTGTTAATTTAACATGTAAATTGTTCCAGTTGTCATAAGAGGAAAAAGAGGAGGAAATAATATTACAGGTATACTTCGTATTCATCTCCATGCTGTTTACTGTATCTGCATTATTTAATCCTCACAATAGCTCTGAGAAAACAGTATTATTATTATCCCCATACTCCAGATAACAAAAAAGAAACATTGACTCTAAAAAAAAAGAAACATTGACTCAGAAAGATCGTTGGTCCAAGTTCTTTTTTATGTCTCCAGAGAAATTTTTGCTATAGGGCATGTACTCTGGCAGGAGAGACAGAGAGACAGAAAGAGAGAATTACCCCCCATGGGGGATGGCCACGCCGCAATCTCTTCTCCTCCATTCTCCTCTCAGGATCCTGGGCACGCACACACTCGTGCCTGGCATGAGTTTAAGCCACCGGGTCCAGAACTTGAAATGCGGTTGACTACATGGGAGTCCAGCAATGTAGCCATTATGCCATCTGCTGGTTCCCATGTTGGGAACTTTTTGCTTCAATACGTTATAAAAGTGATTTGAAGAAGTCATCAGTTGTTCTGCATTATTCAAAATCATTTGGGGATATATTAAAATGAAAAAGAGTCATACAAACATCATATTTTTAGTTCCATAAAACCCAACATTACATGTTGCATATCTAATTTTTTATACCAAAAATCTAAATTTGCAAGACGCACTCACTTCATTTAATATAACGTCTGCTAAAAAGGTTTGGTGCAGTTCGAAAACAAGACCAAAACAAAAATACTACATTTGGCATCTTTACTTACGGAAGAATCTTCACTGATCTATAAACTCCATGGTTACTTATCACAGCATCTAAAAAAGTGATGCCCAAGAAGGTGATGGGACGGTTCTTTGAAAAGGTTCCCTAGTGTCTCCACTCACGTAAATCTTTTCTTTCCATTCCCCTGCTTGGCCAATATATTGGAAAACCACTTGTTCAATAGCCCATGATTTTTGTTTCATGAAATTTCATAGGTTTGAAATTGCCTATGGCAAAAGTGACTTGTTCTGCCCTGTTGAATCCGCTCCCTTCTGTAGGAATCCCGTGAACTGGGTCACCGTGACATCATCATGACTGTGTGACAGGCAAGTCCGGGTGTCTCTGACTTTGTTTTCCCATCTATAAAGTGCAGTGACAATATCTGTATTACATTTTGCATTTAGTTGTCATGAATCTGTTCCTTTGGTCTTTGTCTTTCATGATACTTTCGAAGACTACAGGCCAGGTATCTGGTAGAGTGTTTCCTAACTGGATTCTCCTGATGTTTCTTCACGCACATTCGGGTTGCTCGGTGGGCAGGAAATACCTCACAAATGATGTGTCCTTCTCAGCGCGTCTCCTCCAGAGCCCTATTATATTCCTCTGCCTTATCCCATGATTGGTAATGGTTTCTTTGACCTTTATTAAGATGGTGAGGCCAGAGTTTGCCACTGTTTTTAGTTAAATAGTCATTAATACTAAATAGTGAATTTAGGGGCCTGCAGGGGCATGGTGGTTAAGGCATTGAACTTCCACATGGCTGACTGTGGTTTGAGTCCTGGACCTGTGCCGCGATGGCTGGGCCCCAAATCCAAGTTTTAAAAAATTTTATCTTATTCTTTATTTTCTTGAGAGAGAGACAGACAGAGAAAAGCAGCTCCACTGGAGTCCTCGTGCAGCGACCCAACCCCAGCTTTAGCTGGGATCAAGGGCACGCATGCACCCGACATACACAGGGAGACCTCAGAGTGTGAGCCTGGGACCTTCCCATCTAGTTTTACTGCAGAGCACTGCGTTATAGCTGCACCACTGGCTGCCCCCAACTCGATTTCTTTTTTTCTTTCTTTTTAGCTATAGAGTGAGTGTCTCGTCAGAAAGAGATGGAGTGGGGCCGAGGGGCGGGGTGGGGGCTGGAAGGTAAGAAATCACCTCTCCTCCCAGGAGGGGATGGCCACACTGCAATCCCTTCTCTTCTATTCTCCTCTTGGGATTTTGGGGGTGCACACACACTGTGTTTTTCAAGTATCAGTTTTGGGACTTGAACTACATAGTCAGCCATGTGGGCTGCACCTTAACCAATATGCCATCTGCTGGCCCCAGAGAAACCCAATTTTTAAAGGACAAAGTTCATCAATTATTTGCACTCTTCCTGAATTCCTCTGGGTGTATCTACCTCTGCCAGCCTTTCAGACAGCGTGGCAGTTTGGGTGAGAGCTTACTTCTGAGCCCACCTCTTCCTAAATGCAACTAGGAAGCGTCTTCTCACTCAGTATCTCAGTGGTTCTTTGATATCCTTGTCATGATTTGGAGGTGGGAGGGCTTGGGGTTGAACAGGAGCAACCAAATGAAAGGAAGTATCAAACCTAATTTAGAGGATCCAAGTTTCATTCTTTCTGTAGTTGAATATTAAACTCAGTCAGAGAATGAACTCCTTACAAAGAATAAACTTAGAGTTAAATAGTTTATCAAAGGGATAGTACTTAGGGTACAGCGTTTCTCCCAAACAAGTAATTAATTTCATATTTATATAATGCAAAATCACTGGTTTAATTTAATTAGTTAGTCATTAGATAGATGCCATTACTACATTTTAAAAATGTTTTTATTTCTAATCCTGCCCCGTTCTTTTCCTCTATTTTACGTAGAGACTATCACAAATATAATCTTAAAGAGTTACAAATAATAAAATCTCAATTTTCTTGCACAAAAGTGTTTTAGAAAAAAAATGCAATTGTGCTTTGGATACATTTTCATTCATATTCCAGACATTTCTTGTCCACTAAACAAATACTGTTTAAAAGGTCTGTACTGAGAAGGGGCTATTTAGTCTACCATTTAAAATAGCCTTCTAAAGCCATTATTTAGCTGACCATGTAGTGAAGTCATTTGAATGATTACTGTAAAACAGGATTTAAGAGGAAAATAAATGAAAGGGGAAAAGTAATTTGGGTCTCATTTCAAAGCTCTGCACACACGGGGCTAGGTGCCACAACACAATTATTCTCCCTTGCCTTTCGACACAGGAAGAGTGGATGGATTTCCTCTGAAAAAGGAGTTCCTTCTAAACAGTCGGTGGTCAGAGTAAACACTCCATTGAAGATTATGTTCAAGAAACTGCTTCCAACTAGTAAGAAGGCATTAATCAAACAAGGAATTCGGATGCAAATAGCATGGAGGACCTGCAAGGAGTGTGTGGAAAATGTCCATGGTCGGCATCTAGATGGTTCTGCAGGGATGTCCCACCTTTTCTGTTCTGTGGTTCTCCTGAGAAATCATCATTAGGAATGACCCCCATTGAATAAACGAAATAATGTAATCAGCAACTAGCTTACACACACACACACACACACACACACACACACACAAAACGATTCTGTTTGTTGGGAGAAACGCAACCCCCTCCTGCTACATTATTCCATTGATGGGAAAACATTTACATCTCCTTTGTTTGCTAGTTTTCTGTAGAAATTTTATAATCACTGGGCACCTCTCTTACACTGCCCTCTGAGAAGGACTCTGAGTGGCTAGACCCATGTTTTTATTCCACAGCCAAAAAGGGAAAAAAAAAATCTTTTGGCTTTTTTTTTTTTTTTGAAACTTTAGTCTATCATACATCAAACCTGTCAAGCTTTTTCATTAAAGTTCATGGTTTTTAAGTTCATTGTAAATAACTCAAATTGATTTTACAAAAGAGGGGGAAAACGTCTTGCCCCGATGGTGGGCATTACAAACTGTAATAATATCCCTTGTCAAATGGGATTTCTCAAGTGGCTTTCTAAAGAGGGGGGAAAAAGGGATTTAGCTAAATAAAAATATTTGGAGATTAAAACCAATGTTATGCTTTGATTGTGGGTTGACTTCTTTTATTGTCTTGTAAGTCTTAAATTTTTGCATGATATTTTAAAAAATCCAGTTTATCAAGAAGTGCATGTTGGATTTCACAGTCTGAAGTCCTTAAGAGTTACTTGGTCGGAGAAGATAGTAAATGGGTTTTATTTTCATCTCAGCAGTAAGATTCATATGCAGAGTTCAAAAAATTTATGAACAAGGTATGTGTGGATTTCAAACATTTTTGCACCAAGATTACTTTGATTCTGTTTCTCCATGAACTTTTTGAGGTTCCCTTGTGTATTTGCAGATAGGTCCGTAAATATTTTTAATGTATTGTGATTTCTTGGATTTTCCTTTTCCAAAGTAATGAAAATGCATTTTTCCCTTCCTTTTACCCAGACAGGGTCATTGCAGCAGGTTGCATTGCATAAATTAGGATTTAACCAGGAGAGTATGACCACAATAACTGAAAACGGATTTTTGTGGGGCTTAGAACTTTCATGTGGTAGAGATTTTTGTGGGGATTAGAACTTACACAGTGGTGAGAGCTGATGACTTTCTCGGGACTGGGCATGAAGTAGCAATAGGTTATCTAGGATGGCAGGCAGGAAAAAACGTGGATGTGAAACAGGGTAAGCAAGACAAACCTGCCAGGACAAACTGGTACCTGTGTCTGTCTCTCACCACCTCTAACCTGATGGCATGCGTGAGCTGCAGAAGCTAGCATTCTCCTTACTGAACTGCTCCTGTGCTGGGCTCACAACCCAGAGGAGGTAAAGGAAGAGATCAGGCAGGAGCTGGAGGAGTCCTAGCCACTGCTTTGCGCAGATGACCATGAGCATGAGCTGCAGTGATTGGGATGCATCGATGACCATGAGCATGAGCTGCAGTGATTGGCCTACACCGATGACCGTGAGCATGAGCTGCAGTGATTGGCCTACACCGATGACTGTGAGCATGAGCTGCAGTGATTGGCCTACACCGATGACTGTGAGCATGAGCTGCAGTGGTTGGGCCGCACTGATGACCATGAGCATGAGCTGCAGTGGTTGGGCCGCACCGATGACCATGAGCATGAGCTGCAGTGATTGGGCTGCACCGATGACCATGAGCATGAGCTGCAGTGGTTGGGTCACACGGATGACCATGAGCATGAGCTGCAGTGGTTGGGTCACACGGATGACCATGAGCATGAGCTGCAGTGGTTGGGTCACACGGATGACCATGAGCATGAGCTGCAGTGGTTGGACCTCTGCCATACACCAATCTTCAGCTCTTAGTAGATGCTACTTCACATTTGCCTTTCCAATCATGCCCAGATTTTCCCTGTGGCCACCTACAGGTAGGGAATTCAGAGAAGCACAGTTTGGGCTTAGGTATGGTTTAAGTGTTGCATTTCCTCTGACACTTCTGTTGTAACTTGCTACTTGATTCCAGTGTTGGGAGGTAGAGTCTAGTGGGAAGAGTCTGGGACAGAGGAAGGATCCTTCATGAGTAGATTAAGGCTTCCGGGGAGGAAATGAGTGCTCCCTAATTAGTTCTCTAGAAAGTGGATTGTTATAAAAAGCAATCTACTCAGAGTGCGCTCGCTTGCTCTCTCTCTCTCTCTCTCCAAACTCCTACTTTCCTTTCTGATTCTCTTGGCATGTGGTAACAGCAATAGGGGCTGACTAGATGCCTTCAGACTTTTTGGGCACTAGACTGGTGAGTCAAATAAGCTTCTTTTCTTTCTAAATCACCCAGTCCCAGAATTTCTTTTTAGAAAGTTGCATAATAGCCCATTGTATGTATATGCTACATTTTCTTTGTCCATTCAGCTGCCAAACGGGCATTCAAGTTGCTTGTGCCTCTTCGCTATTGTGAATAACGCTGCCATAAACATGAGTGTTCAAATAGCATTTTTTTTTTTTTTGAGAGGTTTTTGCTATAGGGCGCGTGCGCTCGCCAGACAGAGAGAGACATAGAGACAGAAAGTGAGAAATCACCCCCCAGGGGGGATGGTCACGCCGCAATCCCTTCCCCTCCATTCTCCTCTCGGGATCTTGGGCACGCACGCACACGCACCCGGCGTGAGTTTTAAGCCACTGGGTCCGGGACACGAACTGCGGTCGACTACGTGGGAGTCCAGCGACATAGCCATTACACTAACTGCTGGTTCCCTCAAATAGCATTTTGAGATTCAGCTTTGAATCCTTTTGGATACATATCCAGAAGTGGGATTGCTAGATGATACAGTAATTCTATAAAACCTTAGCAAATTAAAAAAAAATAGAAATTGGCAAAGACTCTAAAAAAATTACATGGAAATACAAAAGATGTAGAATAGCCAATACAACTTTTCAAATTATTTAAATTTTTGAGGCCAGCAAGAGGCATGGTGGTTGGGGGTGCTGGACTTCCACGTGGCTGATCATATGGTTTGAGTCTCAGACCTAGCAGCTTGCTTTCTCACTTTCTCTCTCTCTCTCTCTCTCTCTCTCTCTCTCTCTCTCTCTCGTGCTGTCCCTCTCTGGTCAAATTAAAATAAATAAGTTAAATAAAAATAATTCTTAAAAAGTTATTTATATTTAAAAAAATTGCTGTAGGGCTCAAGCACTTACTGGAGGGATGAGGGAGACACAGAGAGTGAGAAAGCGCTCTCCGCCCCCATCTCCCCAGGGCGAATGATCATCCCACAATCCTTTCTCCTCTGTTCTCCTCTGGGATCTTGGGCACACATTCACACATGCTCAGTGAGTTTCTTAAGCCACCTAACCTGGGATTTAAACTGCATAGTCAGCCATGTGGGATCCACTGCATTACCAGCTGGTCCCAATACAAGTTTTTTTTTTTTTGTCCCCCCCCCCCCCCCCAGAGGTTTTTGCTATAGGGCACGTGCGCTCACCAGACAGAGAGAGACAGAAAGTGAGAAATCACCCCCGCAGGGGGGATGACCACACCGCAATCCCTTCTCCTTCATTCTCCTCTCGGGATCTTGAGCATGCATGCACATGCGCCCGGCGTGAGTTTAAGCCACCAGGTCCGGGACTCGAACTGCGGTCAACTACGTGGGAGTCCAGCGACATAGCCATTACGCTAACTGCTGGTCCCCCAATACGAGTTTTAAAAGAGAGCTAACACTCTCTGATTTCAAGACTTATAAAGCAGGAATTAAGACAGTGGGGATGTTGGTTTCAAGATAGACAAATAAATAAATGGGACAGAATAGAGAGAACAGAACTAGATCCATACATACAAGGTAAACTGATTTTCGACAAAGTTCCCAAGGGAATTCATTTGGAAACAGCTAAGTATTTCGGTAAATGGTGCAATTGGAGAGTTAAATTTTAAACATACAAACACACACACACACACACACACACACACACACATCCCTGACCTTTCCTTCACACCTAAAATAAACATAAGCCTAAAAAGTGAAAACAAAAACCATAACACTTCTAGAACTAAATTTAGAACAAAGTCTTTGTTTGTTTGTTTGTTTGTTTGAGGGATTTTTGCTATAGGATGCATGCACTTACCAGAGAGATAGAGACAGAAAGTGAGAAATCACCCCCTCCCCCAGGGGGTTGGCCCTCCTGATCTCAGACCAAAGTCTTAATAACCTTGACAAACTCTTCTTAAATGTAAGTTGGGGGACCAGCAGTTGGTGTAATGGCTATGTCACTGGACTCCCATGTAGTCGACTGCAGTTCAAGTCCCGGACCCAGTGGCTTAAACTCATGCTGGGCATGTATGCTTGTGTGCCCAAAATCCTGAGAGGAGAATGGAGGAGAAGGGATTGCAGTGTGGCCCTCTCTCCTGGGTGGTGATTTCTCACTTTCTGTATCTGTCTCTCTCTGTCTTTTTGGTGAGTGCATGTGCCCTATAACAAAAACCTCTCCAAAAAAAGAAAAAAATAAATGTAACTGAAAAAGTACAAATTAAATATATATATACATCAATAAATTGAAATTCATCACAATTAAAAACTTTCGCCTTTCAAAATACTGTTAAGAAAATGAAAAAGCTGAGCTGACCCCACAGTGCAATGCTTAAACATATGGGAGTCAGGTCTCACATGGCTGACTGTGGTTCAAATCCCAGCCCTGGTGGTTTGAAAAATATGCTGGGCATATATGTGCTTGTACGGTATCCTGATGGGATGAAAAAATAGAGGGAAAGAGACTGTAGTGTAACCAGACCTCTCTAGGGGAGTGCGGGTGAGAGCTCTCTGTTTTTCTATTTCTCCTCTCTAATGTGTGTACATGTGCCCTCTGGGGGCAGGGGGAGGGAAGAAAAGAAGAGAAAAAAAAATGAAAAGCCAACCATATCCTCAGAGAAAATATTTGCAAAACTTATATCTGACAAATTTAGAATATATTAAGATACCTTACAACTCAATCATAAGAAGACAAACAACATGAAAATTAGCAGATGATTTGAATAGACATTTCATTGAAGATGATACTGGATGGCAAATCAGTACATGAGAAGTTTCTCAACATTGGTCATTAAGAAAATGCAGATTAAAACTGTGAGGCACCACTAAATTTCTTGGCTAAAATTAAAAGGACTGACACATTAAGTGTTGAAGATTTGGAGTAACTACAACACTGATGGTGAGAATGTAAAGTGGTACAACAATTTTGGAATAAAGTTTGACTATCATTTAAAATGTGAACATACATCTACCATATGTTAACTGTGTATTTATCCTAAGGAAATATAAGACTTGCACATGACTTCTCATAGCAATTGTACTTATAATAGCCAAAATCTGGAAAAAATGCCCGGGTTCATGAACAACTCGTGACATATCCATAGAATGAAATATTACTTAAGAATGAACCATTTCTTTCCAAATTTCTAGGCAACTCCTGAATCATGCACATTCACCTTACAGCTGAGGCTAACATGACTGAACTGAGCTTACACTTGCTTCCTACCATTTGTTAGACTTGGTTTGTAGCTTGAAACCTGCCAACTTTAACAAAAATATTATCCAATAGAAGACTGTTCCAGAATACTGAGCATCCACAGCCTAACAGTGTAACATCTTCAAAGGAAAAAACAATCAACAAAAGTTAACCTGGAGATGTATAAATGTCAGAAATATTGGACAAGAATCTGACAGCAGTTACTATGACTGTTCAATAAGATAAAAAAATACATGCTCAATAAACGAAAGGGTAGGAAATCTCAACAGGCAAATAGAAATCTTAAAAATTATTTAAGTTTATTTATTCATGACTATAATTATTATTAAATTTTAATTTGTTATAGGGCACATGCACTTACCAGAGAGAGACAGAGAGAGAGGGGAAGTGAGAAAGCAAGCCACCAGGTCTGGGACTCAAACCATGGTTGGCCATGCGAGAGCTCAGCACCTTAACTACCACACCACCTGCTGGCTCCTAGAAACTACTTTTAAAAAATCAAATTAGGCTTCTAGGATGGAAGGTGGAGGTGGGGAGGCAGTGGAGAGGGAATAAAGAGTTCACCAGATGGTCTTAGCAGAAATTAGATAAGAAAGAGTCAGTAAACTTAAAGACAGAAATCACTGAATCTGAAAAGGAACTAAAAAAAAAAGATGGAAAAAAGACAGAGGTTCAGGGGCTATGGAAGAGCACCAGGAAGTCTAACATGTATAGACATGAAGTTGCCAAAGGAAAATACAAAGAAAATGGAGCAATATAATATAAACAGAGAGATGGAAACTAAAAAAGAATTTTAAAAAATGCTAGAAGTAAAAACAATATAGTAAAAACAAAGAAATGGCTTTGAATGAGCTCATCAATAGATTGAACACAACTAAGGAAAAAATAAGTGACCTTGAAGAAAAATCAATAGAAACCGAAACAGAAATGCAAAGAGACAAAAGAATAAAAAAGATGAAACAATATTAAAGAACTGTGGAACAAATACAAATGGTGTCACCTACACATAATAGAAATACCAAGAGAAAAAGGAATAACAAAACAGAAAAAATATTTGAAATAATATTGACTGAGAATTTTCCAAAATTAACAGTAGGCACCAAGCCACAGATCCAGGAAGGCTCAGGGGACACCAAACAGGATGAATACTAAAAAAGCAATAGCTAAGGATATAATATTCACACTTCAGAAAATCAAAGACAAAGAGAGAACTTCAAAGAAGCAAGAGAAAAATAAAACCTTATCTATAAGGAGAAGGATAAAAATGCCATTAGATTCTCTTTAGAGAGAATGGCATGAAATATTTTAAGTGTAAAGGAAGAACCACCAACCTAGAATTCTGTATCTAGAAATGTTATTCTTCACAAGTAAAGGAGAAATAAAAATGTTCTCAAGCAAACAGAAGTTGAGGGAATTAATTTGTCTTATAAGAAATGTCAAAGTTCTTCAGAGAGAAAGAAAATCGTATGTCAGAAACTTGGACAAACATAAAAGAGTGTTAGGGATTAAATGAAGTAAATAGTTTTTTCAATTTTCTTATTCTTAATTAATTTAACATATAACAGTTGGTTCAAAATAATAATAGCAACAATGTACTTTATGATATAGCTTATTGATAAGTGAAATAAATGATAGTTATAAGAGATGGGAATGAGGAATTGGAATATTTTGATTTATGATACTTATACTACCTGTAAAATGGTATAGTGTTATTTTTTTTCTTTTTAAAAATTTTTTAGTTTATTAATCCTCTCATGAAAAATCTGCACAATCACCGCAGATAGTCATTGCAGAATCTTTCCTCCTTCGACATTTTGCCAGCAGCAACATTGGCCTTTGCAGTCCCCCCGAATTTCTTCATTCTGTTCTTGCGTTCCTTTCGCTGTTTTCTTGACATCTTTTTCTTCTCATAAAGGTCATGTCTTGCAAGTCTATGTTTGGGTTCATTTTTCTTCGCATAATACAAAGAATCGTAAATCATGCCAAAGCCAGTTGTCTTGCCACCACCAAAATGGGTTCTGAACCCAAACACAAAGATGACATCTGGTGTGGTCTTGTACATCTTTTCTAGTTTTTCCCGAATTTCTGCCTTAGGTACTGTTACCTTCCCGGGGCGAAGGACATCAATGACCATTTGTTTCCTCTGAAGTAGTCGGTTGGTCATGGATTTCCTGGTTCGGATAGTTACTGTGTCATTCATGATGGCGGTATATCCTCAAGCAGCCAGGGCGGAAAAGAGCGGTATAGTGCTATTTCTAAGACGGTGTAAACTAATTGCAAATGTATATTGCAATATGAAAGGCAACCAGTGGGAAAAAGATTTTTAAAAAGCATAACTGAGGAGATGTAGACATGCTGGGAGGAAGGAAGATGTCCCACTCCTAACTGGGCCTCCAGCATACAAAACCCACATGAACAGCCCTTCTTCAAGAGACAGTCTGCTCCATGGCTCCTGAGATGTAGACATGCTGGGAGGAAGGAAGATGTCCCGCTCCTAACTGGGCCTCCAGCATACAAAACCCACGTGAACAGCCCTTCTTCAAGAGACAGTCTGCTCCATGGCTCCTGAGATGTAGACATGCTGGGAGGAAGGAAGATGTCCCACTCCTAACTGGGCCTCCAGCATACAAAACCCACGTCGTAGGAAAACCCCTTTCATATCTCCTGTCTCTGAATCAATCTTTGTCTCTCTCTACCTCTCTCTCTCTCTCTCTCTCTCTCTCTCTCTGTCTGTCTGTCTTTTTTTAAATTTTTGCTTTTTAGAATTTTTTAAGGTGAGGCGTCTTACAGGGCCCTTTGGCCCCTCCCTCCTAGGCCTTTATTTTGTTAATGATCCCCTCTGCTCCTCCCAGAACAGCCCTTCTTCAAGAGACAGTCTGCTCCATGGCTCCTGAGATGTAGACATGCTGGGAGGAAGGAAGATGTCCCACTAGCGCGCCGCGCGGTTTTCTAATTTTTTGATTTTTATTGAAATTTTTTGAATAGTAATTTTTCTTTTTTAGATTTATTCCAAAGTTTTTCTCTTGTTTTTCTCTGTTTCTTGTCTGTTTTTTTTTTGTTGTTGTTGGTATTGTTTCCCTCTCTCTGCTTCCTTTTCTGCACACTTCCCAACCCTCATATTAAACTTCAAAAGTTTGGGAAGAAACCGACCATCCACCAGATGACTAGAGATCGCTGCAGGACCACAAGAAATATGGAGAAGCAGGAAAATGCCTCTCCTCCAATTGAAACGGATAGCTCCTCTTCATCCACACACAGTTCAAGGGAATTCATGGAAATGTCTGATAAACAATTCAGATCATTCATAATGGCAAAGCTAACAGAGATCAAAGAGAAGAGAGACAAGGAACTGCTGAAGGGGAAGGAGAAAGGAGTTGAAGAGTTCTAGGAGGTGAGGAAATTCATGCAAGATCTAAAAGAGGAGTTTCACACTTTACAAAAGAATCAGATGGAGCTGTTAGAGATGAAGGCTATAATACAAGAAGTCAAAATCTCCCTTGAAAATATTAAAAGCAGACTAGATCATTCAGAAAATGGAATCTCTAATGTAGAAGAGAAAATGGCTGGCCTAGAAAGGTCCACCATAAAGAATGAGAAAATGGCCCAAAACTTTGAGAATAATATGCAAGAAGTACTAGATACAATTAAACGTCCAGGGGCGGCAGGCGGGGGCTCCGCTCCACGTGCCGGTGCGCGGGGGTGGGGAGGCGGGCGCGGGGGCTCCACTCCACGTGCTGGGGCGCGGGGTCAGGGCGCGGGGGCTCCGCTCCACGTGCCCTGTCTGGAGGTCCGGCCCGACTGGGGCTCTGCCCCGTGTGTCGTGGCCGGGGCTCTGTCCCGTGTCCCGTGTGCCGTGGCCGGGGTCTGCCCTGCGTGCCGTGGCCGGGGCTCTGTCCCGCGTGCCGTGGCCGGGGCTCTGCCCCGCGTGCCTTGGCCGGGGTCTGCCCCGCGTGCCGTGGCCGGGGTTTGCCCCGCGTGCCTTGGCCGGGATCTGCCCCACATGCCGTGGCCGGGGCTCTGCTCCGCATGCCCTATCCGGAGGTCCGGCCCGACCAGGGCTCTGCCCCGCATGCCGTGGCCGGGGCTCTGACCCCGCGTGCCGTGGCTGGGGTCGGCCCGCGTGCCGTGGCCTGGGTCTACCCCGCGTGTCGTGGCAGGGCTCTGTCCCGCGTGCCGTGGCCGGGGTCTGCCCCGCGTGCCGTGGCCGGAGCTCTGCTCCGCATGCCCTATCCGGAGGTCCGGCCCGACCGGGGCTCTGCCCCGCGTGCCGTGGCCGGGGCTCTGACCCCGCGTGCCATGGCCGGGGTCTGCCCCGCGTGCCTTGGCCGGGGTCTGCCCTGCGTGCCGTGGCCGGGGCTCTGACCCCATGTGCCGTGGCTGGGGTCGGCCCGCGTGCCTTGGCCAGGGTCTGCCCCGCGTGCCGTGGCCAGGGCTCTGCTCCGCATGCCCTATCCGGAGGTCCGGCCCGACCGGGGCTCTGCCCCGCGTGCCGTGGCTGGGGCTCTGACCCCGCGTGCCGTGGCCGGGGCTCTGTCCTGCGTGCTGTGGCCGGGGTCTGCCCGGCGTGCCGTGGCCGGGGCTCTGTCCCGCGTGCCGTGGCCGGGGCTCTGCCCCGCGTGCCGTGGCAAGGGTCTGCCCCCGCGTGCCGTGCCCCGCCGGAGCTCTGCCCCCGCGTGCCGTGGCCGGGTTCTGCCCAGCGTGCCGTGGCCGGGGTCTGCCCCGCGTGCCGTGGCCGGGGTCTGCCCCCACGGGCCGTGGCCGGGGTCTGCCCTGCGTGCCGCATCAGCTGATGGCTGTCTCTGCTTTCCTGAGCCATGTTCCTGAAACTGTTCCATGGAGATTCACCTACATTTGCGGGGCTGCACGAGACCCACCCTTGGTCCAGCCCTGAGTGGAGTCTACGTTCCCTATTGTTGGGAACTTTATGATCTGATAATTGGAAAAAAAAATATCATGTTTATCATAAAAAATAATTAGAATAATAATGATTGGGGGAAACATAGGAAAGATATTGAATGTTGAAGCGGGGAGATTAATGTCTCTGTACTGACTGACATGCATGGCATTCCCTTTTGAAAAAGCAATGTAATACACTGTAAAGTTATATGTAATTCAATGTAATAAAAAAATAGATAATAAAAAAAATATCAAAAAAAAAAAGCATAACTGACATGCTAAGAAGAAAACAAATGAAATAGTATAAAATGATCAATTGAGAATGTAGAAACAATGGAAGGGGGAAAAAAAAGGGAGAGGGCAGTTCCATAGCCTAGTGGCTAGGGGAGCTGGATCTCATGTGGCCAACTATGGTTCAAATCCCAGTGCTAGTGGCTTGAAAAACATGTTGGACATATGTGTGTGCATGCCCCAAATCCCAATGGGATGGAGTAATGGAGAAGGGGTTGACATGACCACACCCTATTGGGAGATGCTTTCTCCCTCCGTCTCTCTCTCTCTCTTTCTCTCTCTCTCAAGTGAGTGCATGCACACTCTCGCAAGTAAAAAAGAAGAAGGGGAAGAAGAAGATGGAGAAGAAACAAAGACATGGGCAATGTTTAAAAAAAAAATTTTTTTTTTTTTGGAGAGGTTTTTGCTATAGGGCGCATGTGCTCACCAGACAGACAGAGAGAGACAGAGAGACAGAAAGCGAGAAATCGCCCCCGGGGGGGATGGCCACGCTGCAATCCCTTCTCCTCCATTCTCCTCTTGAGATCTTGGACACGCACGCACACGCGTCCGGTGTTGAGTTTAAGCCACCAGGTCCGGTATGCGAACCGTGGTCGACTAAGTGGGAGTCCAGCGACATAGCCATTACGCTAACTGCTGGTCCCAATGTTTAGAAAATTTTTAAAAATATGGTAGATGTTAATCTAGCCACAACAACAATCTCTTTAACTATGAATGGTTTAAATATACCAATTTGAAAACCCCAAAATATTTGGAGATAAGACAAATACAGTATCTTTTCTTCTATTTCTCTATCCTGTCAGGATTTGGGGCACACACGTACATGCACCCAGAGTGTTTTTCAAGCCACCAGGGCTGAGATTCTAACTTTAGTCAGCCGCGTGGCAATCACTTCCCTCCGCAAAGGGTTTAATTGATGTGTGATGGGGCCAATCACTCCTGGTAGCTTTATAAGGAGAGAGTGACCAGGGCAGATGGACACAGATAAACACACTCTGCTCAAGCTGTGTCTTGCCATGTGATGTCTTCTGCTGTGCTATCCAACAGAAAGAAGACCCTCGCCAAATGTAGCCCCTTGACCTTGGACCTTGGAAACCATGAGCTAAATAAACCTCTATTCTTACAGATTATCTAGTTTCAGTATTCAGTTACTAAACATCAGGGAAGGACTAAAATAGAAAATTGGTACCAGAAGTTAGGTGTCACTAAAAATGAATATCTGAAAACAGAAACATCTTTGAGTAATGGGCAGAGATTGAAAAAGACTTGGAGGAGTAGGCTAGAAAATCCTAGAATGTGTTAAGGGTGAGTCTAGTGAGGGTCAAAAGAAGAGAAGACTGGGGAAAGCTTGGAATTTCTTAGAGACTGGCTGTAACCAGAATATGATAGAAATATGTACAGTAAAGGACAGTCTGATGAGAGCGCAAATGAAAATGAGGAATATCTTACTGGAAACAGTAGAAAAGGCTATCTTTTTTACACCATTGCAAAAAAAAAAAATTGGCTGTATTGCATCCATGCCCTAAGGCTTGTGAATGCATAATTTAATTTAATAGTGATGATTATCAAAAGATATTTTAACTGGGTAAAGAATTCTAGGTTGATAATTTTTTTTGTTGTTGTTGTTTTTACTTTAAAATGTTTCACTGTCTTCTGGTTTCTATTTCTTGTCATGAGATCTGGTTTTAACCTTACCAATGTTTCTCTGAATGTGCTTTTTGTCCTTTTCTTTGATAGCTTTTAAGATTGTCTTTTCATTGGGGTAGGCCTGGTAGTGCACTGATTAAGCACTGTATGGAGGTAGTCAAACCCCACAGAGCCAACTGTGGTTCAAATCTGGACCTGGGGGACCAGCAGTTAGCGTAATGGCTATGTCACTGGACTCCCATGTCAACCGTGGTTCGAGTCCCGGACCCGGTGACTTAAACTCACGCCGGGCGCGTGTGCGTGCATGCCCAAGATCCTGAAAGGAGAATGGAGGAGAAGGGATTGCGGTGTGGCCATTCCCCCTGGGGGGTGATTTCTCGCTTTCTGTCTGTCTCTCTCTCTCTGTGTTTCTGGCGAGCGCATGCGCCCTATAGCAAAACCTCTCTAAAAAAAAAAAAAAAAAAAAAAAAAAAAAAAAAAAAAAAAAATCCTGGACCTGGTAGCTTTAAACACATGCTTAATATCTGGAATTTTGACAGGAAAAAGGAACGGAGGAAAGGGGATTATGGCATGACCAGGACCCACTGGGGGGCGCTTTCTTTTTCTCCTTCCACCTCGATGCACAAAAAAAATGTGTCTCTTCATCATTGATTGAAGGCAATTTGATTTTTATGTGCCTGGGTGTCTTCATGACATAACTTCATGTTTCTTATTCTTGTAATTCATGGAGATTTTTGACAATGTGTTTATAGTTTTCATTATATTTGGAGAAACTTTGATAATTATTTCTTCAAATATTTTTTTCTACTCATCCCCATCTTTAGTGACTCCAATTAGAAGTGTGTTTGCTCATTTGCATTTGTTCCAGAGCTCACTGATGCTCTGTTCCTTTTTATTCTGGTCATTTTCCTCTCTCTAGTTCCTTCTGAATAGTTTTTAATGCTATGTCTTAGAGTTCATTAATATTTTCTTTTGCAAGGTCTAGCCTGTTGTAAATCTCATTTTATGTATTTTCCATCTCAGATACTATAGTTTCATCTCTGTCTCTTTGATTTAGGTCTTTCTTATAACTTCAGTGTCTTTACTTAACATGTTTAATCTTTCCTCTAGTTTAATGAACATATGGTATAACATTCGGTATCTTTAGCTACTAGTTCTATCATCTTCAGTTCTTTCATTTTCCTCCCTTATGACAAAATGTATAAGAGAGAGAGAGAGAGAGAGAGAGAGAGAGAGAGAGAGATGTGCACTCACCTCAGCATCTGATCATGCCACGATCCTCTTCGTCCATTCTTCCAGCCTGTCAGATCTTGGGCATTCGGGCACATGTCCAGTATGTTTTAGGCTGTCTGGGTTGGGGATTGGGCTGGGGATTCAAACTGTAGTCGCCATGTGGAGCCTGGCATCTCTTGAGAAGCACATTACGACTGTGCCATGGAGCGAGCACTCTAGGTCCCTTTTGATTGTTTGACTTTTCTCCTCATGATGGCTTGTCATTTTCTATTTCTTTGCAAGAGCCTTTTTATTTTTTTCCGGGGTGGGGGGCAGGGGAGGGTGCAAAAATGCAGGAAAAGGAGGGAGGGAGGGAGGGAGGGAGGGAGGGAGGGAGGGATCTTTGACAGTGCCTTGCCCAGGCTGCCAGCCAGCCAGGTCTACAAGTGCGTGTTCACTGTACCTGGCCTGCTGCAGCATCACATTGTAGCTCTCCCATGTGGCCCTGACCTTGCACAGAGGCACCCCACCACGTGCACAACCATGGCTGGGCCACACGCCTTCTAATTTTTGATTGTGTACCAGATGTGGCGATTTTTCTCTGCTGCTGCTTGCATAGCTTTGTACTCCTTTGATCATTCTTAAACTTTGTCTTGGGCCGAAGTTAAGTTGCTTGGAAACAATTTATTCCTTTGGGTCTTGTTTTCCTTTTTTTGGTTGGATTTAGGGCACTAGTTAGCCTAGAAGTAACTTTGGGAAATTATGTAAACTAATTAGAGTAATTTTAAGCAAAATTCTTCTGTGTACTCTGTTTGAGGTTTTGTGAATTGTTAGGTTTTCTAGTGGGGCTAGAGTAAACAGGACTATTCCTAACCCTGTGTGAGCTCTGAAGATTGTTCTATTTAATCCTTTTGCAGGGTTCTTTCTTTGGCCTTGGGTGGTTTTATGTTTTATATACGTACCCTTATCAGTAGCCACCTGAATCCTGAGGCGACTCTTCTGATCTCTCGGCTTCTTTCTTTGTGCAGCTCTATTTTTCAGTGCTTCCACGGAGCTCTAGCTGTTTTGGCCTCTCCGAGGCAGTTCTGTCTCCCCAGCTCAGGGGAACCTCTAGGTTCTGCCCAAATTTCCCCTCCCTGCACTGGACCCTAGGAACTTTCTCCATGTACAGGCCCACTTCATTTGTTTTCTTTCACTCAGAGTTCATGGACCTTTGCTTCCTAGTGGGAGGATAAATCTGGTCTGCATTACTCTAGTCAAAGCAGAAGTGCGTCTCAATTCTCTCTCTCTCTCTCTAATAACCAAACGGCACATAGGCTCTCCAGAAAAAGAAAGAGATGAAGAGAAAGAAATTGCCCCCAAATAGGATATGGTCATATCACAATCCCTTCTTTTCCATTTGTCCATCCTGTTGGAATTTTGGGCACACGACCTGGTGTGTTTTTCAAGCCACTGGGGCCAAGATATGAACCACAGTCAGCCATGTGGGAGCCAGCTCCCTAGGCCACAGGGTTGGCCCTCACCTCAGTTCTTTACATTAATTTCACAGGTTCTCTTTTACACATGAATACATCCCCAAGATACCCACCCCACCTTTCCACAGGAAAGCCAGCTCATATGTAAACAAACATACAGTATAATTTGAAAAGTTATTCAAAGTTTTGAAAATACTTGCAAAGAAAGGTAATGACAATCTTGTTTTAGTTTTCAGAATATCTGACATAAAAGTTGTTTTTCCTCATCATTCCTCCCCTCCCCATGATCTATAAATCCAAATCATTACACACACACACACACGCGCGCGCACACACACACAATCTCCAAGGACTACGATTGGTCATTCTCAGTGTAAGAGAAACCTTTGAGGGGCAGACAAGATAAGCAGAATGGAAGCAGATCTTTTTACCAGGCAGCAACAAACGTCAACTGTAAGCAAGAGAAAGATTTTAACATGAGCCAGGTCACCTTCCAGGTCACACGAGTAGTTCTAATGTTAGGTCCTGTATCTCTATGCAGTTCTTCAAGACTTCAAGTAGTCTTTACTTAGCCATGGATGCCACCAGATAACCCCTTTTGCCTTTCCCGCACTAAGGCTGCATTTGCTTTCCAGCAGGAGAAAGCCTTGAGTCATGGAGAGAGCGGCAGGCTACAGCTAAAACCTGATAGCTCATCCATGGGGTAGCACAATGGTCTGCATCCCCTTCCACTAAGACAAACGAAAAATGCTCGGTGGGCTACTTTGAATCTTGGAGGTGACATATATCTAGAATAACTAATTTGCCTGGGAGTTCAAGTTTATGCTTGTTGTCTTGGTGTAACATTTTTGTTTTTAAAATTTTCTATAGGGCACATGTGCTCACTCGGAAGGTGGGGGGCAGGGGGAGGTGCCCACACTGCAATCCCCTCTTCTCCATTCTTCTTTCAGGATTTGGGGCAGCACACACGCTCCGGTGCCTGGCATGATTTTCAAGCTGCTGGGTCTGGAACTCATACCATGTAGTAGGCCACGTGGGATGCAGACACCTTAACCCCTGTGCCACCTGTTGGCCCAGTCACAATAAAATTTTAAATAGCACCCTTTCTTGTATGTGCCTGGGCTTGGACAATAAATTATCCAGTGCCCTACTCTACCATATTTAAATGTGCTCCTCTATCCATTCACCAAAGAATCTATAAAAATAACAGCTCTGAGTGGCACCATGAACACGAGAACACTGTATAGCTATTTCAGGTTGCAATGTTTTATGCTTTAGCAGGGCCAGTGATACTCAGTGTCTGCAGCAGACGGAGATGCTCTGTAGAACCTGGGCAGCCTTATATGGGGGAATTACAGGTCCAGAACGCCATACTCTCCTGGCCAAATAATTAACCTTCTCTTAAAAAATGGATTCTAAAATGCTACTGGGTCTGAGTAGGACTAAACAACTGATCATAGGATACCAGTTGACAATATGACTCACACTGCCCAAGGTTAAGTGGATGTCAGCTAAAAGCCATACATTTAGGCATATTAAACGGCATTTCAACTTTATTTATTTTAAAGAACAATTTTATTTATTTATTTATTTATTTATTTATTTATTTATTTATTTATTTATTTATTTAGACCAGAGAAGAAAGAGAGAATGAGAAAGCAAGCTGCCAGGTCCAGGACTCAAACTGCAGTTGGCCATGTGTGGGAGTCCAGCACCCCAACCATCATGCCACCAGCTGGCCCCAGCATTTCAGCTTTAAATGAAGTGCTAATATGAGATTAGTCTCAGCCAGGTCATGAAGGTACATTTAAGATTCAGAAACAAGTGGCTCAGACTTCTAATGCGCCTATTCCTGTTGCCCTTCCTGTTCCTTCTACTCAATTCTCTGGCCCCATTTAAGTTCCCTGTGCTACTCACGGGGACTGCTACAGCACGATAGCCCCACTAAGAGTGGCCTTGAAGCACCTTGGGAAGCGAAACACCTCAGTGGGCCAAACATCTAGCGGGGCATTTGATAATCTAACTTAAATGGAAGAAAGTATCAGAAATACATATCTATACTGATTCCGGGGCATTGAGTAAGAGTTTGAACAGATGGTCAGAGACACAGCAGGAACAAGATCAGAGAATTATGGACAAGGCGGTATGCTCAGGAGGTACATGGATAAACTTCTTAGAACGCACTGAGTGTGAGAAATGGATGTCCCAGCTGAATGTTCATCAGAAGGAACCCATGGCAGAAGAGGTAGAGGAGAAGACTCACCGTGTAGATCTCAGTGAGCATCTCTCCTCGATCTCCAGCGGGCTCACATACAAAGGGGACATGACAGCAAGGATGGTTAGGTTAGGTTAATTCACTTCACTGGACTCTTTCTTAATGGAGAAGGCAGTAATTTGTCACTGGAGTGCACACTTACAATCTGGATGTAGATTTGCCTTTTCTGTCTACCATGTTTGCAGCATCTCCATCCACGGTCCATGGACTGACTTCACGTCTTATTTATCACCATGTTGTCCCTTACAATTTTGTTTCCGACAGAAATTTATTTTACAGAAAAACAAGTGAGACAATATGCTAAAGGATTCATTGTTCTGACAACCAGATCCATCAGCTAGAACCTGTTGGTCTTAAGAGAATGGAAGAATGGCATTTTGAAGACTCATTCAGGATGCCTGCTGAAAGTTTCTGCATTACTCCATCTTTGTCATGAGTTGCTTAAAATGACAATTAACAAAACCCCCAAACCTATGCTAATTTGAAGATGTAACATTCATTTTGATTATTTTTTTTCTTTCGCTGGTGATCTGAACATTTTTTTCACATGCTTATTGGATGTTTGTACTTTCTTTTCCATGAGCATTTCATCTTTATCAATTCTTTACTACACTTACTTTATGTCTAGTAGGTAGTTGTATGTGAACTGGCTATAATGTTGCCTACTGTTTCTCTTAAAACTTTAGAGAGTCATGGGGCCAGCAGGTGGCATGGTGGTTAAAGGCGCTGGATTCCCACTTGGCTGACCATGGTTTGAGTCCTGGACCTGGTAGCTTGTTTTCTCACTTTCTCTCTCTCTCTCTCACTCTGTCCCTCTCTGGTCAAATTTAAATAAATAAATGAATAAATAATAAATAAAGTTAAATAAAATAATTTAAAAAAAACTTTAGAGAGTCACATACATATTTTTAAGATTTCATCAACAGATTTTTATAATTCATCAAAATGAAAATGTTGCTTTTGTTGTTGTTTTCCCTAAAACGTTTCCTTTTTTTTAATTAAAGTTTTTTGCCATAAGGCACGTGCACTTGCTAGAGAAGAGACAGAGTAAGAGAAAAAGTGAAAAATGACCCCGCGCGCACACACATGCACACACACAGCCTGGCATGATTTTCAAGCTGCCAGGTCTGGGACTTGAACCATGGTCAGCCATGTGGTAGTCTAGCACTTTAACCACCATACTACCTGTTTCCCCCAAATGTTGGCTTTTTAACAAAATGAAAATGAAAGAAAGCATCTATATTGCTTTTGTGCTGATAAGTAACCACCAACTGAAGAGTGGAATACCTTGTCAAGACCAAAAAAAAGCAAAGACTTTGCTGAACAAATACTCTACACTTTTAAATATTGAAGAGACAACATAGCCTAGGAGGTTATGAGGAAGGGGGTTACATTGTTCAAGTCTAGGTCCAGGATGTGTTTGTCATCACCTGCCTGATGTTTACTGAGTAAGTGGGTGAATAAACCAATGAGCGGATGGATGCTTTAATGGTTTGTCCTTCCTTCATGCAGGCTATGGGACTAAAAATGAGTCTTGCAGTTTTTCCTGGCATTGAGCTTTAAGAAGACTATCCAGCAGATAATGGGTGTGTATCCAGCGGATTATGGGTGTGATAGTTTTGGGGGTCAATTTGGATAGTTCTGGGTGTCAACTTGACTGGACTAAAGGGATACCTAGAAACCTAATGAAACATTACTGAGTGTGTCTGCGAGGTGTTTCCAGACAGTAACGTGAGTCTGTGCAGATGAGGTAGGTAAGTCCCACCCTCAATTCACGAAAGGTCTGGAGAGAACAAAATGGAAGAGGGATGGGTGTCTTTCTTTTTTAGTTTTTTTTTGCTATAGGGCATGTGCACTCACTGAAGAGAGAGAGAAACTGAGAAGGAAAGTGAGAAATCACCTGCCCCCCCCCCCTCCCCCAGGGGAGATGGCCACACCACAATCCCATTCTCCTCCTAGGATTTGGGGCACACATGAACAGGCATCTGGCATGATTTTCAAGCCACCAGGTCCAGGACTAAAAATCACAGTTCGCCATGTGGGAGTCCAGTATCTTAACCACCATGCTATCTGCTGACCCCGAGACGGGTCTCTTTTGAGAGAGCAAGACAGACTTCTGCTGCTGCCTTGGACATCAGAACTTAGGGCTCACCTGTCTTCCAACTCCAAATTCACATCCATTTCCCAGGCTTTCAGCCTTGGGCTGTGGTTACCATTGGCTTCCCCGCCTCTGACACCTTCGCACTTGGACTGAGGCATGCTACCAGCATCCCAGGATCTCCAGCTTGTAGACAGCCTGTTGTGGGACTTCCCATCCCATATAATTGCATTGCATGGGCCAATCTCCTCAGTAAGTCCCCTCTTACATGGCACATTCTATTGGTCTGTCTTCATAGAGGACTCTGATACAATGGATCTCTAATTTGGAGTAGAGGCATGTAGTTTTACAGTACGTACTAGGTGACCTTGAGAGAGCTACCCTTGAGGAATTGAGATGCAAACAATTGAGAAAGAACAGAGGGCCCCTACTGATGGCTGACTACATATTTATCTGGAAGAGAAATACCCTCCCTCTGACATTTCATAAAAGGTGTTACATCTGGAACTTATGTTTCATATGTAAGTTTTTATAAGTTATCAAACCAAAGGTAAAAATTGCAGGGTTAAATAGATGGGAGAAAAAGTTCATTTTACCAAGTAACAATGACACGCTCAAAAAACATTTTTTTAAGAAATCATTTATTATTACTTTTAATTTGAAGAGAGAGAAAAAGAGAGAGAGAGAGAGAGAGAGAGAGAGAGAGAGAGAGAGAGAGAGAGAGAGAGAGAGAGAGAGAAGCAAACCACCAAGTCTGGGACTTGGACCATGGTTGCCCATGTGGGAATCCAGTGCAGTAACCACCACGCCACCTGCCCGCTCCAAAAGTATGTTTATTATTGGTGTTTCTTCATAACATTCATGGCCTTCTACTGAGATTAACATGGCAACCCAAACAAAAATTTACTAAACCAGCCCCATAGCCTACTCGTTAAGGGAGCTGGATCTTATATGGCTGATTATGGTTCAAATCCTGGTCCTGGTGGTTTGAAAACATGCTGGGCCCATGTGCAGCATGCCCTAAATCCTGACAGGGTGGAGAAATGGAAAAGGGACTATACCATGACCATGCCCCATCAAAGGGGGCTTTCTCCCTCTTTATCTTCTTGTCTCCCTCTGGTGAGTACATATGCCCTAACAAAAATTATTTTCAACCATTTCTCACTTAACAACCTACCTGTTCGACAACCGCTTTGCCAGTTCTCCAGCGTGAGGAATCTCCTTTCTCAGTCTGAGTCTTGGAAATCTCTTTGCTCAGTCTTTGTCTTGTTCCTGCAGTTGGTTAGTCTTCACCTCACAATGCGTTCACAACCAAATAAGAGTACAGGTTTCCATTTGGCAAACTAGCCTTTTTGGTATCTAGACTCAGATGAGCCACAGGGCAGCCCCAATCTATGAAATTTGGTGATGTGGCTTTTGAAAGTTGTAGAAATAGTTTGTCTAATTCCTTGGATTATAGGATGCTATTTATGGTAGCAAAGAGGCCTTGTCCCTAAGACATTTTCTTTTTCTTTTTTTAACTCAGGATAGCATGTGTGTATGAGAGAGAAGCACCATTGCTGCAGGGCTGGGTCATGCTGTGATCCCTTTCCTCTAGTCCTCTAGCCTGCCAGGATCCTGGGATGTGCCGACCAGGCTAAGGACTCAAACCACAGTTGCCCTGTGGCTTCCAACTCTGTAGTCAGGTAGGCTACTGGCTGTGTCACAGAGGCCGGGGCTCTACGACTTCTAAACTTGTGAATCTTGCTATTCCTATGGATGGACAAAAGAAGTGATATATAAAGTACGCTAAAATTTGGGCTTCACCTGAGAGTTTAGTGTCCATAGATATATTCCATGGCTGTCATTTAACCATTTAACAACTGAGTTATGAGAGTCTTTCTCTCTGATTCAGATGGCTGTCGAAATCGGCCTGGAGGTAAACAGCTCCCCACTGCAAAGGTTCCTTGATGGGGCTTCTGCAATCAGGTCTGTGGGAGTAAATTGCAGTCGGCAAAAATAATTTGTCATAAAAGTTCATTAAGACTTGAACACTGGGAATCCATGGGGCATATATACACTGAGACATCCCAGTCCTTTGTTTTAAGGGAGCTCAGATTGGATCAAGTTTGGCACAGGGTATAGGAAAGAACATGGGACTTTTGACTCAGATGGTCCTGGCTTCAGACACCATTTCTGCCACTTCCTAGCTCTGTCACCTGGGTAAACTTTTTAACAAATCCTCGGTTTCCCTTGTAAAGTGGGGGTGGGGTTAGCAGCACCTTCTTCCTAGGGTAGTGGGATGATTATACCATCATAGGTAAAAGGCCTAACATGTCTTGCCCACAGGGATAGACAACAATGTTAACTCTCCACACAGGTTCAATAAAGCCATCAAAACCTTGTGGTAGAAATATTTAAGAGTTTCCTAGATTCAGCTCCTCTGGTGAGGGGAGCCCCAACACGGGACTCCCCTTAAATAAATAGGTTTCAATTTAACAGGAATTCACCTCGTACAATGTCTATTCACTAAGCACAGCTTACCTACAGATATTCTCTATGATTCAAAGATGATGGAATGACAGATGTGTGTGTAGTTAACTATAACATAAAAATACAGGTGTCATGTTAAGTCACTTCAATGATCCAATGGAGGATGATAAAACCTACCTGGTTGACTTAAAGCAGATCTGCCATCAATCACAGGGAACTTCAAAACTCCAGAGCCACCTTCCAGAATCAGACCTGAGGAGCAGGCCTTTAGTGGTCAACCCCTCCTGGTGCTCCCCTCCACTGCACTCCCCCCCCCACACACACATTCTTCTCCCTTCATGCACAAGTGGTTCAGAATGCTAGCCACTGACAGGAGACCAGTTCTGGCAGAGACCACAACTTCCACTTACATCTCTCAGAGACTGTATTTTCTAAAATGAGGTAAAACAAAAAAATGAAGTCTGCTAAGTTGAATTTGTGTTTCAGTCTTATTGCAGAAGCATGGAGTGCTGTTCCTATACCTTAGGGCTTTTTGCACTTCTTTCTCTACTTCAAGTTTAGAGATCACTACAAACACTTTAGTTTGTAGATGAGGTAAACAAAAGTCCAGAAAGGTGAGCCGGACAAGGTCTCACAGCTAGTCTGCGCAGGCAGGACTAAGATTCCACTTCCCTAGCCTCTACCTGGCTTTGTGATCTGTCAGTATATTACCCTGGAGATCAGAGAGTAAGACTGATGCAGGCAGGAGCTCCCAGTAGCACCGCATGTGAACACAGGTAGGCGGTACGTACACTTAGGACCAGTACCTTTTCTAACATCTATTTATATAGACAAGGAATGAAATGGGATAATTTGCTCTTGACATTTATATATAGGAAACTATGGTTGCTCTCAATGAAAGCTTTAAAGACGTAATGAAATTTTTCAAAGTGGAACAGTGCTTTTTAAAGGAGTTTTTTTTTTTTTTTTTTTTTTTTTTTTTTTAAGAGAGGGATTTTTGCTATAGGGCATGTGTGTTCACCAGAGAGCCAGAAAGTGAGAAATCACCCCCCAAGGAGGATGGTCATGCCACAATTCCTTCTCCTCCATTCTCCTCTTGGGATTTTGGGCATGCATGCACATGCGCCCAGCATAAGTTTCAAGCTGCCAGGTCCAGGACTTGAACCGCGGCTGGCTACATGGAAGTCCAGTGATGTAACCATGACACCACCTGCTGGTCCTGGAAAAATGGTTTTGTAGGCCACTTATACATTAGCACAAATTACATTACAATCATTCCCTTTTATTTTGTCTATTTATTTTTGAGAGATTTTTGCTATAAGGATTGTGTGCTCTCTGGAGAGGCAAGAGAGAGACAAGAGAGACAGGAAGCAAGAAATCACCTACCAGGGTGATGGCCATGCCACAATCCCTTCTCCTCCATCTCCCTCTCAGGATTTTGGGCATGTACATCATGCGGCCTTGTGTGAGTTTCAAGCTACTGGGTCTGGGACTTGAACTGCAGTCTTTTATGTGGGAGTCCAGGGCTTTAACTAATACACAACCTGCGGACCTCCTCCCTTTTAAAGAATAAAGAACTTGCAGGTTTGCTGTAAACACAGAGCGCATAGACAAATGATACAATTTGGCTTTATTTTTACTTAATTATAACAAGAATTTTTTTTTAAAAAACTCCATGACTCTGTGCAATTTCTAATAAATATTTAAATACAAAACACTTTGAATTTAGCACAAGTACTCTAGGCTAATGCACAACTAGATCTGACTAAAGTCAGAAGAAACGATTACTCTTGTATGTTTGAAAGGATTGTGTGTCATTACAAAGTCACAGCTGAGTCCCTGGGGTCTGAGGTGGGAAAAAGGGTGGGTCAGGTGAGGACGCTCTGGGTCTGACATTCTTGAGCACACTGAAGGTGTGCATTGAACAGGATGGTGGGGGCAGTGACACATGGTCTATTCTCATGTTTTCTCTAACACCCCAAAGCTGACTTTTCAGGTGTGCTCTTGCCTAGCATATAAGGCTTTCCTTGGCTGCCAGGAGGCAGGGAGCGGAGCAGTGGCAGAGGGATTACCTGGGGGCAGTCAGGCACACACACTGAGGAGGTGCTAGAAAACTGGGGAGGGGGACCGGGAGACAGCTTCTTTTTCCTTTTGTAGACTGAGGAGGAAGGTGCTTGGGGACCTTTTCCTGAGTACGAAGGAGGAATACAAGTTTGAAAGGTAATATTTGTATGTTAAAACATATTGAACCAATAGATGGGGAGATGTAAGCACACTTTTATTCAAACTGAAGACTTTTGTAACAACCATACTAACAGTGGTATTTCTTAAGTTTTTAGCTAAATAAGATTCAACACTAAAATAATGATGGTAATTTTAACTTTGGAGAGCTCTTTTTAAAGCACCACTTAAAAACCTATATATTAAAAGAATTAAATATAGAAAGATTGTTTTAAGTAAGGAATGAGTTTGAGAATGCACAGGAAACAACAGAACCGATTTTTAACCTCTGGTAACTGATACACACCACTAAATCAAAGCCATTTTGAGATTTCTTACACTGTTCACTTAATAAAAAACAAACGAGAGCTATCGAAGAGTTCCCTGGTAGATTCCCAGCTGTTGGAGGCCTACGACCTTTTGTAAGTATGATCACTGACTGGCTAATTTCTAAGTTTTAAATCTCACACTCAAAAAAGCAAAGATTTACAAGTATTTTATTTTTGAGAAAATCTGAGAAATAACCAAAGGAATTGGAACTAGTTTTAACAATCTCTGAAAATTTTAAACTCTAGATTTGTGTATTTTGAAACTAACTTTGAAACAAGATAGAGTACAAACGATGTACGTGTACACTGCACTGCTGAAGCGGCTCAAACTTGCCAAGACACCTTTACAGCAAGTTCCTTTGGACTTGCTTCCTCCAAGAGGCGCCAGGTCATTTTTTGCTTGTCACCAACAGCCTCGTTAAAAGAAACGATAAAGAACCTACTGTATAAATCACTCTCAGGTGTCCGCCCTGCCAGCTACACCAGCCCAGCCGGCTGTGCCCGGGCTGGCCCACCTGCTGCTGGGCGCCCGCCTCACCGCCGCCGGCTGGGACGCTTTTCATACTTGTCCTGGGTGCTCCGCTTCCTGGGTGGAGAGGAGCCGCGAGAGCGGCTGCTGTGCTTGTAAGGATGGCTTCTGTGCTTCTTAGGGCTTTCTTCTTTCCGGTCCTGGCTTTTCGCAGGCTCCTTACTGCCCTCTTTTTGTTCCTGGTCTTGCTCTTTATGGGAGGGCAATGTGTTCTTAATTGTGTTAATCAGAAATCTTTTATTCGTCCCAGCAAGAGGACACTTCATCCTAAGGTGGAGGAAGAGAAAAGGGAAACCATCACAAGACTAGCAAACCCACTGTCACGAGCAGTAGCGGAGGAGCTGGTGTGCGGGGCGGTGTCGTGTCTGAGTCGTTCGGCTTTCCTTGCATGCCACCTAGTGTAAACTCTGAGCACAAGGAGAAAGACAGATGCAGCTCCTGAGGACGGCCAGCTGCACTTGTCGGAATGCTTCACGCCTTCTTCCTCCTGCCAGGTTTACATGTACAGGTAACGTGAATTAAAGGGATCACTTAACATTTCTGCTGAAATAATAAATGTCTGATTTGACTATAACTTGTTTTATATTAAATCTATTGTGCCTTCCTTTTTATTATCAACAAGCGAAAACAAGTCTGAGGAATGAGAAAGTAAATCCTGTTTTTACTTGAATACATGAACTAAATGTTCTAGTCTAGAAATTAAAAGGAAAAAAGTGTAAAGAATCCATCAATATGTAATAATCTCTTTTTGCCCCCCCCCCCCCCGCCCCTTTTAAGGTTTTTGTCATAGGAAGTGTGCGCTTGCTGGAGACAGAGAGAAACAGTGAGAAAGAAAGTGAGAAATCACCCCCTGGGTGGATGGCCACACTGCAGTCCCTTCTGTTTTCCTCCTGGGATTTTGGGCACACCCACATGAGCCTGACATGGTTAGTTGCTGGGTCTGGGACTTGAACTGTGGTCAGCCATGAGGAATCCAGCACCTTAGCCATCACACCACCTACCGACCCCCTCTTTTTGTTTTGTAAAAAGGCTCCCATACATTTTATTTACAGACTCTGGTCTGTGCTCTGTAGAGGCACTTTCCTCACACTCACCCTCTGGGTAAATTTTTGTGCAGTGTATATTTAAGTAGTTTCATAATTCAAGTTGATCCAGGAGAAATAACTCCACGAGAAAACTGGCATTCTTTTCTCTTTTTAACATCAACAATGCAATTTTTAATATGGGTTGTGCCTGAGCTTTTATTTGAAGGGAAAAACCAAGGACGGCTTGGAAGGACCCTGGCTGGCTGGGGTGGGGTGGGTTAGATGGGATTTGATGTCAGATCTTTCCCTGATATGCCAGCACACATTTTAGAAATGAAGGTAAGTCCTCATTCTATTAATAAATCTGACAGGGCAACGAGAAAGCAAGCAAGATGTGAAAGCAAAAGTTTTGTGTAAAGAAGTTATAAAATCTGCTCCAACAGATAGAAGAATAAGGGGAGCGACATCAATGCCCATGTCTGAGGAGCTCAATCGAGGCAGCTGCTCTGGCCTTTAATGCAGTAAGTCATTTTGCTGACTCTTACAGGCAGTTGTTTTATTGCTATGAAATCATACAATGTGATGATTGTATGATTTCATATGTACAATGTGATGATTAATGGGATATCCCACATGCTGTGGAATCTATGGGAGTCAATCTTGTGGATATATAATCTCATTGCCTCTAAGCCATCGAATGATAATAAGTGACTACTTTAGAGGGCTGCACGCCGATCAATGAGTAAGAACATGTAAATTGCTTAGAATAATGCCTGACATATAATAAGTACTTAGTAAATTTTAGCCTTAGCGCATAGCCTAGCTCTAGAATTTAATTAGCTGTGAGTCCATGAACGAGTTAGCTCCTTTCTGCATTGGTTTTCTCCATCTATAAAATGGGAATAATAGAAGTAACCACTTTATAAAGTTATTGTGAGGGTTTAATGAGATAATGCATAAAACATTTAGTATGATAACTGGCACATATCAAATCTTCAATAACTGTTACCTATGAGTCCATAATTTCTTATCTCCAATGCCAACATTTGAATACCAATTTGATTTCATTTTACATAATCAAAATTTGTCAGCAAAACTTGGGCTGGCCCGACACTAGACTGTTTATACACAGTCCTTATCCCATTCAGTGTAAACATTCATGTGTTTTGGTGCAGAAAACGATACTACATTGAATGAGTACCTTGGATGGTGGGAGGGGTTTTGTATTACACACTGTATGTACTACAGTGCCTTTCTAAAATGTGAAAATATCTGAACTTAGAAATTTACTTGGGGGGCTAATAGGTGGCATGGTGGCTGAGGTGCTGGACTCCCACTTGGCCGACCAAGGTTTGCATCTCAGACCTAGTGGATTGCTTTTCACTTTCCATCTTTCTTTCTGTGTCTCCCTTTGGCAAATTAAAAATAATAATGATAAATAAAAGTAAATAAATAATTATTTTAAAAAAGAAATTTGTCTGGATCCAAGGGTTTTAAACAAGGGACTATAGACTTATGTTATTATTTTCACTCTCTCTTCATGAAAGAGTCCATGTAGCACTCAAATATATTAATATGGCAGAGATTTCTCCAAGAGGGCAACTCATAGCATAACAAAATCTCAAGAATTTGTTAATCAAGCACAGAGTAGAATATCTGATGTTACTCACTGTTAAAAAAAAGAAAAAAAAAATCTCGCCATCATTAAAAGTCAGAGACATTTTGTTTAAAATATTTATTTAATTTTATTACCATATTACTATTTTAATTTGTTTTAGGGCTCATGTGCTCACCAGAGAGAGACAGAGAGAAAGAGGGAAAATAAGAAAGCAAGCCACCAGGTCCAGAACTTGAACCATGGTAGGCCATGTGGGAGTCCAACACCCCAACTACCATGCCACCTGCTGGCCCCTGAAGTCAGAGGCTTTTTACAGAAATTATAAAAATGGTTAAAATAAAATTTTTTGATACTTAAAAAGGTAATACTTCTGTTCCTCCAATCATTTCCTGGTCTTTTGGCTAAGATCCAGTGTAGGTCCAGAAGTCTTGATTGATACCAGGATCAGTGGACAGCCAGATATTACCTCTTAAAATCTGTATTTCTAACTGTTCCCCAAACTCTCTAGGACTCAGTGTCCTCAGATGGAAAACTAAAGATTGAAGTAAGCAGGTCATCTCTGAAGTCCCTTCTTGTTTCACTATTTTTCTGCTCAAGTTCTGTATGTTAATTCTTTAGGAAACCGTCTCCTTTCACTCACCACCCCAGGAAATGTCTTCATTGCCTTGTTCTGTCTGTCTGCGTGTTTCTCAGCTCTTTCTTATTGCCATCTTTTCCTGTACGTAAGATGGCACAAGAGGCATGTGGCATCAGACACTCAACTATTATATAGCTTTTTCTCATCTCAGTTTTGTGGTAAAAACCTGGGCCTGGCCACAGCTGCCTGATTTGTCTGCACTGTCTGTCACTTCTGTCACTGTCTAAGCCCCAAAAGGTACACTGGAGCCAGGGACCCAAGGAGGCCACAGGACAGGGCAGCTGCTTTCCTGCTGTAGCTCTCACTGCAGAATGTTGACTTGTTCACGCTGGCTAGTTATTTTTATTTTGGGCTTATTTTGGGTTCTAGAAACTTATCCTGGCTCACATGGAAAGAGCCAGATTTAAGGTGACAACAGCATAAATGGCTATAAAACCGTAAATATCACGAGATTGGTTAAAACTGCTCTAAAAAGTACCCATGACACACGGTCAGATCTCAGATCTGGCATCCTAAGTTAAATGTCAAAAGAGAAGTGATTACCTTCACTTTTTAGCCTGCCAACCCAGAAACTGAGATGAAGGGTTCCACATACCAGAGGAGAAGCAGATTTCTGGCAAATCTGCCATTACAGGTGGATCAGAGTAGGGCGATAAACTTGTCTTTTCTTTTGAGTAGGCACACTGTGTAAAATACAAGGCACCTGCTCCATGTAGTTACCATACTTGTCTTAAGAAATGCAGTAAATGATTTAGTAGTAGTATTTCTAGATCTTATCTAGAAATGCAGTATTTATCTAGATTTGTGTAAGACAAATCTAGAGAACAAAAAGGGGAAGCTAAATGTAATGTGGTTTTCTGATTTTAGTGTTTCACTTCTCCTCTAGGATGGGGTAGTAGTATCTAGCTTTCACCAGATTTAGACCTGCCACTTCGGGTTTCTACAATAGTTTCATGAATATGACCCATCAAAGAATGACATACAATCACTAGTTAAGAGTTTTATGGTAGAATAATAACAATGATTTGCTATATTTAGGAAGCAAACACCCCATGCCATTACCAATGTTAACGTCATGTCATCTCTGCAACCATCACCCAAGTTACAGAGAAACAAAGAAAAGATAAAGCGACTTTCCAATCCTACACTAGCAGAATGTAGAGCGAGTTTGGAATCAGGGGCTCCTGCTCCAGTGGCTGCCCTTGCAGTACTGTCCTGGATGGGGAAGAAGAGTAGAACAAAGACTTGCAGCAGTCTAACCAGATGGTCAATGAACAAGCAGCCAGGAAAGACACGGCAGATGCAAGCCTGTCAGCACGACTGTAGCCGGCGATCCTCCACCCAGGACAGGCACCATGCAGCAGATCACAGTGGCAGGTCTGCTAAGAATGGCTGGCACTCAGGAGCCCAGGAGAATAATCAACACAGACCAAAACAAAGGTGGAGAACCTTTAAAACACAATTGACTTGGAGATGTGTGAAGTAGCATATGCACTGGAAAATTATGATTCATAAAGATTATTTTTATGGTTAGGGAAAGAGATGCCTTAGGGTCATGGAACCAGGGTTCCATGCAACACACCCTAATGAATCCTTTATTCTACGGCCAAATCCTTTCCATACCAGCAAACAACATTTTTAATTATTATTATTATTATTATTATTATTATTTTGGGCCATACAGTATGTACACTCACCAGAGAGTGACAGAGAGAGAAAGCAAGAAATCACTCCCCAGGAAGGATGGCCACCCTAGAATCCCAGCTTCATTCTCCTTTCAGGATTTTGGGCATGCATGCACATGCAACTGGTGTGGTTTTTGAAGCTGCTGGGTTCCAGCTTGAATTGTGATCAGCCACATGAGAATCCAGTGTCACTGGTCCCCAGCAAACAGTATTTTACCTTCCAATCTATACACTTATTTGCTTGATCATGGCTGTAAGTCTAAACTAATGCCGGTACAAAGATTGAGACAGAGAGCCAGCAGCTGGCATGGTGGTTAAGACATTAAACTTAACCACCCACATGGCTGACCGCAGTTCGAGTCCCGGACCCAAGAGCTTAAAACTCAAGTCAGGCACATGTGCATGCACGCCCCAAATCCTGAGACAAGAATGGAGAAGGGACTGCAGCATGGCCACCCCCCTTGGGAGTGATTTCTTGCATTCTATCTCTCTGGTAAATGTGTGCAACCTAAAAGTAAAAATCTTTCCAAAACAAAAAGACTGAGACAGAAGCACAACTATACTCTCAACACTCCATTAAACAAGGACTGTACTGTTTGGGACCAGCAGATGGTGTAATGGTTACGTTGTTAGACTCCCACATGGCTGACTGCCATTCAAGTCCTGGACCCAGCAGCTTGAAACTCATGCCTGGCAAGTGTGCATGTGTGCCCAAAATCCCAAGAGGAGAAGGGACTGTGGTGTGGACATCTACCCTGGGGGGTTATTTTTTGCTTTTTGTCTCTGTCTCCAGCAAGTGCACGTTCCCTATAGCATAAATCTCTCTCTCAAAAAAAAAAAAAAAAAAAAAAAAAAAAAAAAAAAAAAAAAAAAAAAAACCAACTAAATGAGGGGAATGCTGTTTATCTTGATGAGTTGATTAGAGCTCCTTTTGCTGTTTCCTGCCCCAGCCACAACTACCATAACCTCCTATGGTGCTACAGCTTAGCACTTGACGATCAAATACGTCAGCTGTGGCCACCTGAGAAATGCTTTTATAGTGCTATAATTCCCATTACTAAACGTTAACCCTTCCTTATTCTTTACACAATACCCCTAAGATTCAAGGTAGACGGTCACTGGTTTCAGCATTGTGCCTAAAAGTAATAAAACATAGTTGACATATATACATATGTGTGTGTATATATGTGTATGTATGTATGTGTATATGTATGTTTTGTTATGATTTCTGCGGTAGGGTGTACACATTTGCCAGAGACAGAGAGAGAGAGTGAGAGAGAAAGTGAGAAATCAGACCCCCAGGGGGAATGGCCATGTTGCAATCCCTTGTTTTCCATTCTTCTTTGGGATTTTGGGTACATACGCACACGTTCCTTGTGTGACTTTCAAACTTCTGGGTCCAGGGTTTGAAATCGTGGGCAGCTGTGTGGGAGTCCAGTGCATAAAGCACCACCTGCTGGCCTCTATATACACTATTTATTTATTGTTTAAAAATATAAGAACCTTTCACATGCAAGGCATTAAATGCTAAGCCCTGTAGCAAAGATAACACTAGGGCATCTGCCTATATATCTCTACTGTTTAGAAGACTACTGAGAGGAGCACAAGGTAGAAGTTGCAAAGCAGATATGTGAATAGTGGTATACTCAGACAGACACTGAGGCTACATTCCTTGACCTTCTATTCCCTTAGCAATGCAAATCATTTATCTAGATGTGTGACCTAACAGTAAGACATTCAGTGCCCCCAGAATCACTTTCATAACTAAAAAGGAAGGGAATGTGGTAAATGGGGCAGTAAGCCCTGGCATTTCAGTGTGCTGCCAGACAGTAACGCACAGAAGAGAGCTGGTGCAGTACCATGAGCGTTAGGCTACAGACAGTTGCAGTCTCAGCAGCAGTTAGCTAGCTGGGAGGCTTGGGAACCACTTTGGGTCCCAAGTTCTTTAAAAACATAACAAAATTGGGACCAGCAATTAGCGTAATGGCTATGTCGCTGGACTCCCATGTAGTCAACCGCGGTTCGTGTCCCAGATCCGGTGGCTTAAAACTCATGTTGGGTGCGTGTGCGTGCATGCCCAAGATCCCAAGAGGAGAATGGAGGAGAAGGGATTGTGGCGTGGCCATCCCCCTTGGGGGGTGATTTCTCGCTTTCTGTCTCTCTCTGTCTCTCTCTGTCTGTCTGGGAGCGCACGCGCCCTGTAGCAAAAACCTCTCCAAAACAAACAAACAAACAAACAAAATTAAAAACAGGTCTTGGACCTTCGTGTCCCTGAAGTACTGCGAAGAGCCTCACCTGACCCCTCTGTGATCATCTGAGATCCAAGCCCTTTCCTTCCTTGCCATGGGTTCTAACAGAGAGCGCATGTGCTGCTTTGTGATCACCTGCTCTTTGGCGTTATCCAACAGTGGCGTAAAAACCTTACGGCCTGGAAGGTGAGGCTTCTCTGTAGTTGCCCATTCGTGGCCTCTTAATGTACCCACCATTGCTTAGACAAATTATTTTTTCAGAAAAATAATGTTTTAAAATGAAATTTTACAAAAGGAGTATCCTTTTATTACGAGAAGCACAAGATCTCACACATAATATATTGTATCCATTATTGTAGTGAGAAAAACACTGCTCACAGCAAAAAATTCAACCTTAATTTAACTAATTGAATTAAAATAAAAACACCTATTTAATCAAAATGATCTACCAGTGTTGTAGCTTCTACTGCTTTTGTGAACATAGTTTTTCAAATAATTATTTATTATTTTTAAAAATTTGCTATAGGGCACAAACTCTGACCAGAGAGAGAGGGAGAAAGTGAAAAGCAAGTTACCAGGTCTGGGCCTTGAATCAGGGTCAGCCAAGTGGGAGTCCAGTGCCCCCACCACCATGCCGTCTGCTGACCCAGTGAACATACTTTTCATTAAGGATTAGGCTGTTAAATTTGAAGGTTCAGAAAAAACAAAAAGTGGTAATTACATATCTGAAACAAAGTTTCAGAACTACAGCTTTTATTTCCAAGCTAACTTCAGTCAATCACACAAACCTGCTTTCCCATGATCTCTTATCAATTTCTCTCCCTCAAAAGTGAGTCAACTGTAAAAATCTTTCTTGATCTAGAACTTTGAAAAAGTTGATATTCGCTAAGGCACATTCTTTTTTTTTTTAAAAGAATTATTTAATTTTATTTATTCATTCATTTATTCATTTAATCAGAGAAAGACAGACACACAGAGAAAAGGAAAGTGAGAAAGCAAGCCACCAGGTCCAGGACTCCAACCATGGTCGACCACGTGGGAGTGTCCAGAGCCTTAACCACCTCACCACCTGTTGGCCCCCAAGGCACATTCTTAACAATAGATTTGACAAAATACAAAAATTCCTATTTTTTCTTCCTCTTTTAAATTTTTTATTTTATTGCTCAGAGAATATTTAAATGGATTTTTAAAATGTGTGCCTAAGACTGGAAAAATTATTTGCTTTTCAATACAAGCCAATGGCACAAAATAGAACAACAATGTAGGTGACTTTTACACCTTCTATAAATTGATCACAAGCTAAAACAGAAAAGCATCCAAAAATGTCATTCCTGGGACCAGCAGTTAGCGTAATGGCTATGTTGCTGGACTCCCATGTAGTCGATCATGGTTGGAGTCCTGGACCTAGTGGCTTAAACTCACGCCGGGCGCATGTACGTGCGTGCCCAAGATCCCGAGAGGAGAATGGAGGAGAAGGGATTGCGGTGTGGCCATCTCCACTGAGGGGTGATTTCTCGCTTTCTGTCGCTCTGTCTCTGTCTTCTGGCAAGTGCATGCTCCCTATAGCAAAAACCTCTCCAAAAAAAAAAAAAAAAAAAAAAAGTCGTTCTTCAAAACAATTAGGTTAAGAAAACTGAAGAATCATACTCCTTCAAATTTAATTTTTGGGGCTCTTTGTACTAAAATACAAGGCTTTCCAAATATAAGGCTGAAAGTTTCACAGGCATTAAACTAAAAAATTATATTGGGGTATAGATAAGCTGGAGTGAATGAAACCAGAAAAAAAAAAAAAAAAGCTTTGAAGACAAAGAAGCTGGGAAAATTTCTGAAACTTATGCTTATAAATTCCTGAAAAGGAAGTCATATGCACCAATATTTCAAATTCCTCCAGGCCTAGGTCAGCAGCAGCTTCTAAAGAAATACATCCAAGGATATAGCACCAATGGCGAGTGCACGCGCCCTATAGCGAAAACCTCTAAAAAAAAAAAAAAAAAGCCTTTTGGAATAGGGCTCCATGCTTTCAAATATTTTTTTTTTAAGTTTATGTCTTCCATGAGAAAAAGACAAAGACAGAGACACCCCCAATCGGGTCATCATGCCACAATCCCCTGCCAGTCTCAGCCCGCCCTGACCATGAGCATGAGAATGCTCTGCATGAACAGGCATATCACAGAATGTAAACCAAAGACCTTCCAGTTATGTAACTGCTGCACCACCATCTGGTCCCTATGTTTTTGTACTTTCCCCCCCAGGTTTTAAACTTTGTTTTTGCATATTTAAAAGACTGTGCATTCCTGGAGTCAGCAGGTGGCATGGTGTTTAAGGTGCTGAACTCCCACGTGGCTGACCATGGTTTGAGTCCCAGACTTGGCGGCTTTGAAAATCACACCAGGTGTGTGCCTGTGCATGCTTGTCCAAAATCTGAGAGGAGAAGGAATTGCAGCATGGCTATTCCCACTAGGGGATGACTTCTCACTTTCCCTCTCTCTGTCTCTGTCTCTCTCTTTCTGGTGAGCACACACGCCCTATAGCAAAAACCTTCCAAAAACAAAAAACAAAAAACCCAAAACAAAAAATGGTACATTCCAATAATTAAAATAGATCGAATAGGGACCTGCAGATGGCATAATGGTTACATCACTGGACTCCCATGTAGTTGACTGCAGTCTGAGTCCCAGACCTGGTGGCTTAAAACTCACGCTGGGTGCGTGTGTGTGCGTGCTCAAAATCCCAAGAGAAGGATGGAGGAGAGAGGGGACTGCGGTGTGGCCATCCCCCCGGCGGGTTACTTCTTGCTTTCTATTTCTGTCTCTCCAGAATGCACAAGCATCCTATAACAAATGCACATCCTATAACAAAAATCTCTCTTGAAAAAAATCAATTAAACAAAAATTAGCACTCTGACTAAACTGCATCTTTTTTTTTTTTTTAAAGAATTGTTTTATTGGGGACAGCAGATGGCATGGTAGTTAAGGGTGCTGGACTCACACACGGCCAACCACAGTTTGAATCCTGGACTTGGTGGCTTGCTTTCTCACTCTCTCTCTCCCCCTCTCTGGTCAAATTAAAATAAATAAATAAAGTTAAATAAAATAATCGTTTTTAAGAATTATTTATTATTATTTTCTAATTTGATCAGAGAGAGACAGAGAAAGAGAGAGAGGGAAAGTGAGAAAGCAAGCTACCAGGTCCAGGACTTGAACTGTGGTCAGCCATGTGGGAGTCCAGTGTCTTTAATCACCACGCCACCTGCCGGTCCCTAAACTGCATCGGACCAACTTGGTTTTTACTCTACATTTCACCATGGTCCCATCCAGCTTCTTCCTTCACCAACATACAAGTTCTTTTCCTTTCCTGCCAGTCAGATAGACAGATGGGAGAAGCAGGTCTGCCTTTCATGTCAGAAATTCTTGATTCTTTGATGTGAACAGGACAGCACAACCTCCTTGCATCTTAGGAGTTAAACAGCTAAAAGAAGTAACTAAGAAGGCAACGGCTGTGGAACGTACAGTGCATATGGTGGTGCAAGCCTCATGACAATTCGCCTGCTTGCTTCTCCTATTCGATCATTTCTTTGAAAGGCAGTGGGTTTTTCTCTTATATTTCTGTCTTATTCAATTTAGACGTATCCAATTTCTCAATCTCAGGTCTATCAATTTTGTCAGACATGGTTGAGGAGAAAGCAGAGCAAGGAGCACTGGAAAGCGGTATCTGTCCATTCCCTGTTCTGTCCATTCCCTGTGGCCACTTTTTTTTTCCCTCACATTTTTTAAGGAGCTCATTGAGGTCTGTGGAAGCTTTTACTAAACCCTTTACTGTGATTTTTGGGGAGTAGAAGAATTTTTTTCTGCAGTTTCCTTTTCTCTTGCTCTTCTTTAGCTTTGCATTGCTCTTGTAGTTCTCACAGTTCCTCATTAATCAATTCCCCAGGAACCACCTTTAGGAACTCCTCAGTGCCATCTTCTTCCACACCCAGGTTACGGTTGTGTCATCTTAACCATAGCCTTGCTGCTTTTAGCAACCTCCTCATCCTTGGCAAGTCCTTTGAAGTCATAGACAAGCCTTTTGAATGTCTTTTTCCACATGTCATTCATACATTTCCTGGTCATATCACCTCAAGCTTACGCAAAGTTCTAGAAGCCATCATAGATGTTTTAATCATTTAAAATTGCATCAGTCTTCTCAGTTGCTGCAATAGCCTGGACAAAGGTCCTCCTTAGGTAGGTTTTCTTTTTATTCTTTTTATTTTTTTTTTTAAAGATTTTTGCTATATGTAGATTTTTGTTATTTGTGCTTGCCAGAGAAACAGAGAGGGAGAGAATGAGAGAAGGTGAGATAACATCCCCTAGTGGGGATGGTATGACACAATCCCTTCTCCTCCATTCTCTCCTCAGGATTTTGGGCATGCACGCACATGCTCCCAGTGTGAGTTTTAAGCAACCATGTCTGGGACTCGAACTGGGGTCGACTGTGTGGGAGTCCAGCAATGTAACCATTACATCACCTGCTGGTCCCCAAAGCAGAGATCTTTAACAGTTTCCATCACTCTAGTCTTGTTTTTCAAAATAGGAGCTATAGTGAAATGGGACACGCCTGACTGCTGAGCAATGACCATCACTGATTTTTCACCTTTGTAGTCTTTAATCACTTCAAATTTCATTCCCAAGCCACTAAACTGATGTGACTTCTTACTAGCAGTGGATTTTTATGTTTAGGGGACATGAAGAAATAAACAACAAGATTAAATCAAACACAAGAAAAATCACTCAATCAAAAAACGTATTAAGATATCTGAAGATATCTTAAGATCTGAAGCTGTGCTAATAGTTTTACAGTAAACTTTTTTTTTTTAATAAATAGAAGGAGTACACTCTAAAATAATAATAAAAAAGTATGGTACAATAAATACATAAAGTAATGACATAGTCATTTATTACCAAGTATCATTATTATGCTGACAGTAGGATTTTACTTAAGAATATCCTCGGTGAAAAAGCAAAAGTATCTCACTCTTAACCCCTGAGCATTTGTGTCTTTTTCATAATATATGTGTCAAAAGGGGAAGTATATATAAAGCACTTGCAAAGTATACCGGTTGTCTCAAGAAAAAGGACTTGCGTGACTGAGTTGCAAGGCGAACTAGCTGGTTATTCAAATGTGGTGAGCCTGTCACTTCCAGGAGAACAACTCATGGTATTCATTACCAATAAAAAACTGGAGCTTTCAAATGAACTAAAGTTACAATTTTGGAATATTGTGAACTTGACAAGCTCTTAACACTTTAAAGTCTTTTCTGATAAGATCAGTGGTATCATTTACAAATGATTGTAAAAATATTACATAATGACATGTAACATTTGACAGATCTTTATAAGTCAGTAAACTGATATTTTTCAGATGACTAATGACAATATTTCAAAATCATGAATGAGTACAAAATACAGTCAGGGACCAGCAGTTAGTGTAATGGCTATGTTGCTGGACTCCCACGTAGCCAACCGCAGTTCGCGTCTTGGACCCAGTGGCTTAAACTCACGCCAGGCACGTGTGCGCACATGCCCAAGATCCCAAGAGAAGAATGGAGGAGAAGGGATTGCGGTATGGTCATTCCCCCTGGGGGGTAATTTCTCGTTTTCTATCTCTCTGTCTGTCTGGTGAATGCATGCGCCCTGTAGCAAAAACCTCTCAAACAAACAAACAAACAAACAAACAAAAAAAAAACATACAGTTCCAGTGCAAGGTCAACCAAGGGATTTCATTATAAAAAAAGATGAAAAGTTAGCATTATTAAAAAGAATGTTAAGAAATGATCACTTGCTGAAATTACAGTTTTGATGCAGTATCAAAGAAGAGTATCTATAGTTTTCTAAAAGGTTGTTGAAATAATTCTTCCTTCCCCAAATACATACATGTATGAGGTGAGTTTTCTTCATATGCTTCAACCAAAACAACATATTACAACAGATTGGCTGCAGAAATGGATACAAGAATCTAGGTATCTGATATAAGTCAGACATTGAAGAGTTTTGCAAAATTGTTGAACAATGACATTCTATTCAATACATTTTTTCCTTGCAAATATAGCTATTTTTCATTTAAAAATCAACATGTAATAGGCTTACTATAGTTATTTTAAAATGAAATAGCAAAAATATACTCTACATATTACCCACTTTTAATCCTGAATATCTGTATCAAAAGATATAATTCACATAAAGAAAAGCTCTTTAGGGTCCTCAATAATTTTTAAAAGTATAAAAGATCATAAGACCAAAAGGTCTGAGATCTACTCTTATAAGACAATCGAAAAAACTAACAATGCCAGCAGGAATTCATATACACATCTTATGAAAATTTCACATCTTATTCCCCCACAAGATCCTCCTTTCACAAATCTCGAATATCTTACTTTGCCTACCAGGGTTTAACTTTCTCTTCAAATACGCTTCTCCCTCTCCCTCCCACTTGAAAAGAGTTTGGCTTTGCCCCAGAAGAGGTTGGCTTTTACCCTCAAATTCTGGAAGGTAACTATGTCATACCTGATGGGAATTTGTTTAGGGTAAAACTGGCCACATGTAAATATTACAGTGGGAACTGGTCATATCAACAAGACCAGCTACGTGATTTAGTGTGAGAGCTTTGGATTATGTGGTATTAGAAAATTGGAAACTTGAGATCAACTATGTAATCAGTCAGTCAATCAACCATACTTTAACAATGGTGCCCCAGGAAAAACATTGAACACTGAAGCTCACATGAGCATCTCTTATTGGCGATATTCCATGTGTATTGTCACACACTGCTGAAGGGGAGAGTGTCTTGACTCCATAGGGGAAAAGACAAGAGAGACTTTGCATTTGGGATGCTATCCTAGACTCTGTCTTCTGTGTCTCATATTTTGGCTGATTTTAATTTTGTATCATTTTCCTGTAATAAACTATACCCATGAGTCTAACAGATTTCAGTGAACTGTATTAATTTTTCTAGTGAATTATTGAAGCTGAGAGTAGTCCTGAGAATCCCTTGTACCCGTAGTTGGTGTAAGAAGTGAGGGTGGTTTTGAAAATGATGACTTCTAGCTTTGAAGATCGGCCAATTCCAGGCACTGCTTTGGATCTGCAATCAGTTATTACACTAAGGAACAACTTCCAGTGAGAAACAATATTTATGTAACACAATCTGGGCAATGGAGTGCTCACTACAACTAGGTGGGTAGTTGTCGTTTCTAGTTTTCCATGATCAGAGCTTAAAATTTCTCTCTTTCTCTTTTAAGAGAAAATCTAGCACAACTTCACATTGATATTTCCTATTAAAATGTAAGATTGAGGTAGTTTGCGTCTTTGATTTTACATTTGTAGCTCTTCTACATTGAAAACATTGCTATTCATATATCAAATATAAACATTTACTTATTTTTTCTATCCCACTATAAAATATTTTCAGAATAGCAACTCCAAAAATACTAACTATAAATATAGTGACTGAAAACAATTTTGTAGTTTTCTTTTCTTTTGGAAATATAGTCAAATTTCAGATCACTTGAAATAGTTCCTTTCTATGTGTCCAGACCCATCCACACAATGGCTTACTTAGGTTCATTTGTTTAATTTTGCCTGATTTTTAGGGATCACTTCTTCCCTTTATATTGATTTAATTTTGCTCTATATTTTATATAAGTCATGTGCATTGTTTTGAAAGTCAAATCTACAAGATGAGAGGTTCAGAAGTCTAATTTCCACTTATCTCCCAGTTTTATATTTTACTTTTTAAAAATATCCCACAGTATTCTACTATAATAAATTTCTTAGATAAAAGATCTAAAGTCAGCCCATTTACTGAATGCAAATGTTATTGCTAAGGTAATGCCTAAAAGAGTTGAATTAAATCTTTAGGTTAAATTCTCCCCTCGTTTATATTACAATGTTGTTATTATTATTTGGAGAGAGATTTTTGCTATAGGAAGAATGCACTTACTAGAAAGAGAAAGTGAGAAATCATCCCCCAGGAGGGCCACATGGCAATCCTGCCTCTGTTCTCCTCTTGGGATTTTGGGCACGTACGTACACGCATCCTTTCAAGCCTCCAGATCTAGGAAGCAGACTGTGGTCAGTCTGTGGGAGTCTAGCACCTTAACCACTACACCATCTGCTGGCCCCATATATTATTTATCTATTTATTTTTTGGAGAGGCTTTTGCTAGGGTGTGTGCACTTGCCAGAAAGGCAGAGAGAGACAGAGAGACAGAAAGTGAGAAATCACCCCCCGGGGGAATGGCCACACCGCAATCCCTTCTATTCCATTCTTCTCTTGGGATCTTGGGCACGCACGCACACGCACCCGGCGTGAGTTTAAGCCACCGGATCTGGGACTTGAACCACGGCCAACTACGTGGGAGTCTGGCAACATAGCCATTACGCTAACTGCTGGTCCCCCCCATATATTATATTTTAACAAGCTCTATTTTGTATAGAAACAGCAAAGGTAAACTTTAGTTTTACATGGCTGAATTATGTTATAAACAAAACACTTAGTTAAAATTAACTTTTCATTTTTAAATTTAGTTTTAAAAAATTAATCCTTAAAGTTTTTAAGTAAATTTTAATTTATTAAGGAGTGTAACTAAAATTATTAAATGATAAACACTGATATAGTATCATCTCACATAGGTACCTCTGGGCATCATAATATCTACATACTTTTTGGGAACATGTGAACCAAAAGGATAACAGAACCATAACATACATGCTCCATACACTTGCTGCTGCTTACTTCTCTGCGTTAAGAGCTCCCCGGCATTTGACCCTTAGCAGTATTCTAACTCCATACTTGCCTCTGAGTAATTTCCTCTACAACCATGGTTTTCTATTCTCTCTATAAGCTAAAAAAAAAATTTTAATTAAAGAATTATTTTATTTTATTTATTCACTCATTTATTTTAATTTGACCAGATACACACACACACACAGACACACACACACACACACACACACACACACACACACACACAGAGAGAGAGAGAGAGAGAGAGAGAGAGGCAAAGTGAGAAAGCAAGCCACCAGGTCTAAGACTTGAACCATGGTTGGCCATGTGGGAGTGTCCAGCACTTTAAACACCATGCCAGCTGCTGGTCCCCAAGCTAAAGAGTTTTACACACATACACACATATATTTCCAGACAACTTTCCTTTTAATATTTTTTGAAGTTTTAAAGAAGTTTATTTAAAAACTTACCAGCCCATAGGTCCCATGGTTTCTGCTCTAGTTTTCCCACGTTTCGCCTCCTTAAGCAGTTCTTCTATTGCCTTCCTGATGAGTAAAAGAAATAAATTTGAGAAACTGGAAAAATCAATTTATTACACACACACACACACACACACACATATATATATATATTCTTGAGAAAGGAACTAACTTTTAAAGCATGATCACTGGGGCAATAGTTTTTTTAAATGGCTGCCAATTTTGAACATAAAAACTGAAAAGGAGCTTTTTATATGAAGGGAAAAACACTGAAAAGAAATTAAAAAAATGACAAACTGGAAAAAATGTAACATAAGACAGTTAAAGCATATGAGGGAATCTTTAAAAAGTTCATAAAAAAGTGTATTATGGGGACCAGCAGTTAGCGTAATGGCTATGTCGCTGGACTCCCATGAAGTCAACCGTGGTTTGCGTCCCGGACGCAGTGCCTTAAAACTCATGCCAGGCGCGTGTGCGTATGTGCCCAAGATCCCAAGAGGAGAATGGAGGAGAAGGGATTGCGGTGTGGCCATCCCCCCTGGGGGGTGATTTCTTGCTTTCTGTCTCTCTGTCTGTCTCTGTCTGTCTGGCTAGTGCACGCGCCCTATAGCAAAAATCTCTAAAAAAAAAAAAAAAAAAAAGTGTATTATGCAAAAACTATGCATGGATTGCAAAACTTTTTTTGTAGGAAAATAAGCTTTTGCAGCAAAATAAACTCATTATTAACTGGTTACATGTCTAAACAGGATCTAGTTTGAGGCGTTAAGAATGATAAGATGTCAGTTTGAAAAGAGTCCCTATCAGAGTAACATGAATTCTGCTAAAACTGAAGAACAAACACCAAATGATGATAAAGTGTAGATGGAAAAATGAGGAAATCATTGATGCTTTATAAAAATGTTATGGAGACAATGCCCCCTAGAAATCAAGTTCACAAATGGACGATTTGCTTTACAAAAGGATGAAATAATGTTGAAAATGACACCTGCAGCAGCAGATAATCTACACCTATTCATGAGGAAAATTTAATCTTGTTCATGTCCCACTGAAAGAGGACCAATGATTAACAGTGGAAACAACAGCCAATAACAGACATCACAACAGGTTCAACAATTCTGACTGAAAAACTAGAGTTAAGTAATCTTCTGATTGATGGGTGCCAAAACTGTTGCACCCACATCAGCTGCAGACAAGAGCACTCAATGAAAACAAGGGAGAGCAAGTTTCCTGAAGCATTTCTTCTAAAAGCTCTGACAGGACATACACATGGCTTTATCAGTACAATCCTGAAGTCAAAGTATAATCAAAGAAATGGCTACCAAGAAATGGAAGTGGTCCAGTCAAAGCAAAAGCAGACTGGTCAACCAACAGTAAAGGTTATGGCAACCATTTTTGGGACACTGAAAACACTTAGCTTTATTGACTTTCTGGAGGGCCAAAACACAGTAGTATCTGATTACTGTAAGAGTATTTTGAGTAAGTTAGCCAAAGCTTTATCAGAAAAATTCTGGGAAAGCTTCACCAGAGAGTCCTTCTCTACTACAACACTCCTACTCATTCCTTTTATCAAACGAGGACAGTTTTGTGAGTCTTTGGGATGTTGAACATTTTTTCTTATGTCTTAGTGGTTCCTCTGTCCTCCTTAGAGAGTTGTCTGTTCAGTTCATTTGCCCATCTTTTAATAGGGTTATCATTATTTTTTTTTCCAGGCTAACTACTTTAGTTCCCTGTATATTCTGGCTATCAGACCCTTATCTCAGGCATAGTTTGCAAATATATTCTCCCATTCTGAGGATTGTCTCTTCACTCTTAATTACTGTTTCTTTTGCTGCACAGAAGCTTTTTAACTTGATGTAATTCCACTTGTCTATTTTTGGGATTATTGACTGTTTAAGAAGTCTTTGTTTACTCCAATGTCTCCAAGAAGATTCCCCTGTGTTTTCCACCAGTAGTTTCATAGTCCGAGGTCTTAGGTTTAGATTTCTGATCCATTCTGAGTTGATCTGTGTTAGTGAGGAGAAACAAGGGCCCAGTTTCATTTTTCTGCAGGTGGATACCAGTTTTCCAGAAAGCACCATTTGCTAAAGAGATTTTCTTTTCCCTACTGTCAAAAACCAGTTGGCTATATGTTTAGGGGTTTATTTCTGGGGTCTCTATTCTGTTCCATTGGTCTACATGCCTGTTTTTGTGCCAGTACCATGCTGTTTTGATTGTCATAGCTTTGTAATATATTATGGGGTCAGGGAGTGAAATGCCTCCTACTTCACTTTTCTTGTGCAGTACTGCTTTGGCAATACGGGATCTCTTATGATTACAGACAAATTCTATGATTGTTTTTTCTAAATCTGTGAAGAATGTCCCTGGTAATGTGATTGGAATTACTTTAAATTTATAGATTAATTTAGGAAGAAACGACATCTCGATCATGTTAATTCTTTCAGTCTAGAAACACGAGATGTCTATCCACTTTCTTCTATCATTTTTAATTAAAATTTTTAAAATAGTTCCCTTATATATAAAATCGTGTCATCTGCAAACAGAAATAATTTCACTTCTTACCTTATTTGAATGCCTTTTATTTTATTCTCTTTTCTGATTGCATTGGCTAGGACTTCCAGTACTATATTGAAAAGGAGTGGAGAAAGTGGGCAGCCTTGCCTTGTTCCAGTTTTTTAGGATGCTAGCCAGGGATTTTTCAAAAATGGCTTTTATTGTATTGAGAAAAGTTCCTTCTATGCTGATTTTGCTGACCCATCTTAATCATGAAGGGACACTATATTTTATCAAATGCTTTTTTGGTATTGATATGATTGTATGGTCTTTTATCTTTCTTTTTTTTTTTAATATGATGTGTTACATTTATGGTTTTGTGTATGTGAATCACCCTTGCATTCCTGGAATAAAGTCAACCTGGGCCATGGTATATAATTTTTTTAATGTTTTGTTAGATATGATTTGCTAGTATCTTGTCGGGAATTCTTGCATTTGAATTCATTAGGGATACTGATCTATACTCTTCTTTTTTGGGTAATGTCCTTGTCTGTTTTTGGAATGAGAGTTAGAGAGGCTTCATAGACTCAATTTAGGAGAGTTCTTTCCTTTGGGATCATTAAAAACAGTTTGAGTAGAATGAGCGTTAGTTCTTCTTTAAAGGTGTTGCAGAATTCAGAAGTGAAGCCACCAGGACTTGGACTTTTACTTATTGGGAGATGATTTATTATCACCTCAATCTCACTGCATGTTATTGGTATATTCAGGCTTTCTATGTCTTCCTGATGCAATCTTGGTAGATTGTATGAATCCAGAAATGTGTCCATCTCATCCAGGTTGTCTTGTTTGTTGGCGTATAGTCACTCATAGTATTCTCTGGTCATCTTTTGTATTTCTGTTACATCTGTTGTAATACTGTCTATATCACTGCTGACTAGATTTATCTGGTTCCTTTCTCTGTTCTTTTTTAATTAGTTTAGTTAATGGTGTGTCAATTTTGGTTATCTTCTCAAAGAACCAGCTTTTGGTTTCATTTATTTTCTGTATAGTTTGATTCTCTATTTCATTTATTTCTGCTAGAACCTTTATTCTTTTCTCCTGGCATTTTTTTGGGCTTTGTTGTTGTTTTTCCAGTTCCCTGAGGTGTGTTGTTAGGTTGTCTAATTTGTCACCTTCTCATTTTTTCTTGTGAGCACTAATTGCTATGAACTTCTCTCTTATTACTGTTTCTGCTATATCCAATAGGTTATGGAAATCCATAAGCACATTATCATGGGTTTCAATGAATCTTTTGATTTTAGTCATAATTTCTTCAGTAGCTGTAAAATCATTCAGGAGTAGTTTGTTCAGTTTCCATGTTTTTGTGTCCCCCCCCACCCCCGCAGTTAATTTCAATTTTAATTCCATTGCAGTCAGGGAAGATCCTAGGTATAATTTCTATCCACTTGAATTTGTAAAGGCTTGCTTTGTGCTCTATCACGTGACCAACTTTGAAAATGTTCCATGCAGGGGTGAGAAAAATGTGTATTTTATGATCGTTGTGTGGAAAGTTCTATAGATGTCTATCAAGTCCATCTGATTTATGGTATTGTTTAGATCCTTTATCTCTTTACCTATTTTGTGTTGAGATGATCTGTCCAGAGGAGAGACTGTTGAGGTCTCCAATGATTGCTGTATTTTAGTCTCGTTCCCATTTTAGATCAAGCAGTCTATCTGACATGTATTTGGGTGCTCCAGTGTTGGGTGTGAAGATATTTCTAAATGTTATATCCTCTTGGAGAATTAGTCCTTTTAGTACTATGTTGTGTCCTTCTTTGTCTCTTCTTATAGTTTTTGTCTTAAGGTCTATTTTGTCTGATATCATATCATGACTCGAGACTTTTTGATTTCCATTCATTTGGAGTATCTTTTTCTAGCCTTCACTTTCAGTCTATATTTCTTTATCTGCGAGGCATGTTTCTTGTAGGCAGCATATAGAGGGCAATTTTTCTTTTAATCCATTCAGCCAGTCTGTGTCTTTTGGTTGGAGAATTTTTTTTTCTTCCTTTTTTTTGAGAAGTTTTTGCTATAGGGCACATGTGCTCATCAGAAATGCAACTGGCTTAACAACAATTGTTGGCGTAGGGTTTGAAGCTTACAGAGTATTACCCTAACATATCCTAACATAGTTATTACCACCAATTTACAGATGAGGAAAGTAATATCCAGAGACATTGACTAACTTGCCCAAAGTAATACGACTAATCAGACAAAAGGAGGGGAAGAGGAGGATGAGGGTGAAGAAGAGGAAAAGGAGAAGGGGAAGGGGAAGGGGAAGGAGGAGCAACAAAGAGCAAACAAAACCTGACCCATGTTTTTAAGGCTATATATCCTCTCATGTTTCCATTACATTGTTTCCTCCACAAAATTCTGCACAGCAAATCCTAAGGAAATAGTTTTTTTTATCACTAAAAAACAAATAATAATAAAAATAAAGGGAAAAAATAGGCCTAACAGAGTTGCCTATGCCTCTACAAACATTCGAAAACTAGGAGACAGGCTGATGCTGGAGAGGTAGAGGGAATGAAGGAGGGATTCTCACTATTTTGTCCTAAGACTGCTGAGCTTTTGCTACTTCCCACCACAAATTCTCCTGGATAAACTCCCTCTGTAGGCTTTACTTCCAAATAGGAAAACAATTTCTAGCAACCATGTATTTTGACCTTGAAACAACTTCTTCAAAATTAAGGGGAAGAAGTCAAGCAGTTTCTCCCTTACTGGAGCCTCTATTGCCTCCCCAGGAACTCTTGCTAAGACTCCTTAGGTAAGGAAATAGTGAATCACTTTCTATTGTACATTATCACAGAGGCTAAAAACTTAAATCTTTTTTATTAAAAATAATGTAGTGTATATTTCAAGAGAGCTGGAAGATTTATTTTTATTTATTTAAAGAGGTTTTTGTCTTAGGGCACACGTGCTTACCGGAGAGAGGGAGAGAGGGAGAGAGAGGGAGGGAGGGAGAGAGAGAGAGAGAGAGAGAGAGAGAGAGACAGAGAGAGAAACTGGGAAAGTGACAAATCACCCCCCCTCCAGGAGTATGGCCATGCTGCAATCGCTTCTCCATTCTCCTCCTGGGAACTTGGGCATGCACATACACATGCCAGCATGATTTTCAAGACACTAGTTCAGGACTCAAACCACGGTCAGCCATGTGGGAGTCCAGAAATGCAACCGCTCCACTATCTGCTGACCCCTTGTTTTTTGTTAGAGGGTGCATACACTCACCAGAGAGACAGAAGGGAGAGAGGGAGAGGGACTAGGCACCACCCCCAATGGTGCATGGTCACACCACCATCCCCTTCCATTTCTTCACCCTGTCAGGATCTGAGACACACATACACACATGCCTGACTTATTTTTCACAGCACCAGGGCCAAGACTTGAACCACAGTCTGCCATGTGGGGTATGGCTCCATTAACCTCTAAGCTAAGGGGCTGGCCTTTTTTTTTTTTTTTTTTTTTAAGTTTATTTCTCCCATGACAGAGAGAGAAAAAGAGGGAAAGACAGGCAGGTATGAATCTCTCAGATGGGTTTCCTACTGTGATACTCCCTAGATTTCCCAGCCAGCCAGAATCATAGGGTGAATGCCTGGTGTGTACAGGTTGACTCTGACACCGAACCTGCAATCTCCCATATGGTCCCAGCATCACTTGTGGAGTCAGCCCTAAGGACAGCATCTAATGAGAGGTTGAAATGGAAGTGTAACTGTAATTAAAATATAGGAAAAGTAGGCAATATGTTAACAGTTAAGCACACACAGAACTTGAACAATTTAAATTTACTTCTCAGTACACTAAATTTTATAATTGGTTCCTTTAAATATCTTCAAGGTTTCTTTGTAAAACATATTAATTGTATTAGAATGTAAGTTCCATGGAATGAAAGATCAAGAAACACGGGTCATCAAGCAGACAGTTTTCTGGACACAGGAACAAAGTACAATCAATTTTCAATGATCCATGTATGTACCATCTACAGCCAATTTTCCACCCTAGCTCAGCTTCCGCAGGCCTGCCTAGTCATTCCATTAGCCAGCTGGTACATGCTTCAAGGAATGTTAACTGATCATAATAGCAGCTTAAATAAAACCCAAGTAGGAATGCAAATTTGGTGCAAAATCATCTTAATATCCAACGTCAAATTAGTTTTGCGTTATCTGGAGTCTGTGTTTCTTCTTATTCACATAAATCAACTGAGAACTAAAATTGTGCTAGTGTATAAGAAAGGCAGTAAGAAATTTAAGGCCACCAACATGAAGCACAGGAATTTGAAAGGGGGACGGCATGAAATGGTCTGGGGCCAGCAGATAGCATATAGATTATGTTGTTGGACTCCCACATGGCTGACTACAGTTCAAGTCCTGGACCCGGTGGCTTGAAAATCATGCCGGGTGCATGTGCATGCACCCAAGATCCCAGGTGGAAAATGGAGAAGAAGTTGTGGCATGGTCATCCCCCCAAGGGGTGATTTTTCACTTTCCCTCTCACTGTCTCTGGCTCTCTCTCTCTGGCAAGTACATATGCCCAAAGGAAAAAAAGTCTTAAAAAAAACAAAAAAGGAATGCTCTGAGAAGCTGAGTCACATGGTAGAGTTCCGGGTTCATGTTCAGAGGCCTCCCTGAGTAATCTGGGTATATGTGTGCCCATAACCAAGGTCTGGCTTAGCCACAGGTGGGTTGCAGTGTCAGGATCCTGCTGGGGGTCTCTCTCTTAATCTAGGAAGAAATAAACTTAAAATCAGAGAAGCTAACTTTCAAGTAACTGCTCAACAGTGAGAGTCAGATGGACCTACACACATTTTGTAAAAAGGTGAAGGAAAGCTAGGAGCACAAGCTGGATGCTCCCCTGTCGTGTGCCTCCCATGGTGTCCAAAACACCACTTTTGATCAACTAATTGTACAGTATCTGTCACATGATGGGTAGAAAAACAGGTGCAAATAAGGCAATAGAGCATTTAGGACTGTTCCCTTCATGATGTGTTCAAACAAGCATGACTTGGAGACAAAAACATCGACTTCTTAAAAAACTGGCAGAAATGAGAGCAGCACCATTTGCTGCTGTTTACTGGACGTTATTTGATGGGCCCAGTCAATGATCAATGCTGAGGACAACCAGTTTACAAGTCATTCACATATCCCACATATAGTAACTAGATGCTAGGCAGAATATGTAAGAGAAACTTTGCTATTTCTACATTTCTTGCCCTAGTGGACCAATGAGATTGGAAATAATAGTAGTACTGAAGATCATCTTCAGTAAGGATTAGATGTCAGACCCCTCCCCCCCAAAAAAAATTCTGATTTTTTAAAAAAATGTATTAATAGATGGATGACCAAATCCCTGCTAGACATCTGCAAACAGTTAAGGACTCACAACCAGCCAGGAGTAACTAGTGGTTTAGTGATCGTGTGAACCTATAGAAACCATGGAATAAAGTTTGGATTCTGTATGATTTAGTGTTTTGATTAAAGACACAGATGAATAAATTCAGGACATCCTTATTTAATTTCAGTAAAATATCAAATTGTCGGGGTCACCTATCGGCTGCAAAAAAAGGTAAGAAAATTCAAATTGCGTGAAAGATTTTTGAAGACAAGGTAAAACTCAGGAAGAGGTCACTTAGAAAATGAATTATTCATATACATAAGATGGAAGCACTAGAAATTAATTCTGTGAATTATGTGAAGCTTAGCCAGCCTATAGCAAGCACTTACTCCATAAGTACTATGATTTATATTGTAAGCAGGACATTTCCTAAAATAGATTACTATGAAGAAATCTGTATCAAATAAAGACCCACATATGTAGTTTAAGAACATATACTGGATTATCTAAGAGTGTGCAGAAAGAACTGACACTGCTTTATTTGTAACAAACGGAGAGTCATAAGAAAAGGCACTTAACTTTTAAAAATTTATTTATGTTTTTGTCATAGAGCTTGTACACTCAGCAGACAGAAAGACAGTGAGAGGGAAAGTAAGAAATCAGTCCCCAGGGAGATGGCCACATCACAATCTCTTCTCCATTCTTCTCCTAGGATTTTGGGCATGCATGCATACATGCTCAGTGTGATTTTCAAGCTGCCAGGTCTAAGACCCAAACTGCAGTCAGCCACATGGGAGGCTAGTGACTTAACCACCATGTCACCTTTTGGCTCTGGTGGGGCAAGGGATCTAAATATTTTATCTTAATCTCTTAAAACAACTTATGTTAGTAACAGATGAGGGTCATGGAGGAACATGAGTTTGAATGGAAGATAGATCTTTTGGTTTCATGCCGACATGGAAAAAGAAAAAAGAAAGTGATATTTTAAACAGTGGTGGGAAAAATCAAACAAAAAGTATTTTTGCAGATTGTTTTTTGCAATAATGATAATTATATTAGCTACCTTACAGGGTTATTATAAGGATAAACTATGGCATTTGGACCCAAGTGTTCTGTATTTTATAAGAAGCACAAGAAATGTTAACGGCTACTTTTGACTTGATTAAACTCTTAGACATCAGAGAACTTGTCTTTTTCACCTTGATCTTCCCTCTGCCTGGCTCATGGTTGGCACTAAGTTAAGATTTACATGATGCATGAGTTCTGGATGTGAGTGGGATATGATAAAAATGTAAGGGTTTAAAAATAAAAATGGAACTAAAGCAACTCAATAGCCAGAAAGTAAATAACTGTATTAAAAATGGGCAAGGGATCTAAATATTATAGGCATTTCTGAAAAGACATACAGTACACATGTTGGTCAAAGGATACAAAATTTCAGCCACCCAGAAGGAAAAGGTTCAAGAGGTCTATTGTATAGCACGGCAACAAGTGGTCAATAGCATTGTCCTGCATTCTTGAAAATTGCTAACAGTAGATTTGATGTTGTCATCATAAAAAAAAATATATGGATATGATATCATTCATATTAATTAGCTTTAGTTAGCCATTCAACAATGTACAATACTCAAGACGTATTGTCCATGATAAATATATACTTTTGTCAATTGAGATTAATTAAAAACAAATAAAAATACTGTAACCAAAATCTGTAACCAAAATAGAAAATGATGGGTGACGGGTCAGCAGGTGGCATGGTGGTTAAGGGAGCTGGATTCCCCTCTGGCCAACAGTGGTCTGAGTTCCCAACCTGGTGGCTTGAGAATTATGCCAGGTGCATGTGCATGCATGCTCAAAATCCCAAGAGGAAAACGGAGAAGGGACTGCAGCATGGCCATCCTCCCTGGGTGGTGATTTATCACTCTCCCTTTCTCTGTCTCTTCTCTCTAGTGAGCATGCATCCTATGGCAAAAACAAAGAGAGAGAGGGGGGGAGGAGGGAGGAAGAGGAAAGGAAAAAAAGGAAAAGAAAGAAAGGAAATAAAATAAAACAAAAATAACATAAAATGATGGGTGAGATGTAAGAGCCAAGACAAGGAAGGGGTTAAGAAGATAAAGAGAAAAAGAAAGATAATGTGTCACTGCAGATTAATGTGATGAAAGGAAAGGCATGGTCATAGCTGCTAGGTAAGCAGTCTCCTGTGGTGGCTACACCTGAACAGGAGCACATAAGCAACACATAACTTTAGTAGGAGCAAATACTGGGTCAACCAGGAAGCCACCGACACTGTTTTAAGACATGGAATGAGGCTGAGCTGGACTTTTTCTGTCAGGATTGAGGCCTTTGAGTCCCTAGCGCTCCTGATAATCCTGGCAAGGTTTCCTATCTAGAAAACACCTTTCCCTTAGTGAACTCTCACTAGAGATAAATGGCCTTTGTTTAACTCGTAATATTATTTTGCTTCACTATACAAGTAGGCAAAAGGCCACTTCATTCATGTGTTGGCATACTCTAAACTCCATTTTTTAAAAAATGGTTTTTGCCATAGGGCATGTGCACTAGCAAGAAAGAGAGAGACAGTTAAAAGGAAAGTGAGCAATCACTACCCCCGGGGGGGGGGGGGGGGGGCGGAGATGGCTGTGGGGCCCCAATCCCTTCTCCATTCTTCTCCTGGGATTTTGGGTATGCATGCACATATGCCTGGTGTGATTTTCAAACCAACAGGTTGGAAACTTGAACTGCAGTTGGCCATGTGGAAGTCCAGTGCCTTAACCACCACACCGACTGGCTGGCCCCCAAAGCTATGCTTTTTTAAGTGACTAAAAGTCAGCAAAATATCAAAGATGATATTTAACTCATGGCACACATTGATTTTTCAACCTAATGAGTTGATAATATTTGGGTGAATACAGAAATAAAACCACACAATTTATATATTACAATATATTTACTCCATAAATATAGTTAAATTAACTTATTGCACACATTGATTATTCTATTGGTTTCATAATATTTGGATGAATATAAAAATAAAGATACACAATACACAATTCCAATACTATTATACATTTATTCCATAAAAATTATTTTCTTGCCTTGATTTCAGTAAAATCACTAATTACATTGTTAAATCAAAATGTTCACATAAATTATGTTTTACAAACTATAAGCTAAGAGTATTAAAAACCAAAATGTAACTATTCAATGTAGACAAAATTGGTTTTTACAGGTGTATTGCTTGCCATGAAGAGAGAGAGAGAGAGAGGGAGGGAGAAAGCCCTCCCCAACACCACTTTGTGAGTGATCATGCCACAATCCTTTATTTCTCTCTCTTTTTTTGGAGAGGTTTTTGCTATAGGGCGTGTACACTCGCCAGACAGACAGAGAGACAGAGAGATAGAAAGCGAGAAATCACCCCCCAGAGGGGATGGTCACGCCGCAATCCCTTCTCCTCCATTCTCCTCTTGGGATCTTGGGCACGCACGCATACGCACCCTGCATGAGTTTAAGCCACCAGGTCTGGGACTCAAACTGCAGTCAACTATGTGGGAGTCCAGCGACATAGCCATTACGCTAACTGCTGGTCCCACAATCCTTTATTTTTCTATCCTATGCATTTACACAGGCCTATAGAGGTTTTTTTCCCAAGCTATTGGGCTAGGATTTGAACTATTGTCTGCCATGTGCATGCTAGGCTCCCTTAATCAGTAGGCTATGGGGCCAGCCTTGGATAAGTTTTATTTGTTTGTTTTAGTTTTTTGCTACAGGGCTCATGCATTCACTAAAAAGAGGAAAAGTGAGAAATCACCCTACCCGGGGGCAATGGCCATGCCATAATCCCTTCTCCTCCAATCTCCTCTTGGGATCTTGGGCATGCAAGCGCAAGTTCCCAGCATGATTTTCAAGCCACCAGGTCCGGGATTGAACTGCACATTCAGTCATGTGGAATCCAGTGCCTTAATCTCTATGCCACCTACTGGCCCAATAAAAATTTTAATATATAGAAGGGGGTCTTCAAAAAGTTCACTGAAAATGCATATTATAAAAAAAAAAGTACATATGAATTTCAAAAATTTTTTGCACCAAAACAAATCTGCACTTAATTCTACTTTCTAAGAATTTGTAAAAGTCCTCTGCATATATTAAAATGACAATTACCTTAAAATGAAAAAACTAAAAATCTAAATTTTGAATGTTTCAAAATTTTCTCCTAAAATAAGAAAATCATCTGTGAATCAGTGTTAGTTCTTGTATGTTTCATACAGACTGACACACATACAAATATAAGAGCAACATGATTTAACATTACAAAATGTTACTCAGCCTCCAGGACAGCCACAGCCACTGTAAGTATTGTGCTTAGTCTTGAGTACCTCTAGATCTATAAACTGAAATACTATGACAAGAAGATGGAAGCTTCTTACTGGAAAACAATATTTTCTCATGGTAGGGTCTACTGCATTTATGCCAGGAAGAAGGATTTAACAAGTTAATGTGTCTTTTCTCTTCCAAACACTTGTATGGCTCAAATCCTTCCCATGCTCTAAAACAGGGTCCACTCAAAAGTAAACTGGTCCCATCTTTATGCGTTCAAACACATTTTCCCTTCATTCAAGGTGTAGGTCAAAACATGATGGCTGCTTCCTGGGTTATGAACTGCAGTGAGCACCAGATCTCCTATAACAAAGGGATCTGTATTCGTGATATATGGGGCTGCCCTTCCTAAAAGGTTCCAGGCAATTCTCCTTTGAATATTGATTTAATAAGCATTTAATATGCACCACTGAGTATATGATGAACATTAATAATGTCAAAAGTACCCATGTACCACGTACCTTACACCTAGTCCTCACAACTCACGGGGCTCCCACATGGCTGAAGGCAGTCTGTATACTGAACCAGGTGGCTTGAGAATCACTCTGGGTGCATGTGCATGCATACTCCAAATCCCAGGAGAATGGGGGAAAAGGGACTATAGCATGGTCATCCCACCTGGGGGGAGATTTCTCACTTTCCCTCTCTCTTTTTATCTCTCTGGTGAGTGCATGTGCTCTACGGCAAAAACCTAAAATAAATAAATAAATAACCATTCCACAGGCAAGAAGCTAAAGAGAAAATGAGGAAAAGTCAAGAAACTTACCTATGACCACAACAGCCAAGAAGTAATGAGGGTGGGGTGTGAACCCATACAGGCTGACTCTAGGGCCCAGGATTTTAACCCTTTCACTACATACAGCTCTATTAAATGGCATGATGCCAGCCCACAAGAAGCTCAGTACAGTAAGAGACAAAGACAGGAATAGTGGCAACATTTTACTTGACAAGAACTACTTTAGTGAAGATAAAATTCTGGTCCCTGCATTTCAACATTTTCACATCTTAGCACCTACCCGTTTATGGGTGACCTGTGAAGGTGGATTATTACTATAGAAAGATGATGCTTCAGGCAATAGTTACTAAGTGGAATTATTTTTATAATTTAGCTCCTAGAGAAAAATCTTATTTCTCAGTTCATATGACATCTATTTTTTGGGAGAGGTTTCTGCTATAGGGCATGTGTGCTCACCAGAAAGACAGAGAGAGACAGAGAGACAGAAAGCGAGAAATTACCCCCCGGGGGGATGGCCATGCCGCAATCCCTTCTCCTCCATTGTCCTCTCGGGATCTTGGGCATGCACACGCATGCACCCGGCATGAGTTTAAGCCACCAGGTCCAGGACTCGAACCTCAGTCGACTACATGGGAGTCCAGTACATAGCCATTACGCCAACTGCTGGTCCCTATATGACATCTATTTCACTTTAAGTATACAGTAATTCATTTTCAGTTTATAATATAAGACTGGAGCAAACATGCCATGGCAATCTTTTACTACAAATAACGTTGTGAAGTGATAGTGGTAGGGTTACTTAGTAAATAGTAAACTCTAATAGAAAAGCCCATGAATTATATAAGCCAGGACAGTAGATCTATTTGGTACACCACTCTATGTTAGGTTTTAAATAAATAAATAAATTAATTAATTAATATTCTACTGAAATATCAGTTGGGAGATATGAACTCAGAAAATATAAGATCAAAATAATCATTAAGCTCTTTTATTCAATAATAAGCATTTTGCTATCTCTTTAAGAGAACAGATGCTTTGAAGAACAAAACTAATGAAAAAACCCTGCAAAACTAAAGACGTACTTAAAGTCTACAAAGATAGCTATGGAAAGGAGCAGAGAAGCTATTATGGCAGCTGTCTGAATTTAGTAAAGGACAGGAAAATAGGGTAGAAAGCTAAAAAGCAGACATAATATAAAATTTTTTTTTTTTTTTTTTTTTTTTTTTTTGGAGAGATTTTTCACTACAGGGCGCGTGCGCTCGCCAGACAGACAGAGAGAGACAGAGAGATAGAAAGCGAGAAATCACCCCCCAGGGGGGATGGTCACGCCGCAATCCCTTCTCCTCCATTCTCCTCTCGGGATCTTGGGCACGCACGCACACGCGCCCGGCGTGAGTTTTAAGCCACCGGGTCCGGGACGCGAACCGCGGTCGACTACGTGGGAGTCCAGCGACATAGCCATTACACTAACTGCTGGTTCCCCATAATATAAAATTTGAACTCTCATAAACTGGCTTCACAATTTAAACAGGAAAAAGAAATCACAGAAATTATACAAAAGAAAACACTATAATATGAAGTCTCTGATGTCTGCCTCTACAGCTTTCTTTAAGGAAGGCAGCAGTCTGACATACTGTCCTTGGATAAACACACTGGTCCATACCAGCAAACCATTTCACCAAGGGCTTGAGTCTGTAATTCACTCCCTTCATACCGAAAGAGCTTTATTTTATACAAACGATCTGCAGTTTTCTGCAGAGTGTTCTAGACAACACGGCAGAGTTCTTGGATCTCAGCCCTGAGGATGGCCTATTCAGCAGGTCTGGTCTGCCTGCTGAGGCTATTTCCTTCAGTTGTGTCAAGGCTGCAATAATCTGCTAAAAACAAGCTGTCCACCCCTTGTAGATTTCAGTGTCTGATTCATCAAATGATTATAAATTATGCTCAGAGCTAAGAGCTAAGGAATGAAAACAAAACAAAACTGAAGATAAAAGAAAGTTCCAGAATGTATAGGGTTTCCTAATCATTTCATGCTCTTTGAAAAAGTGTTTATATCTAAAAACATGTAGAAACTAGTATCTTAAAGGAGCTATTTCAAAATAATTTACCTTTCATTAACTGAAATAAGAAACTTTTACCCCATGAAGAAAACATATTTCTACTGCTACTTTTTAGAAATTCAACAATACACAATGAGATGGGAGGAAGAGAAAGTCTGCACCCCACAGCCACCAGTACAGCTTCAATGACTGCCTTGGGGTCTCTCGGTGTAAGATAGTCAGTGGGGTCTTAGGAATCAAGAGACTAAAGGCCAGTGAAAGAGAGGATATAGCTTACCCAGAGCTAGTGTGGACTTGCCTCATCCTGACTGCCAGGTATTTTGTTGTTCACAATGGGTACCAAACACTATTTTGAGGGATATAGTTATTTCCTTCACAAAATTGGCAGAGAAAGATTTTTTGGGAAAAAACAAAACAAACAAACAGTGCACATACACATAGCCATAATTTTGCATGTCAATAATTAAGTATAAAAATCTTCTATACAGAGCCAGCCAGGTGGCGTGGTGGTTAAGGTGGCTAGATCCCACATGGTGGACTATGTGATTTGAGTCCTGGGCCTGGTGGCTTAGAAAATATGCCGGGTGCGTGTGTGTGCATGTCCAAAATCTCAAGAAGAGAATAGGGGAGAAGGGACTGTAGTGTGGTCATCCTCCCCTTGGGGGATGCTTCTCATGTTCTCTCTCTTCCCCTCTCTCTCTCTCCGATGAGCACACAAGTTCTATAGCAAAAATTTTTTTTAGATTAAAAATCTTCTGTACAAAAATAATGTTTCTTAATTTCTAAAGAGTATATACACTCTCCAGAGAGAATAAGAGAGAAAAAGAAAGCAACACTCCAATAAAATATGGTCATGCTACAAATTCTCCATTTTTCCATCCTGCCAGGATTTTAGGCATGTATGTACATGTGCCCAGCATGTTTTTTGTTTTGTTTTGTTTTTGAGAGGTTTTAGCCATAGGGGGCGTGCGCTCACCAGACAGACAGAGAGAGACAGAAAGCGAGAAATCACTCCCCAGGGGGATGACCACGCCACAATCCCTTCTCCCCCATTCTCCTCTCAGGATCTTGGGCACACATGCACACGCGCCTGGCGTGAGGTCCAGGACGCGAACCGCAGTCAACCACATGGGAGTCCACCGACACAGCCATTACGCTAACTGCTGGTCCCAAGTGCCCAGCATGTTTTACAAACTGCCTGGGCTGAGATTCAAACTGTAGTCAGCATGTGGGATCTGGTTCCCTTAACAACTAGGATATGGGAAAACCCTAGAAATAATTTGTTAAAACCAATCAGTAAATTATTATTTAAAATATTAATTTAATTTAATGATTATTTTAAAAACTGCTATAGAGCACATGCACTCACCAGAGAAAAAGACGGAAAGTGAGAAAGCAAGCTACAGGTCTGGGACTCAAACTGGAAGTCCAGTGCCCTAACCACTATGGCACCTGCAAGCCCCAGCAATCAGTAAGTTCTTTACTCTTAAACCTTTCAACGTCAAGTTTCAAGTTACTTTTCAAATAGTAATTTATATGGTAATACAATCCAGTCCAATAAGGCAATTTTCAATTCCATTTTAAAACTGAAAATAAACTTAGTTAATATACACACAAATGCCTTGGAAAAAGACCCCCCCCCCCCATATTTCTGTAATATAGTAGTTAACAGAATTAAACAGTTAAACATACACAAACCTAACTTTGAGGAAAGTGCTTCTGAAGAAAATGTTACAAAAGTTCAAAGTATTGAACTTAGATTACCCACTAAACAAGTCAGTGAAAATTGCAAGACTGTGCAAGTAATGCTTTTACATTTATTGATACTTTCAGAGACCTCAGGGATGCTTCCTTCTTAGCTGGCCAAAGTCACAGAACTCTGGTGCAATGCAAATGCATTCTTATAGGTACTCAATACAACACCTTGTATAAGAGGAACCAATAGAAAGGCTGCAGGGAAAACAGAAGGAAGGAACCAGCTCATAGGGACCAATCATGACAGGAGAAGAGGGCAAGGCATGAGAAATTCGATTACTGATTAATCCAACCTTTCTGTTTATATCATAACATATATCATATAAGAAATATATCAGCTACCAAAAGAAAGCATAGTGTGGTAGGACTGGTGACTATGACATCAGAAACCAGCTGCAAGACAAGCAAGAACCGCAATCTCTTAACACAGAACTTTATTCAGAAACTTAGACTGACAAATTACCTACTTATAACTCAGAAGGGAAACATGAAAGCATGTTCTAAAGCCAATGTTTATGCATTATACATGAAAGTATGTTCCAGAAATGTTAATGCATTATTTTACAAATATCAGTAGACTTAAACACCATCTTTTCCTGTCCCTTTATTAACACTGCACTTTAAGTAGCTGTACATATTAGAATCATCTCATTTACTAATGAAATACAAACCATCCTTAGGGGTGAACAGCAGCTGCAGTTTAACTGGATAGAGCAATGCTAACAAAGAGTGTAGAACTAAGTTAAAAATAGAATAGGTACTCAATTGAGACTACAGGGGAAAATTCTGAGACTGTTCATACTGATTAGCCATGTAATTTGGCTTCCTCCCAAAGTCTAATGTACTCCTATAAAAAAAAAGGGAGGGCACTGCATTTTCAACACAAATGCTTGGGATCACAATTTTACATCTCATCTGAAATATTGAACCTGTAAATTTATAATTCTCTTTTGGCATTTGCTTGATAGTAATTGAGTTATACAGTAAATTCTATATTAATTTCTACAAACACAGTATGTCCAGAGAAGGCCCCAAATTAAGTATTTTCAAGTCTTTTTTTTTTTTTTTAACTATAATTTGCAAAGGCAAAAAAAAAAAAAAAGTGAAAATACTCAGGCAGACCCATTAAACACATAACATTTTATAAAAATATAAGGTTAAAGTTCCCCAAATACTAGCATTAGGGTCATCTAGTTTAACTTTGTAATATAAAGCTAAAGAAATTATGGTTCAGGGAAGTAAATAATTTGCCTGAAATGAAATTATGACTTAAAAAAAAAGTTAATTAAAAAGTATCGGTATTACTATCCCCCTCCACCCTCAGAACCTAGAATGGCATTTTAAGGTCACCCTAGGGAGAATTGGTGAGAGACTATATATCATAACATTTTATCTCACGGTTCTTACTTTTAGATAACAATGCCACAAGTACCAAAACTAACACTATCCAAATGCTATTATGTATCTGTGATAACTGCATTCTAAAATATGCAGGCCTCATTATAGAATTTATCAGAAGAATCCAGACTGATTAGAATTATCCAATAATTATATAATATATCTTTTGATGTCAAAAGAGGGATTATGCAGTTCTTACTTTACTGAATTAAGAACATGTTCAAGTCAGTGAAAATGAGAAAGCAGCCATAACACAGTGATCAGAGAATGAGTTCCAGCTCTTGCTCCTATCAGCTCTTGGGACAGTCAAGAGCACAGAGTAGGGCTGGACCCCATAGTATAGTGGTTAAGCCCCCTGTGCTAAGGGAGCTAGTTCCCACATGGCTGACCACAGTTCAAATCCCAGGTCTGGCAGCTTGAAAAACACGGCTGGTGTGTAAGTTTGTGTGCCCAAAATCCTGAAGGGGATGGAGAAATAGAAGAAAAAGGATTGTGGCATGACCATACCTCACTGGTCCTTCTTCTCTCCCTGATGAGCACACATGCCCTCTGGCACTTAAAAAATACACACACACACACACACACACACATACACAAGCTAAACAATCTATAAAACAAATATGTATTTACTGCCTCAGAGTTCTTATAATGATTAAATATAATTACATATATATCAATGGTTACTTTGTAACTATAAGGTACTGAACAAATAAACGTATTATATTTTGGGGGCCAGCAGGTGGTGTAGTACTTAAGGTGGCTGGATTCACACATGGCCGACTACAGTTCAAGTCCCAGACCCATTGGCTTGAAACTCACACTGGGCATATGTGCATGTGTGCCCAAAATCCTGAGAGGAGATCAGCAGCGGCCATCCTTGCTGGGGGTGATTTCTCGCTTTCTGTCTCTGTCTCTCTGGCGAGTGCACATGCTCTATAGCAAAAACCTCTATCTCTCAAAAAAGTTAAAAACATTTTTATATAGTTTTGATATAGTGCAGTTACATATCTGTGTTAACTAAAACACACATATGATTAATACCTATCACATGCATAGTGATTTATAGCATAATATATATTATCTCACTGACTCTCAAAAACCTTGAAGTTACTGATTCTCTTTCATTGGTTAGGTGGCCAAGGTTTACAAAGGCTGACTGCTCCAAGGTCAACCAGTAAGGGGCACAACTGACTAACCCAGAGCCTTCCGTCTTCATATCCAGAGTCCCTTCAACTAAGTCATGCACATATTTTACTCAGTCCATGAACACACTGTCTGTATTTTGAAGATGATCGACTGGTGTTTTGGTATAACATAAATGAAAAAGTTAAAATGGACTTACTTAAAAGCAATGCCAATGAAGTCCAAGGACAAAGTACTACTAGTAAATCCAGACCCGGGTCCTTGGCCAGCTGCTTTACTCTTTTCATGATTACGATTTACAAATAGCAGCCCTATTTCCAATATATTTCAGCCTCAACCTAGAAATAACCAAGCATTCCTAGTCGACCACTTTGTCTCTTAAACTGGTCTCTTTGGAGTATATGCTCTGGGAAAGCATTATTTTCATGTGTGCCTGAGCAAGTAACAGGCAACAACATGGCCCTTAAAGCTGAGCCTAAGGACGCAGGCAGTCCTGGGTTCATATCTACTTACTAGTCATACAACCCTAGGCTGGCAACTTTTCCAGGCCTCAGTTTCCTTTCCTGTAAATGGGAAAGACACTGTCACGAAGGAGGACTAAACTGGTTTTCCCACTTGGCTGAGCAAATCAGCCTTCTAACTTGACAGTCACAGTTACGTGTCTGTCGGGTCGTCTGTTTTTGGTTAGGAAGATGCCTAGCTGGCTTCCGCATGTCATGGCTTGTTCTAAAGAGTACTGCTCTCAGATGGGGACCAAGTTATTAAAACAAGCAAATGGGAAGGGACTCCTCTGCACGCTTGCTACAAGTCTGGGCAGCTGACAGTGACACACCTGTAGGCTGGCACTTGTAAAGACGGGCATTTTCAGCAGAACACTTTATAATCATCAACTCCTAGAATTCTTAATTTTCCCACCCATTTAAGGACAAAGAGCAATCTTTGCCATGTAAACAAGTAAACAGAAAGCAGGAATAAAAATGTTGCACCAAATCTGGAAGGTTTGGATGGCAAGTTCTCATGTGGACATAAATCCAGTTGGTTTCACTTTGATAAAGAACATGATGATCATATTCTTTATTCTTCAATCTCAGGGAATGAGGTGGTAATTGAAGCTTCAGTCTCAATTTTAATTAATCACTTTTGAAGAAAAAAACCTGATACATATTCTAAGCACCAGATATTATGCTTAAATATGCAGAACCGAGTATGCAAGCAAACCAGGATGTGAAATAACTTTAGACGAGGAATCTAAATGTGTGATCTTGAACTTGAAATATGAGTTCCAATTAAAATTTATTCTGAGAGCTCATATAACTTACCAAATGAGAGCAAGAAATTAACAGTTGGGGACCACACGGTCATGAGAATCCAAGGGAAGGCTGCAAAGGCTAGTCATCTTATTGCGGAGCTAATGTGGCTAAAATGGCACAACAGGCATCAAATTAGAAACTGCTCCATTTCATTATTTGTTTTGTCCTTCATGTGCTTCAGGTCATATCAATACTGGAATTTCCTTTCTTTTCTTTTTCTTTTTTTTTTCTAAGAGAGATTTTTGCTATAGAGCGTATGTGCTTGTCAGAGAAAGAGAGAGCAAGTGAGTGACAAAAAGTGAGAAATCATCCCCCATCCCAGGGGGGATGGCGACACCGCAATTCCTTCTCCTCCATTCATCTCCTGGGATTTTGGGCATGCATGCACACGCTCCTATTGTGATTCAGTGGGCAAACATTTTTTGAGCTTCTATTATGGGCCAGGCATTGCTCCAAGGGCTGTGGATACATCTGTGAACATTCAGACAAAAATCTGCCCTCATGCGCTCATGTTATAGTCTATATGTGGGAAGGGGGCAAGGGACAGACAATATATAGTAAATACTACAGGTAAATTATATATATATATATTAAAAGGCAGGGAGTACTATAGGAAAAATATTGCAGGGTAAACATGCTGAGGGATGGACTGCAATTTTAAACAAAGTGGAAGAGTTGGAAGAAATGATACCTATCCTTCAGGAGTTTATAATAAACACACAGCTCTTTGGTCCAATTAGACTACAAATCCTGAAGGCAGGAGTCAAATGAGATTTATCATTGCATCTCCAAAACCTAGAACACAATAGGATCTTAAACAAGTACTGGGGGGGGGGGAGGGGGATGCATGCATTCTTTATTTTCCCAAAGGAGAGGTTTTTGAGAGGTTTTTGCTATAGAGCATGTGTGCTCGCCAGAAAGACGGAGAGAGACAGAGATAGAAAGCGAGAAATCACCTCCCAGGGGGGATGGCCATGCAACAATCCCTTCTCCTCCATTCTCCTTTTGGGATCTTGGGTGTGCACACACACATGCCCAGTATGAGTTTAAGCCACCAGGTCCAGGACTCAAACCACAGTCGACTACATGGGAGCCCAACAACATAGCCATTATGCCAACCACTGGGCCTAGCAATGTTATTTGTAATAAATGGCATACATTTATATATATCCCTGGTTAGGGAATAAATGTAGTATTTGACATACAAAACAGTACACCTTAGAATCGAATCTTTTGAATTCCACCTCATGGTACAAAACAATAATCCTACAACTTCTGCTCCACTGGTTTTTTGTCAAGACAAAATCCCAAGGAAAATCCGTATCACTCTCCCATATTGCTGCTGCAAAATAAAAATGTAGTTTGTCAACTTCAAGTAGGATACCTTTCCTTTTATTTCAGACCAATAAGAAAAAAGATAACAGGGCATGGGATGAAGATGGCAAGGATGGCAGTGTCAAAGGCTCTTGGGTAGAGAAGACATAAATGAAACAGAATGTAAAGTATAACCACATTTATTGGTGGTTAACTACCTCTACAATGCACCCCAGCTCTCCTCATATTTAAGTCATAGTAGGCATGGTTCTCTGACCTCAAAGATTTGTCTTCTTGAAGACTGTTACTGAGGTGGCTCTCTGAATATGCAAGTATCTAAGATGCAGATGATACAAAACAGTGTATTAAAGCCATCAGTTCTTCTCTGCAGTTTTCCCTCCCTATTGTGGCAGTCAGATTCCAACACTGGTATTCGACTGCATGCATACATTCACTCCTCCACTGAATACTGATGAAAATCGACCGTGTGCCTGACATAGTTTCAAGTGCTGGGGATATAAAGGCCAATAAGAAGGGCAAAGCCCTTGCCCTCAGGGAGCTTACATTTAAGTAGAATTAGATAAACAGAAACTGTGAAGGAACAGAGCAAGGTTAAGAAAGGGATGGCAGTCTGCATGTGGGTGCGCACACTATTTTAGAGAAGGTGGTTGTGACAGGCAGCCTGTAGGATAGTGCCAAGGACCCCCAGCTGGTATTGAGATCCCTGTGTAATCTCCTCCCCTTGATTCACATGCAAAAAAATGGAACAGCGCAGAGTGATGTGATGTCACTTCTGAGGTTGGGGTATAAGGCTATTCGCTTCCATCTTGGGTACTCTAACTCTCTTGGAGCACTTGTTTTGGGAGATGACATGGTGTGAGGCAGCCCCATGTAAGTGAGCTTAGAGGTGACTCCTCCCTCACGAAAGTCTCAGGGCTGGAGTCTGGATGGCACCTTGACTGCAGCCTTGTGAGAGACCCTGAGTCAGAATCACCCTGTAAGCTCTACTTGGATTCCTGACTCACAAAACTGTGAGACATGTTTGTTGTTCTCAGCTATAAAATGTAAGGGTAATTCATTACACAATAATGGATGACTAGTACAGTAGTCAAGGATGGTATCTTTAAACAAGTGACCTTGGAAAGGGACAGGCCAAGTGAAAATCAAGGGAGAGAGAGCTTCAGGGAAGAGACAAGTACCAAGGCCAGTGTGGCAGTCACACATGACGACGTGGGACCAGAGATCAACCCAAGCCAGCCAGCTCTGAGCACTCCACAGATAATGACACCAATACTATGAAGATTATAAGTCTAACCACCACTAATGGCATGAACGATAAATGTATAGAAATAGCTAAGTCTCAGTATCTAAGTGTACTTGGAATTGTGCTTTGCATAATTGCATAATAACATGATGTAGAAACTGTGCGAAGTGCTTTATTTCATTTATTCTCCATAATAACCCTATGAATTTGCTTAAGACATGTGCCCATAGTAGCAAGCTAGGATGTGGTGGACCCATGGAGGCCCTCTGACTTCAGAACCTTTCCCTTTGCCCATACATAATACTGCCTCAGTAGAGGCCCCTAGAGAAAAAAAGTTTCTCCTACATGTGAAAAAGAAAAACAAAAACAAAAACAAAAACTCATTTCACAACCTCAAAGTGTTGTTTAAGCTAAGTGGTCCCATCTCTGCCTCATTAGATGCTCCAGGTGGTTTGATTTTCTCTTGGAGTCCTTTTTAATAGGATTAGTTGAGGAATTACCCATGATTTTTTTGAGATTTGATCGAAGTCAGGAAAAAAAAAACTTAAAAAAGGACCCAGGTAGCTTTTCTTTTGGACATATGCTAAGTGCCTTGCAGAACAAATACAAAAATTTACTGAGAAACAACATTAGGGAAAATAAAAATACAGTATTTCATGCCGTTTTATGCTCAGCTGACCTAGACTGAACCTGGCTTCCTACCAATATTCCAGATACCTGGCATCAAACCAGGTAACCATCTGCTACAGAACTTGTTTTTACTTCTTGCTTAACCTTTATCTTGAAGCTTGAGGAAGATTAAGAATGTTCTAACAGAATCTTAATTTCTTCCCGAAAAGAGGAGAAAAACAATCCATTTACCTTTGATGTTTATCTATGCTGTTATTAGAAATGCTATTTTTAAAAAATGTTTTTTTTTTTTTTTTTTTTTTTGAGAGGTTTTTGCTATAGGGCACGTGCACGCTCACCAGGAAGACAGAGAGACAGAGACAGAAAGCGAGAAATCACCCCCCAGGGGGGATGACCACACTGCAATCCCTTCTCCTCCATTCTCCTCTTGGAATCTTGGGCACGCATGCACACGCGCCCAGCATGAGTTTAAGCCACTGGGTCTGGGACTCGAACTGCGGTAGACTACATGGGAGTCCAGCAACATAGCCATTACACTAACTGCTGGTGCCTTTTTTTTAAAGAGAGATTTTTGCTATAGGGCACTTGCACTCGCTGGAGAGACAAAGAGAGAGAGACAGAAAGAGAGAAATCACCCCCCTGGGGGGGTGACCATGCCACAATGCCTCCTCCTCCATTCTCCTCTCAAGATCTTGGGTACGTGCACACACACATGCCCGGTGTGAGTTTTAAGCTGCCAGATCTGGGACTCGAACTGGTTGACTACTTGGGAGTCCAGTGACATAACCATTATGCCATCTGCTGATTCCTTAGAAAATTTTTTTAATGTTTCAACAGACAGGTAACCTACTATGCAGGGGTCTACAAATTTATACGAGAGGGCTGCCTTGGACAGAAGGAAGCAAAATATAACAGAAGCTACTAAGGTTTTATTGTGTAATGAAGGTTATATAAATGTGGCCTCTCAACATTTCTCTCATCTTTACCCCTACATAGAATCTGTCTCCAAGTTATGAAATTCTTTTTTAACACTCTGTGTCCATCCTTTTATCATACTCTTAAAATTGTAGTAGTTAGTGCCTTCCTTATATTACTCCCAGACTACTATGAATGCCTCCTAACTCACCATTGTCATTCAATGCGTCCTTCACTCATTCAGTTTGCACACAGGGGACTAGAAAAATAAAACTTTATGGCATTTCCTAGCTCAAGTATCTTCAAGGGTTCTCACCATGAAAGAGAGAACCATTTATCCGGGAACACTATACTAAACAGATCCATTAACTTCAGTATTCCATGAGTTACTAGAAGGCAGTCCATGCCTGTCTTGTTGGCTGTGCTTGGTTCCAAGACACTGGCTGGCAGTGGGTGCTCATGAAACCATCACTGCTCTTACCTACTTCATTCTGTATTCAGCACAGCTTTTAATACTCTACACTGAACTAGGCTACTTCATTGTAAAACCAATTTCTTTTTCATGCAGACAACTCCTATTCCCTGTTCAAAACCACAAAAGCCTTTTTTCGTTTTTTAGATTTTTGCCACAGGGCACATCTATGTGCTGTAAAGGGACAGAGGGAGGGAAAGTGAAATCACTCCCACCCCCACCAAGGGGGTATGGCCACACTACTGTCCCTCATCCATTTGCCTTCTGGGATTTTGAGCATGCCCAGTGTGATTTTCAAGTTGTCAGGTCTGGGACACCAACCGTGGTCAGCCATGTGGGAATCCAGCACCTTAACCACCACACCACCTGCTGGCCCACATATAAGGCATTTTAGAAAAGAATCCTATTAGATTTTCTTATTTCTACTATTTCTGAGGACTCTACTACTAAGTATATACTGATGTACACACAGCTAGACAATTAGAGATCCAATTGAGGGTTGGGAGGAATTTCATTATAAAAAAAATACATAGACTCACACAGTAACTGCTCCAAAATATTTGTAGTTTGAGAACGAACATTAAGAATTTGAACACAGGGAACCAGCAGTTAGCGTAATGGCTACATTGCTGGACTCCCACGTAGTCGACCGCGGTTCGCGTCCTGGACCCGGTGGCTTAAAACTCACGCTGGGCGCGTGTGCGTGCATGCCCAAGATCCCGAGAGGAGAATGGATTGCGGCGTGACCATCCCCCCCTTGGGGGTGATTTCTCGCTTTCTGTCTCTAGGTCTCTCTCTGTCTGTCTGGCGAGCACACGCACCCTATAGCAAAAACCTCTCCAAAAAAAAAAAAATAGACAAAAGAATTTGAACACAAAAGGGCTGGATATAGGGTCTTTATAAATACCTAAAGTGAACTAATAGGTCTAGGTAAACGTCTTATGAGTTCAGTTTGAGGGGTGTTACACAGACAGTCTCTAATTCTAAATTATGCTAGCCAAAAAGATGACTTTTGGCTAGTGATCTGGTGCTTCTATCTCAATCTTAACAACATGTTTAAAGGAAATATAAAAAATGAATAGGGAATGGGGGGTCATAGAACTTGATATGCTTTCATAGTTCCTGAAATGCAAGAGATTCTGGGTCAATACTGAATGGATCACTTCCATTTCTCCAGATTCTGTATGAACCTATAAATTATACCAATTAATTAGAGCACTTAGAAGTTATGGCTATATAAAATTCATAAATAATTTGTAAAGTGCTTTGAAAATGGAAAGTGCTAAACAAGCACAGTACTCAGAATTATTATACGTTAAAAGTCTTTGGTAGATAGTCATATTATTTAATAACTGGCTCTTTAATAAAAGACACAGTATTGTGCAGCTGAACATATTTCTAATCTTGAAACATTAGTATTAGTTTAGACTGAAATGCTGTTAGAGAGTAAATCAGAGATAGTGATGGCTATTTTTTCAGTGTATATAAACAAACATAAATGATTCATCTCCATCTCCTTACCCTTTTTCAGAGCAATTCAGCCTTCCTGTAGGTCCTCAGACTGACAATTCTTTCCATATATAAGGAACTCTGGATCATCATGCCTGACCTCATCTCAGTTTTTCCCTTTACCCATCTGCCTTCTGAAGGTGTTTCATATGAACTGTGAGTTAACAGCCATGCTAAACAGATTTAAGATTGCATGTGGCATCAGCAGCAGCAATAAATTCTTTCAGGTACAATGAAGACAGGAGATGTGATAGGCCATCGCTAGTGGGTATGTTTTCCATGTTATTAATTACTCCAGTTTACTATTATCACTCAATATCTCTATGTCTATATTGGACTTGGTTTTCATCTCCTGACAGGCCTTTGTTCAGAGGAATTAAGCTTCATCCAAATATTTACTATCCCTGTAGTTCTATCCAGAAACAAAATTTTTGAAGAAGCAAAGTTTTTGATCCTTCTTCCTTTATCCCCTTTGAGCTTCATCTCAAGTGCTAATTTCTTAAGAATTACACTGATACTGACTTTCCAGAATCTCTTTCACCCTAAGAGAATATTTTACATCCTTCCCGATGATGTTTATCTTTCCCCTGCTCCTCCTAAATCTACCTCTCCAATGTCTACTATGTATTTTTGTCAGGGGAAAACTCCAAATAAAGTGTTCATTCCCTCATACAATGAATGTTGATGTTTACCCTTCTTCAGTACTAAACCAATGCTGCCTGCTGCCCAATGGCCTCCACATCAACACTAATACAAAATGATTTTTGTACTTATCTGACTCATTCAACTCTCCCCTTTTTGAAAGACTTGGCTTCCACAATTCTTACTTTCTGCACACTTTCCTACCAACTTGCTGGTTGCTCTTTTTAGCCAAACTTTAATACTGAGATTGCCCAGGGCTTGGTCCAGAGCCCACTTCTTTGTCACTCATTTTTTAAATGGATTTATATGGCAAGGTCTCAGTTTATTTACAGCTTCAATCTCTTCTATGGCTTCCAACTCAAAAACATACTGCCTATAATGTTCCAAACAAAACTTTGAACTCCTGCCACCTTTCCCACTTACCATCCTATATCTCCCTTTAAGCTTCTCTATTTCGGTAACCTGGGCAGTCATGTTTCCTCACCTCTCACCTCCAGTTCTTAAGGTCTACAAATTCTGTACCAATTGAGTTCTAAAATACACCTCAAATCCACTCTCTTTTCCCCATTACCTTATCACCTTCCCAAGTCACTTCAACTATTCCCATTACAAATGGGAATATAAGAGGCATCTTCAAAAGTTCTTAGAAAATGCACATTATGAAAAAACTATGCATAGATTTAAAAAAACTTTTCTGTACCAAAATAAACCTCTATTTTAGTTATTTTTTCATGAACTTTTTCAAGTCTCTTCATAAAATTCAACCTACTTACCACCTCAGTTCTTCCTACCATCAAATGCAGAGGACAAGCCTTTCTCCTCATCTACTGTGCTACGAACAAGCAGATCTTTCCCAACACCCTTAATGCCTCAAGCCACCAGTTCTCCATTTCAGGAATTTAGCTGTCATTCCAACAGAATACATTGTCTCTCACCTCCTTCTCTTCCTGCAATCTCAGGATGATGTTCCCTGCCTTCTCATTCACCTCATATTTTCTATCTTGACTCTTAAGTTTTATTTCACAGAATACCTCCTTCTCTTCCTGCAATCTCTGGATGATGTTCCCTGCCTTCTCATTCACTTCATATTTTCTATCTTGACTCTTAAGTTTTATTTCACAGAATTACTATTTTATGTTTCATGAAAACAGGACTACTGACTTATGCACTAGTTCAAGGGGTTTTTCAGAAAGTTCATGAACAAACTTTATTATTAAAAAATTAGGTATGGGGGGAACCAGCAGCGTAATGGCTATGTCGCTGGACTCCCACGTAGTTGACCACGGTTTGCATTCTGGACCCGGTGGCTTAAAACTCACGCCGGGTGCGCGCGTGTGTGTGCCCAAGATCCCGAGAGGAGAATGGAGGAGAAGGGATTGTGGCGTGACCATCCCCCCTGGGGGATGATTTCTCGCTTTCTGTCTCTATGTGTCTCTCTGTCTGTCTGGAGAGCACACGTGCCCTATAGCGAAAATCTCTCCAAAAAAAAATTAGGCATGGGGTCTCAAAAAAAGTTTTGCACCAAAATAAATTTTTATAGAAAAAATAGATTCCATTTTCCCACCAACTTTTTCAAGTCTTCTTGTATATCTATCCCTAAGGCCTGGTACATACCAAGTGCTCAATAAATACATAAAGTTCTTTTAAAAAGCTGACTGAGTGTAGAAAACACAGGATCTATGGCAGGACAGCAAGCCAGATTTGAGTGACTGAACATAACAAAGCATGACTACATGAATTCACCCAGTATTTACTTAAGTGCATGCTATCTGTGGGGTGCTATGCTAGCCACTGGGATCACACTGATGAGCAAGTTGGTATAGTGGGTAGACAACATAAATGCTAACAATAGCATACCGGAAACAACGTGTAATGAAAGCACAAATACCCAAACTAGACGGGGGAGTCTAAGCTTTGACTGAGACTAAAGTATGGCAAGAGTAAGACTGTTCCAGAAAGAGGGAGCATCATAAAGATGCCAGGGCCAGCAGGTGGAGGAGAAGTTAAGGCACTAGATCCCACACAGCTGGCTGTGGTTCGAATCCTAGACTCAGTGACTTGAGAATCAGCTAAGCACATGTGCATGCGTGCCCAGAATCCTAAGAGTGGAGAAAGGACTGTGGCATGGCCATCTTTCCAGGGGTGATTTTTACACATCCCCATCTTTGGCGGGGCACATGTCCCCTATAAAAAGTGCCAAAGCACAGAGCACTAGAAGGTATAGTGCTCAGATTAACAGGCTGACATATTTAGGGTGAATTAATCGTCAAGCTGGACAAAACTTAAAAAATTACAAACACTGTAAAGGCCCAGGCATGGTAACGCAGGTAGTAGTAAACTGGCCTGCAGTGATGGAAGCCACATAGCCTACTACAGGCTCTGATCCTGAACTTACCTGAAATACACTGGGCACACTGAAACCCAAGATTCTAAACAGCAAGAGGGCTGGGGAAAGGGAATCATAGACCCTGTTAAGGGTATTGTCTCTCCCACCAATCACAGCAAAGAATACAATTCTCTCATTAATTACTAAAACATCTAACAAGGAGCCAAGTCCCCCTATCCCAACCTTCTTTCCTTCTTTGTCTAAACTAGCCAGTCTACCTACGATCAGGCTCTACTGCATCTTTTCCCTTCACCCACTTCGACCATGGACCTGAATGTATATTCCTTTTAATTCCCATATTAAAGTCCTGGTCAAGGCCTCTGATTTTCTCACTTTCAATGTTGGCTTAACTAAAAGTCATCCTTGAAGATCACTTAGTTGCAAGGAACAGAAACCATTCAAACTAGTTTAAATAAGAGGGAATTTATTCGAAGAATACAAAGGTTCTTGCAGGGATTCCAACATCTGTAATGGGTTACAGATGAAGGATAGAGCATGCTGTGATCACAAACTTTTAATTCTGGGTTCTGTAGGATCACAAAGAGAATATCCTAGAGGATAGTCCTTCATGTACACTGCTGAAGGGACTAGAATGTGGATTCACTTTTGCTTGCTTTTTGATCCTTATAGTTCTGTATGCTGGCCTCAAACTTGTCAAGCACATGTTGGCAGACATTCATGAGCTCATTCAGGCCTCTCTGAAATGGCTCAACAGCTGGAAGAGCACCTCGAGTCTGAATGCGCAAATTAATTTTGCTCTCTGAAGGATGGGTCGTAGTGTAACCACAAAATTCCACTTCTGGGTTCTTCATGATCATGTAACGTAGAGAATTTCCTAGGGTATGGTCCTCCTCGTGCAATACAAATGTCACACAGTGTCTATCTGTTCCAGCTGCCTGGACCATTTCCAGGGCTGTCTTCCTCTCGCCTTCAGCCATTGAGGTCTTCAATCCAGATATTTTTCTACACACATATTTTTTATAAAAATGAGATCATACTGAATATTGTTTCGTAACTAGTTTTTTTCATTTACTATATCGCAACTGCAACACATTATTACAAAAATCCACTCAATTTACATAGAAATATTAGTTTCTCATTTTTCTACTTCCACAAATTCTATCAATAAATATTTAATTTACTGCCTCTGGTTTCTTCCTATTTCATTTGACCATCTACATTGGCCACAAGGGGAGTCTTCTTAGAAAAACACAAAGTTAAACGTTTGCAAAAATATTCTTTTGGTAGACTCACAAAAAAGGTCAGAATAGAATAGGGTCTTCTGGAGAATGAAAAGGGAGTTGAAGACAGTAGAAAAACACAGATTGCTCTAGCATATACTAGAGACTATAGATCAGCAATGTGTAGGCCCAACCATGGCTTCTACTTGCAAGAGGTAAACAACAGGGAAGGTCTGAAAGAATCTAGCAGGAGGGAGAGAAGAGCTGAGCGCACAGAGGAACGGCTTTAAGAGCAGTCCGCACAGAGAAGAAACGGGAGCGATAGTTACAGGGACTTAGGCCTGACGAAACACACCAGAACCAACACTCGAGAACAGTGGCCTGGCACGTGATTTTACACGCAGCTGAAGCGGGGTGGGCAGTTTGGTGGCTTAACTCCGGTCTCCTAACTTGTCTTCCCTTCCCTGATGGCTAGCGTCCCCCGGGGTGTCTCTTTTCAAACAAACCCATCGTCTCCTACCCTCTCTTCCTAATCCGACTGCCCTCTTCCTCTCTCCTCCCTCTCCTCGGCGACCCGAGTCGGGCCCTCCCAGCCAGGCCGTACCGAGGAGGCAGAGGCCCCAGTCGGGCCGCGTGCCCCTTGGCCACCCGCTTCCCTCGCTGGGCGCGGCCCGCTTCGCCCGCCCTGCTCCGCCCGCCAGTCTCTCTGGCCGTTACCTCTCCAGCTCCTGGTCCTCTTCCATCGCGGACACGGTTTCCAGGATCCTCAGCAGGTGCGAGCGGATTAGAGGCTCTGCCCCATATCGCGAAACGTGCGGAAGCAGCAGGAAGGAAGGAACGGCCGACGGAAGGAGGGAGGAGGAGCCGCAGCGGCGCGGCAGGGCCCAACCGCTGGGCGGGGCGTGGAGGCTCCGCCCCGCGCGAGGAGGGCGGGGCGCGAGGCCGGAGGGCGGGGCTGCTCACCTGGCGCGCCCGTAGCTCGCGCAGCGAACGGTGAGGGTGCCAGGGTCAGGCGCCCGTCCCACCTCCGGGCCCAGGCCGGCCTGTGGGCGTCCGAGCTCCGCCTAGAACACCTTCCTCCGGGTAAAGGCGGAGAGGGCGGAGCCTCACCTGCCGCCCCTAAATCACCTTCTTGTTTAGGGCCGGACCTGGGCCTCCTTCTGACTTGCTGCTAGACCCGTGGAGGACGGCACTGCTCTCAGGCTGGCCCTTCCCGGGACCCCACCGTTCAAGGGTCTTTTACAGAACATCAAGTGTAGGCCAGAGTTGATCAATACGCTTCGGAAAAGATGGGGAGTAATATGGGAAGAGATAAATTTCACAACAAAACACGATGGTTGGAGTCGGTATTTGTCTCACAGAGGTTCTCTAGCAGCTGCCCTTCTCACCTGGATCCAAGGAAAGGTGTTTGTCTCTTTCTTTGGGGAGGAGTGGTGATTTGGGAGAAAGCTGTCCCCCACCCCACCCTTTCTCACCTAGGATCCTTTATGCCCCAGGAATAACGTCCTCCTCCCTCCTTCGCTATGGACTTCCCTTTCTCTTTACACTCTCGGCTCCCTAAATCTCCTTACCTGCGGAGCCTCCCACTCACCTTTGTTCCCAGGTGTCCCAGTCCCTGCCTCGGCAACCTCTCAACACCCGGACTCGCTCTCTGCCCTTCTCCTTCCTCCGGACTGCCCCGCTCTCTGTTCCCTCAGGTGATCTTCCACGCTCCCCTGATCCCCGCACCTCCCTTACCCTCGCCCTACCCCAGCTGTCCTCTGGCCCAGCACACCTACATTTCTGCTTTCCTGCGCCACCTGTTCTCCTCCCCCACGCCTCGACTTCCCCGAGGTTCCCCCTCCCCAGCTGTTCCGCTCCCTTCGCGGCTGTCGGGGGTGCGCGCAGACACTTCCCGAGCGTCTTCTGCAGGGGAATCAGGCGGGCAGCGGGGACAGCACAGAGCGGGTGGGGGAGGGCGGGCGGCGAGGGGCGGAGTGGGCTCACTCTAACCCGGGAGTGACGGCTCCGGCCTGGCCCGCCCCCTGAGCTCTCGGATAGGCGGGTCCGCCCTCTGGCCCGCCTCTCTCCCGCCTTGTGCTGCCAACGATTGGCCCAGGTGCGTGTCGGGTCGGGCAGCTCTGCCCCGGCGCTCGCCCCCGGGAAGGCAGCAGGGGCGGTTGAGAAGTGAAGTCTTGGCCAGAGTTTGCTTCTTGCCAGGAAATCCGCGGCGGCGGCGATTCCCGGCGGAGCGGAGCCCGGCTGTCTCCCGGCTCCCTCCGCGGGCCGTGGAGAGCGGGAGCGGGCTCTAGGCTGCGGCGCCGGGAGCCTGTGCGCTCTCAGGGCAGCGGCGCTTTCCCTGTGAGTAACTTTGCCTAGCCCGGCTCGCTCCGCGCCCTCTCGTCGGCTCCCGGCAGCAGCCTCAGGTGCAGGCGTCGGCTGGGTGTGGGGCAGCGCCGCGCCCCGGGAGGCGGCCGGAGCGGCGCCGCAGCCGGCCCAGGAGCCGCCTTCCTCGCGGCTCTGGTTCGCCGGGGCTGCGGGGGCAAGGTGGACCCGGCTGGACGCGCTCGTCCGTGGAGGGAGAGACGACCGCCCTGCGCTCGGTGCCCGCCGGGCGGGTGCACGAAAGGCGGGCGGCCCCCAGGCTGGTAGCCTTTGGTGGTTTCGGCCACTGTGGTGCAGATCTTTGCGTCGTTGTTGTTTGCTTTTTAAGGGCGAAGAAAGGTGTGGGTGAGTTTGTTTGTTTCTTCTGAGCATGAGTGTGTGGCCGGGGGATGAGAGTGTCACTAGCTGTTTTAACATCGGATTTTGTTCTTTTGGAAAGGGATGGGGAAGAGATGATTCTCTGCTTCAGCCTGTTGCTTATAAATGCTCACCCTTCTCCTTGGGCAAGAGTGGGTGGGAGGGAGATTTGATATTTTTCAGGGGGTTAATTTCAAAATGCGGATCTTGATTTGGAAGCAGTTGCACACAAAGCACCATTCAGGAAATACATCACACGTTTTTCAAGGCTCTATGCCACGTTATAGACAGGACTTGACTTAGTTGTGTTCTAGTATTTCAGTTTACATTTAAAGGTATGGATCCAGACATTTGTATTTGCCGGGAGCTAAAGTACTCATGCATGGACTTTACTGTGTCGATTTTTCTAATGATTAAAATCACAGAAATCAGAAACAAAGTTGAGTGAAAAGCGTTGGCATTGCAAGAGGAAACAGTTGTGAGCTCCAGTTTGTTGGAATTGCCTTCACTTTAAGAATTTCACATTCTTGCAGCCATAGTAGTTACTTGTAAATTGGCCTCCTTCCCAGGACCGATTTTGATTTTTCTCTTGCTTGTACTGTGACGCAGCACTGATGAAGTTGGATCGCAGTCAATCAATTTTATTTACTTTGATAGATTTCATTCCCATCCCCACCCACTTAGGTAAATGGACTTCAGCAGGTAAAGGAGGAGGCTGGGACCTAGTATCCTTTTTGACCTGTTAAAGCTTTCTTGAACCATGAATAACAAAGTTCTGCCTTTTTAGCTTGTCCAAGTCCCACATGTGAGTTTTCCCATAGGGGTAAAATGTAGGCCAAATCAGAATCAGAGTAACACTGCTCTTAATTTGGCCTACTTGTTAACATTCTTGAGTCTGTATCTGGTTCCTCTCCTCATCAAGTCTGGATTTTTTCGTTATTTATTCATTTAACCACTGATAAAGTGCCTACTGTATGCCAGGCATTGATGGTAGGGGTCAGTTTTTGCCCAGAAGCTGATCCATTACACAATGGAAGTTGTGTACATCCATTATGCTTTGGAAGCTGATTTGTGTACCTACCCCTTTTCTACAAGTTATCTAAAAGTGATTTGAACAAAGTGCTATGGGGTCTTTAAAAAGGGAGCATTTCTCTCTGGAGTTTGTTAGAGAAGGCCTCACATAGGCGCTCTTCATATTGGTACAGGATTTTGCCAGATATGTTCTAGGCAGAGGGACTAACATGTAGGCCGCTTGCAAATAAGTCCATGTATTCTTAGGGTTTTTGCGTTATGAGATCCACATGTGGTTAGTCCGGTTGAAGGACACAACGTCCGGCATTGCAGGGGCTGGTGTATTATTAATTTCAGAGCACTTAGCGCTTTGCCTTGCTTACTTAGAGTGGGTACTCAAATATTTATTGAACTGACTTGGGCAGAGAAATGAAGGGTTTGGTATACCAAATTAAGAAATTTGGAGTCTATCCAGTAGCTGACAGCATTCTCCTGCAAGCAGGAGAATGTTAAGATAACGTTTGCATTCCAGAAAGATACCTGCAGCAGTGTGGAGGATGGTGGGTGTCCAGGTGGGAAGTGGGGGAACAGGGCAGAAGACTGTTGTAATGTAGGGGTTAAGTGTTCAGATACTGAGTCAAATGATCTGGGTTTGACGCTCTCAGTGTTACTTAGAATAGTGCTTGGCTCTACGAAGGACTTAGTAAATTCTAGTTGTTTTTCTGTGTTAAGGTTTTGGAAGGAGAGGTGATGTGGCATTTAGTGGGTATGACTGGGAGACTGGGCAAGGTGACTAGGTATGATTAATGAAGAAGAATGGTACCCAGGTTCTTTGACTTGGGGCACTGGCATGTGCTGAGTAAGCTGGCTGCAGGGTCAAAACAGGGTTAAATTCTATCTCTTACCCCTAGAATTACTGTCCTGACAGAGCTTTGATTTCATAACATTGAGAGAAATGATCATAGTACCTGTTGAGTAGGGTTTGAGGATCAAGTGAAATTACGCCTGTAATTTCTCTGCCCTTGGCAGAGTACTTAGCACATTCCAAGTGCTCAATAAATATTAGTTGTTCCTTTAGTGATGATGACATTAATAAGCTAGTGGAATGTTGGAGGATAGGAAAGGAGCAGTTAGAAACAATTGAAGGTAGAGTTGGGGGAAGGAAAGACAGTAAGTTTTGGAGCAACCCAGTGAGGTGCTAAGTGATTAGTTGAGATGTCTGTGATGCAGTTGGATGTATGTGCCCAACAGGAGCTAGGAAAAAATAGAACAGAAAAAAAAAAGTTCACATAAAACCTTGGTGGGTGTGGTCAGCTTTATGGAAGTTGTGGGGGAAGGGTAGGCAGAGGCTACATTACTTTGTTGCAATGCCAGAGTGTTGACAGTGAATGTTAGGCATCTCTATCCTTAAAATGCATTTTGGCTAACATCAAAGGATAGCTCCAAGCTTCTATAATCTGGTTGGCTCTGTTCCCATCTCTTGTCTTCTTTCTTTCCTTTTGATTGCTTTCTGCCAACCCTCCCTCCCTCCCTTTAAGCCCCCCCCCCCCCCCAAAAAAAAGAAAAACCTGAGTACTTTCTAGTTTTATTATGCAGAACCATTTCACTGTTCCCCTGCTTATAGGGAGCCACAGTTCGCTCCAGGCCCACCTTCCTATGTCCAAATCCAGCAAGGTTTCTAGAAGGGTCAGAGGTCTCATTTCCCTCTATTTAAGAAACAGTATTGGTTGGAAAAAGTAATACATATATCTTGCATGTGGAATTGTAGTTGTAAAAGGCTTGGACTGAACTAAATCATCAATCCCTTTATAGGCCTGAGAATTTTACAAAGCAAATCCTTTCTAGCTTTCCTGTCATATGTTTCTTCTTTCCTCACAAAGTACAAAACAGTAGAAAAGTCTGTGGTTATGTAATTTTTTTCAGTGGGTTGGATTTAAAAAAAATGACTATTTTCGATATTAGCCTAATGAGAACGCATGAGGAATTAAAAAACAGAAAATGAGTCATGTGCTCTCGATGCTCATTCCAATAATAAATTGTCCTCTAGTTAGTATACTCTTTTTTTGTTGTTGTTGTTGCAGATCAAAATTATATTTCAAATCGAGGCTAATTTATAAATATTTTATAGATTTATAACATATAGACGGTAAAGGATATTTTGTGATTGTGGAGATGACACTTTACAGATGAAATAATTTTAGTTACCTAGAGAAGAATTTAGAAATACAAAGTTGATTACCTCTTCTCTCACTGTTCAGGACTCATTTTCTTTTCTTTTTTCTTTTTTTTTTTTTTTGGAGTTTTTAAAAAAAATTTTTTTTTTTTTCTTTTTTTGGAGAGGTTTTTGCTATAGGGCGCGTGCGCTCGCCAGACAGAGAGAGACAGAGAGATAGAAAGCAGGAAATCACCCCCCAGGGGGGACGGCCACGCCGCAATCCCTTCTCCTCCATTCTCCTCTCGGGATCTTGGGCACGCACGCACACGCGCCCGGCGTGAGTTTAAGCCGCCAGGTCCGGGACTCGAACCGCGGTTGACTACGTGGGAGTCCAGCGACATAGCCATTACGCTAACTGCTGGTCCCGGAGTTTTTAAAAAATTTTTAAAAAAATTTTTTATTATCATCATAATCTTCTTTATATTACATTGAATTACATATAACTTTATAGTGTATTACATTGCTTTTTCAAAACGGAATGCCATGCATGTCAGTCAGTACAGAGACATTAATCTCCCCGCTTCAACATTCAATATCTTTTCTATGTTTTCCCCAATCATTATTATTATTATTCTAATTATTTTTTAAAACAGTCAATCGCAATTTCTCATTTTGCTTGTACAAATACTTTGCCCATCATGAAATACTTCTCAGACAAATCCAGTTGAGAATACTATACATGTCAACATCAACAGTTAATAAGCCATATCTGTTTCTCACTAACGTCCTGCCTCTCTATTGTTCACTTGCTGTCTTTCTCTATCCTCTTCTCTTCACTTCCCCCATTCCACACTGTCCTATTCTCATTAAGTACCTTCACTGCTTTTATGTCCTCCAATTTTTTGCTCTCTACCATAGAGTGCAGATAGTCGGTATATATTGAGTGGATACATACAATATCTTTCTTTCATAGCCTGACTTACTTCACTCAGCGATAGACCCTCCATATCTGACCACTTTCTATCAGATTCCAGGGTCTTGTTATTTTTTATGGCTGAGTAGTATTCCATAGAGATGTATACCACACTTTTCCAATCCATTCATCAGTTTGTGGACATTTAGGTTGGTTCCATGTCTTGGCAATTGTGAATAATGCTGCAATAAACATTGATGTGCAATTCTTTTCTGACTGAGCGTTCTCCTGTCCTTTGGGTAAACACCCAGAAGTGGGATTGCTGGATCAAATGGTAGTTCTATTTGTAGATCTTTGAGGAACCTCCATATTGTTCTCCACAGTGGTTAAACTAGTTTACATTCCCACCAACAGTGTAGGAGGGTTCCCTTTTCACCACATCCCTGCCAACACTTATCACTTTTTATATTCTTAATCTTTGCCATTCTGACAGGGGTTAGGTGGTATCTCATTGTGGCTTTTATCCGCATCTCCCTTATGATGAGGGATGTTGAGCATGTCCTCATATGCTTTTTGGCTGTTCGTATGTCTTCCTTAGAGAGACTTTTGTTCAGCTCATTTTCCCATCTTTTAATTGGGTTAATCATTTTTTTTTCGCATAAGTCACTTGAGTTCCCTATGTATTCTGGTTATCAGTCCCTTGTCTGAGGCATATTTAACAAAAATATTTTCCCATTCTGAGGGTTGTCGATTCACACTTGTTACTGTGTCCTTTGCTGTGCAGAAACTTCTTAGTCTAATATAGTCCCACTCGTCTATTTTAGGGATTATTGCCTGTGCTTTGGGAGTCTTATTTAAGAAGTCTTTGCCTACTCCAATGTCCCCCAGAGTTTCCCCAGCATTTTCCACCAATAGTTTTATTGTTTGAGGTCTTAGGTTCAGATCTTTGATCCATTTTGAGTTGACTGTTGTTAATGATGAAAGATGGGGGTTCAGTTTCATCTTTCTGCAGGTGGATACCCAGTTTTTCCAGCACCATTTACTAAAGAGGTTTTCCTTTTCCCAATGGATTGACTGATATCCTTTGTCAAAGATCAGTTGGCTGTAAGCTTTGGGGGTTATTTCTGGGGTCTCTATTCTCTTCCATTGGTCCACATGTCTGTTTTTATGCCAATACCGTGCTGTTTTGATGACCACAGCTTTATAGTATATCTTGGGATCAGGGAGTGATATGCCTCCTACTCCATTCTTCTTGCGCAGGATTGCTTTTGCAATACGAGGTCTTTTATGGTTCCAGACAAATTCTATGATTGCCTTTTCTAGATCTCTGAAGAATATCTCTGGTATTTTGATTGGTATTGCATTAAACATAGATTAATTTGGGTAGAATTGCCATTTTGATTATGTTAATTCTTCCAATCCAGGAGCATGGGATGTCCTTCCACTTTTTTATGTCACTTTCAATGTCTCTTTTAAGATTTTCGTAGTTTTCTTTATAAAGGTCTTTGACTTTCTTAGTTAGGTTTATCCCTAGGTATCTTATACACCTTGTGGCTACGGTGAAAGGGATTCCTTTCTTCAGCTCTGCTTCGTTCAACTTGTTGTTCATAAACAGAAATGCTATAGATTTTTGGATGTTGATTTTGTATCCTGCCACCTTACTGTATTCACTTATTACTTCAAGCAGTTTTTTCATGGATACCTTTGGGTCTTCCAAGTATACTATCATGTCATCTGCAAATAAAGATATTTTCAATTCTTCTTTGCCTATTCGAATGCCTTTAATATTGTTCTCTTCTCTGACTGCAATAGCTAAGACTTCCAGTACTATATTAAAGAGCAGTGGAGAAAGTGGGCAGCCTTGCCTAGTACCTGTTTTCAGAGGAAAAGCTTTCAGCTTTTCCCCATTAAGTATAATGTTAGCTGTAGGTTTTTCATAGATTGCTTTTAATTGTGTTCAGAAATGACCCTTCTATACCAATCTTACCGAGAGTCTTAATCATAAAAGGATGTTGTATTTTATCAAATGCTTTCTCCGCATCAATTGAGATGATCATATGGTTTTTATCTTTCTTTCTGTTAATGTGGTGTATTACATTTATGGTCTTGCGTATATTGAACCACCCTTGCATCCCTGGTATAAAGCCTACCTGATTGTGATGAATGATTTTTGTTATATGCTCTTGGATACAATTTGCGAGTATCTTGTTGAGAATTTTCACGTCTATATTCATCAATGATATTGGTCTGTAGTTTTCTTTTTTTGTCATATCTTTATCTGTTTTGGGGATGAGGATGATGGAGGCTTCATAAAATGAATTTGGAAGGTTTCCTTCCTTTTGAATCTTTAGAAATAATTTTAGTAGGATAGGGGTTAACTTTTCCTTAAAAGTTTTGTAGAATTCACAAGTGAAGCCATCTGGGCCTGGGCTTTTCTTTGTTGGGAGGTTATTTATTACTGATTCAATCTCCTGGCTTGTTATAGGTCTATTCAGGTTCTCTATGTCTTCCTGATCCAATCTTGGTAGAGATTATATGCATCCAGGAATTTGTCCATCTCCTCCAAGTTATCTTGTTTGTTGGCATATAGTCGCTCAAAGTATCCTCTAATGATATTTTGTATTTCTGCTATGTCTGTGGTAATATTGCCTGTTTCATCACATATTTGATTAGTCTGGTTTCTTTCTTCTTCTTGGTCAGTCTAGCCAATGGTGTGTCGATCTTGTTAATCTTTTCAAAGAACCAGCTTTTGCTTTTATTTATTTTCTGTATGGTTCGTTTATTTTCTATTTCATTTATTTCTGCTCGAACCTTTATTATTTCTTTTCGCCTGGCATTTTGGGGGTTTGTTTGTTGTTGTTTTTCCAATTCTCTGAGGCATGATGATAAGTTATCTACTTGCCATCTTTCCATCCTTTTCTTATGCGCACTAATTGCTATGAATAGTTAGTATACTCTTGAAACAGATGTTAAAGGTTTTGTCCTTTAAAGTGGTCTTCAAGAAGTTCATGGAAATGCATGTTATGAAAAACCATACATAGATTTCAGTATTTTTTTTTTTTTGTACCCAGATAAGCTTGTACTTTGTTTTCCATGAGCTTTTTGAAATCCCTTGTACGCTTCCCAGAGTAGGGTTCCTATCCATTTTGCTCACTATGGAATCCCCTAGGACTTAAAACAATAAATATTAATGCATACTTAAATGAATAAATTAAATTCATTAGATTTGATCTGTCTTAGCCCAGTGATTTCTCAAAATCTTTGCAGCAATTGCTAGTGAGAAGGAAAACAAAACGAGAATTGATCCAGCTAGGAAGCTTGAAGTACTTCATGCACTTAGAGAAAAACATAGGAACTGTATAACAGAATTGGTGGCTATCATGACTCAACTATTTCAGTGTGACCTGCTCTAATTATTTGCAATTCTCTCCCTTTTCTTCATATTTTACTGCCATAATCGTGGGATGTTTTAAGAAAGAACAAACTTACACAGGGGTAAGTTTTGTTCAGAGGTAAACCGATAACAGCGCCGTCATAATTTGTCCCCTCTTGGTTATTAGCACACTTCAGGGCAGCGTCTCTGTAGTCTTGATAAGGATAACTGGAAAGACGAAGCAGAAATGTTGTGGGCGATAGGGTTTGAGTATAGTTCATACCTTTGTCTTTCTAGCCTTGGGATTTATGACTATTACTTCTGTTAGTCATTATGCTTTAATGGAGAAATATAGGAGGGAAAATTCTTCTTAAGTTTAGGCTGGATAGGAAAATGAGAAGAAGAAACATGCAGCAAAGAGGCAATGGGCAAGAAACATCCTGTAAAATAATCATGTGTGTTGGGAACCAGCAGTTAGCGTAATGGCTATGTCGCTGGACTCCCACGTAGTCGACCGCGGTTCGCGTCCTGGACCCAGTGGCTTAAAACTCACGCCGGGCACGTGTGCGTGTGTGCCCAAGATCCTGAGAGGAGAATGGAGGAGAAGGGATTGCGGCGTGACCATCCCCCCTGGGGGGTGATTTCTCGCTTTCTGTCTCTATGTCTCTCTCTGTCTGTCTGGTGAGCACACGCGCCCTATAGCGAAAACCTCTCTCTAAAAAAAAAAAATGAGGTTTAAAATGTTTTTTTTTTCTTTATAGGGAGAGTAATCAGAGTTTATTTGTAATAAGGGCATTTGTAAAAAGTGTTTTTAATCAAGTTTCAAGGACCTATGTCCTGAGTACAGTAAGATACACTTGGCTATAATAAAACTTTCAAAGACTGTTGACTGTTCTTTTTGTCTTATATATAAAAGTAAAGTAAGTCTGGGAGATATTGACACTCCCTGTTCAAACGGGGGTTTTGGCTACCAATCTTAAACTTCTGGGTTTTTGTTTTGTTTTGCTATAGATGTATGCATTTGCCACAGAGAAACAGACACAGAGAGAAAGAGGGAAAGTGAGTAATCAATTTCTGTGGGGTATGGCCACACTGCAGTCCCTTCTCTTCTGTTCTCTTGGGCTTCTGGGCATGGCCCAGCATGTTTTTCAAGCCACAGGGAACTTGAACTACGCAGTTGGCCAAGGAGATTCAGCGCCTTAACCACCTTGCCACCTGCTGGCCCCAAATGTTTATTTTCTTAATTCTTCTATGAGGGAGAAGACCTATAGACAGTCCCAACAGGGTCTTTCTTTTTTTTTTTTTTTTTTTTTTTGAGAGAGGTTTTCACTATAGGGCGCGTGCGCTTGCCAGACAGACAGAGAGAAACATAGAGATAGAAAGCGAGAAATCACCCCCCAAGGGGGGTGGTCATGCCGCGATCCTTTTTCCTCCATTCTCCTCTTGGGATCTTGGGCACGCACACACACACGCGCCCGGCGTGACTTTTAAGCCACCGGGTCCGGGACGTGAACCGCAGTCGACTACGTGGGAGTCCAACAACATAACCATTAAGCTAACTGCTGGTTCCCCCAGCAGGGTCTTCCTGCCTTGATCTACCACTTACTCTCAGTGGCTCGGATCATAGATATGCATTTCTTTGTTGTGCCCAGGGAAGTCAGGGGTGTGAACCCAGGGTCTTTCTCATATGGGTTCAATCGTGTCACTAATGTGTCACTGCCTGACCCACATATTTATTTTTTTAATCAGAATCTTATCAGTTACATCACGTCAATAATTATTGAACAAATAAATTGGAGCACTTCACTTAAATATTATTTCAGTATTGTGAGCACTGCCACATTTTTTCTAGATTTAATATTCGAAGTTTGACTTTCAGTTAAATTATACTCAACAACTACCTGAATATAATTTAAGCGTACGTCATGTGGTCAACAGTGAACTGTATGGAACACAAAAGATTGTGTCTGTAGCACTTAAAATCTTAAAGACATTCAATTGAATTAATTATTTGAAACAGGGTGACTAGTAGCCCTGATTTCTGGTTCTAAAATTCCTCAAATCCAGTGACCTTCACTTCCACTGTATTTTGACATTCATTTGGCACCTTGTCATTTCCCCAAATTTTCCATTTTAGAAATCTTAAGCTTATATATCTTGTTCTCTTACCATGTTCTCCTAACCCCTCCTTCCAGCCTTAACACCTGCTCTTGTTATATTTATATATATAGTGTACTACTTCTTCATGAAGCCAGTTTACCAATCCTTTATTTTAGCCTGCCTCCCCTTCCCTGTTGCATTAGTTCTCCTGGACTTACAGTCTTTTTTTTTTTTTTTTTTTTTTCCCTAGAGGGTGCATTCTCCCACTGGAGAGACAGAGGGCGAGGAGAACACATCCTCTCCCCACCCCCCGCCCATGGGGAATGGGCACTCACACGTGTCCAATGTGTTTCTCAAGCCATCAGATCTGGGACTCTTAACAGTTTCGTAGAGCCATGTAGGATCTGGCTGCCTTAACCACCCAGCCATCGAGCTGGCTCAGCTTTGCAGTCCAGTTAAGCACCTGGATTATATTTTCACTGGCATCTTTGCCTCTCTTCCACTTGTCTTTGTTGTACCTGCCAGATAATGCCCCCTGTTCAGATCAGCTCTACTTTCCCTCAATTGCTTTAGTAGTACCATTAAATGGCTGACCCTCAGTGCCAGGATCTGTCTCTTAGCCCCTCCAGTCCATTCATCTCAATCAAGTTGTAAATGCTTATTTAGCATCTGCTGAGTTCTGACACTCAGCTAAGAATAATGTGATATCTTTACAGAGTTTACAATGTAGAGGAGATAAGGCATTTACCAAACAATAAATATATTACATAGTTAGAAATTAGGGCAAGTGCATTGAAGAAGTTGTACAGGATTGTGCAGTCCAATGCTGGAGTCACTAGCTACGTGAGGCTATTGAACTTTTGCAGTGTATTTCGTTTGAGCTGAGATATACTATAAATACATACCAGATTTTGAATACTTATGGCCAAAAAGAATATGAAATATTTTCTTAATTTTTTATGTTGATTACCTCTTGAAACAATATTATTATCCTGGATATACTGATTAAATAAAATCTAAAACATAGCCCCAGCCGGTGGTGCAGTTGATAGCAAACTAAACTGCAGTGCTGGAAGCCGTGAGACCATGACTTGCATCCCTGGGCTGGCCTGAAATGTGCTGGTGTGTGTGGACACTCAAGATCCTGAGTTGCTTGAGGGCTGGAGAAAGGGGATCTCAGTGTGATAAGATTCTGTTAAGGGTGTTCCTCTCTGTTTTGTCATGTACAAAATAAATGAACTTTAACATTTTTAAAATAACTCATTTGTTTTCTTTTTTTTTTTTTTTAAAGTGGCTACTTGAAACATTTGAAATGACACATGTGACTCACCTGCTAATTCTGTTGGACAGCATTGATGTAAGGGGTCATGTTGATATGACATTTCTAGGGAGCAGGGTATCTATCACTGGAGCCTTCTCCGAGGGGGTTGTTATTGAGCAGATACCTGGATGAGTGTTACACAGGTAAACACTCCTCGGAGAAAACAGTGGAGGTGCATGGTCCTTTGGGGGAGGGTGAGACCACAATGGGATAGTGGGACAGTGTGTAGGTTGAGACCAGGGAGGTAGGTGGGGGCTGATCATGTAAGACCTTGTTGGCCCTAATGAGGATTTTGTTCTTCACCACTCATGAATGATTCTAAACCTTCATCATTTATATATCCTTTGATCTAAAGTGGACCTCTTCTATAGTATGCAAGTAATCTGGTCAGTTCATGGAGAAAAATGAAATAATCTGCTGTGATTTCTCTCAGATTTCCAATTCCTCCCTTTCCCAATTTATCTACCTAAGGCTCAGGTATGTTGAAGGCTAACTTTTCCACATGTACCTGTGATCCTTTAAAGTCTCATTTAGGAGCGGCTTTATCAATTAATTTCCCTCTCTTCTCTATTTAATCTTTCTCCCTGCTTGCTTTATCACACCAGCCTACAAACATGCTCCAATCTTTAACCTAAAACAACTCTGACTCCGCATTTTCCTCTACTTGCTCTTTCCTCTACTTTCCTCTATTGCTCTTAAGGCATTACAGTCTTTTTTTTAAATTTATTTTTATTTCAATTTCTTTTATACATTCAATCTCATGTTACTTAGGTTACAAAGTGAATATTCCAGCATGTGTACATTTCTCACCAGTCCAGTTGACAATACTATAAAGTTATCTTCAATAGATAATAAATAATCCATTTCTTTGTCCCATAAATGCCTTGCTTTTCTATTTTTCTCATTAATGTCCTTCCTCAGACTCTACTCCTTTATCTGCCCTCTTCCCACACTGTATCTGGTATTCACAACCATTTACTAAGTTTCTACAACCTTTAGTCATTCAGTTTTGGCCATAGAGTGCGGACACTCGGTATATATTAAGTGGAGACATACAGTGTCTCTCCTTCATAGCCTGGCTTGCTTCACTCAGCAGTAAATTTTCTATGTTCATTCATTTTCTGTCAGAAGTCAGGGTCTTGTTGTTTTTTATGGCTGAGTAGTATTCCATAGAGTATTATGTACCATAATTTTTCAAACAATTCATCTGTTTGTGGGCATTTGGGTTGGTTTCCTATCTTAGCAATTGTGAATAATTTCACAATAAACATCGATATGCGAGCACTTTTCCAATTAAGAATCCTTATGTCCTTTGGGTACACACCCAGGAGTGGGATTAAGCATTACAGTCTTTTTTTTTGGAGAGGTTTTTGCTATAGGGCACATGCACTCGCCAGAAAGACAGAGACAGACAGAAAGCGAGAAATCTCCCCCCAGGGGGGATGGCCACACCGCAATCCATTCTCCTCTCGGGATCTTGGGCATGCACGCACATGCACCCGGCGTGACTTTTAAGCCACTGGGTCCAGGACTCAAACCGCGGTCGACTACATGGGAGTCCAGTGACATAACCATTATGCTAACTGCTGGTCCCATGCAATACAATCTTTTAAAAAGTTTATTTTTTCATTAGTGAGAGAGAGACAGACAGCACCCCCAACAGGGTGCCAATGACTTCAACTTTCAGCCAGCAGATCATGGGCAGGTGCATTCTTAGAATACTTAGATTGGTCTTCACACTTGAACCAGAAACCTTGATGTGTAATTTCCTTGCAGAGTGTCACATTTTGCCAGCGTGTCATCATCTGGATCCAAACAATTTTTTTTAAGATTTTGTTTTATTTAAAGTAATACATTCAAAATACACTAACATAATGTAAAGTACTTTAAATCAGGTGAAATATTCTGTACCTACGGCACATCTCAATTCTGATGGTAAATTTTTAGTGGCTAAAGTGAAAAGAATCTTACCTAAATAATTAAAATTTAACCAAAAAATACATTTCTTCAGTTTTTTTCTTTCTATTGTGGTAATATAAAATTTAACATCTAAACCATCTTTTTTTTTTTTTTTCTTTTTTTGGAGAGGTTTTTGCTATAGGGCGCGTGCGCTCGCCAGACAGACAGAGACAGAGAGACAGAAAGCGAGAAATCACCCCCCAGGGGGGATGGCCACGCCGCAATCCCTTCTCCTCCATTCTCCTCTCGAGATCTTGGGCACGCACGCACACACGCCCAGCGTGAGTTCAAGCCGCCGGGTCCGGGACTCGAACCGCGGTCGACTACGTGGGAGTCCAGCGACATAGTCATTACGCTAACTGCTGGTCCCAACATCTAAACCATCTTTAAGTGTACAGTGTTAAGTATATTCACATTGTTGTGAAACATACTTTCAGAACTTTTCCATTTGACAAATCTGAAACACTGCACTAAGCAACTTCCCGTTTCCCCCTCCTCCCTGTCCCTGGTATCTCCCCTTCTACTTTTTGTTTCAATGAATTTGACTACTTTAAATACCTTCATTAAGAGGAATCACATAGTTTTTGTGTGTGTGATTAACTTTTTTCTCTTTGCATGTTGACCTCAAGGTTCTTTCATATTGCAGCATATACCAGGATTTCCTTCTTTTTAAATTTTTATTTTTGGGGGAGATTTTTGCTATAGGGCACATGCACTCACCAGAGAGACAGAAAGCGAGAAATCACCCCTCAAGGGGGGATGGCCACACTGCAATCCCTTTTCCATTCTCCTTTTGGGATTTTGGGCACACACATACACACGTACATATGTGCCCAACATGAATTTCAAGTCACTGGCTCCAGCATTCTAACTGTGGTTGGCCACGTGAGAGTTCAGTACCTTAACTACATCACCTGCGGGCCCTCAATTTCCTTCTTTTTTAAGGCTGAATAATATTCCATAATATACCATGTTTTAATCCATTCATCCATCAATGGACATTTGAATTGCTTCCACCTCTCAGCTGGTGTGAATAATGCTGCTGTGAACATGAGTGTGCAAGTATTTCTTTGAAACCCTGCTTTGAATACTTTTGGATATATACTCAGAAAAGGGAAAGTTAAATCATATGGCGGTTTTATTTTTAGTTTTTTTTTTTTTTTTTTCTTGGAGAGGTTTTTGCTATAGGGCGCGTTCGCTCGCCAGACAGACAGAGAGGGACAGAGAGATAGAAAGCAAGAAATCACCCCCCAGAGGGGATGGCCACACCGCAATCCCTTCTCCTCCATTCTCCTCTCCGGATCATGGGCATGCACGCACACGCGCCCGGAGTGAGTTTAAGCCACCGGGTCCGGGACTCTAACCGCGGTCAACTACATGGGAGTCCAGTGACATAGCCATTATGCTAACTGCTGGTCCCTACTTTTAGTTTTTTTGAGGAACCTCCACACTGTTTTCCATAGCGTTTGTACTATTTTACTATCCCACCCACAATGTATGAGTTCCAATTATTCTACGTCCTCTCTAACAGTTGTTGTTTTCTGTTATTATTATTATTATTTGATAGCATGCTAGAGAGTATGGTTTTGATTTTTCATTTTTCTAGTGAATAGTGATAGTGAGCATCTTCTATACTTCTTGGCTAATGCCTTTTGTGTGTGTGTTTCCTATAGGTCACATACACACACACACACACACACACACAAGAGGGAGAGACCCTCATGGGGACTGGCTTTGCCACAATCCCTTCTCACGATTTTTCTCTTGGGATTTTGGGTATATATGCATTCACACCCGGCGTGGTTTTCAAGCTGCCAGGTCTGAGACTCGAACTGTGCAGGTGGTCACATGTGATCCAGCTACTTTAACCTCCATGTCACCTGCTGGCTTTGCTTCTTGGTTATTTCTGTATTATCTTTGGAGAAATGACTGTTCCAAGTCCTTGACCCATTTTTTACTAGATTATTTAATTTGTTACTGAGTTATGGGAGGTTTTTTTTTTTTTTAATTTTATGTATTCTGAATATCAGGTCTATAATTTGCAAATATTTTGTCCTATTCTGTAGGTTTCCTTTTCACTCTGTTGATACATCCTTTGATGTACAGAAGTGCTTAACTTTGGCATAGTCCCATTTGTGTATTTTTGCCTATGCTTTGGTGTATATCAAAGAAACCCTTGCTAAACCTAATATCATGTTTTTCTCCATGTATTTTCCTGCAGAAGTTGCATGGTTTCAAGTCTTACATTTATTAATTTAATTCTTTTAAATAAGTGTTCAAACAAAATGTTTTGAACATATTTCAACGACAACGACAGTGCTTATTTAAAAAGAGAGAGAAAAGTCTGAAATTTATTGATTAGTTTTAATTTGGGGGATTAGTTTTATTTTGGGCTAGGACACAGTTATCAAATGATACTTCCTAGTATATTCTAGTTTTAATTTGTCTATTTTTGTTTTTTATATTTGTGAGACATCAGTACAGACAGAATCAATAATCTAAGCTTAACTGAAGCTAAAATACAAAATAATAGAGAAATGTGAGATATCAGAGTATATATGATTACATCCTGTGCCTCTATACTAAATTTGTAATGCATTTGGTCAGTAGTAGTTGTGTATACCTTTTAAGACCATTCTGTGTTTTGAAAGTTATCTTTAAAAATTTGAAAGTTGTTTACTAACTGTCAGGAACTATGGAATATGAGCAAAATTTTTTTGATATGTAAAGTAAATGTGGGAAAATGTAAAATAAGTAATTAATTCATTATTTTTTAAAAATCACAAACAAAAACCATTCTGTGAAGGCTGTTTAATAGATTTCAAAAGTATCCACAGCAATTAATTCTTATATGAAGTATTTATTAACCTTGTTATTTTCTCTCATTTTAGACTTTGTGCTTTCATTACTTGAGATACATTAAGTGATGCTTCATTCAACTCTTTTTTAGTTAAAAATAGATATAAATCTTCTGGGACTCTGACCTAATCTTTTCCCAGGTATTTGGAGTACATTTGTCAATTTGCATGACTTTGTAGAAAACAGCATTTATTAGGTCATCAGGAAAATCATGACATATTTTCCTATGTTTTTCAGTGCAAAAATGTGTTGTGACTTTCCAAACGACCCAATAGAAACCTTTCAGGATTTACTCTGTACATCTGGACTTTTTCTTTTTTTTTTTTGGAGAGGTTTTTGCTATAGGGCGCGTGTGCTTGCCAGACAGACAGAGAGAGACAGAGAGACAGAAAGCGAGAAATCACCCCCCAGGGGGGATGGCCACGCCGCAATCCCTTCTCCTCCATTCTCCTTTCGGGATCTTGGGCACGCACGCACATGCGCCTGGCGTGAGTTTAAGCCACCGGGTCCAGGACTCGAACCGTGGTCGACTACATGGGACTCCAGTGACATAGACATTATGCTAACTGCTGGTCCCTGTACATCTGGACTTTAAAATAAAATGGAATAGTACCTATTTAACAAAAGTATTAAAAGATTTAATGAATTCATTTCATAGAATACAGAAGGTTGGCAAAATCTGAGTAACTTTTTAAAAAATTTGTTAGAGGGTAGGTACATGCACTCTCCAGAGAGAGAGAAGGAAAGTGAGAAAGCACCCTCCACAACGGGGGATGGTCACCCTGCAATCTTTTCTCCATTTCTCCTCTGAGGATTTTGGGCATGCATACACACACACTCCTGGTGTGTTTTTTAAGCCACTGAATCCAGGACCTACACCACAGAATCCCCTATGTGGGATCCAGCATCTTTAACCACCATGCCACTGACTGGCCTAATCTGAATATTCTTAAACATAAAAGTCAACTTTCGACTACTATATTTTAACTCTTTTCCTTATAAAATGTAACCTTATTACAAAGTTTCTCATGATGACTTGTCTTTCTAAATCTAACAAAGTGAATTTTCTTCTTGTAGTTTGGGTTCACTTGAGGCAGTAAATCAAAAGTTGGTGCTGGAAGGAATCAAAATTGATCCTTAAGTAGTTCTTAAATTATTTATTTATAACCACAACATTTTTTATGTCTCCGTCATGGCTGTATTGGTTACTTGAACCTAAAAAGAAAATTATTCTGTTAATAAAAGAGCAAAAGAAAGGTACAAAAGAAGGAAGAAATTTGCCTCTATATACACTATAGTATTTGTGGAAGGATATCTTTCTGGAAGATAAAGCCTGATATTCATAAAAGTAACATTTTAAATTCAATTTTAAAATAGTGTCTTCATTTTAAAGAATGTTTTTCTGTTTGCTGTTTCCTGGGAAGCAAGCAGTACATCTGTTTGATTTGTCTCATTGCATACAGTATCCGCTATATGAGGGTATAAGGGTGTGTAGTTTTCTTTTCTTTGAATCACACAGTATATTTTTTTAATTATAGAATGCTTAACATAGAAAACTTACGAAATCCCAAACTATGCAAAGACAGTTAAAATAATCCTACCAGTTATAATTCTTTTAAAATTTATTCACAGGGGACCAGTAGCTGGTGCAATGGTTACGTCACTGGACTCCCATGTAGTCAGCCGTGGTCTGAGTCCCAGACCCGGCAGCTTGAAACTCACGCCAGGCACATGTGCATGTGTGGCCAAAATCCAGAGACGAGAGTGGAGGAGAAGGGATTGCGGTGTGGCCATCCCCCCAGGAGACGATTTTTTTCTCTCTCTCTCTGGCAAGTTCAACACACCCTATAGCAAAAATCTCTCTCAAAAGAAAAGTATTAAAAAATTAATTTGAATATCTACTTTTTGCTGTGTCCTATTCTATAGATATTTGTACTATACAGTGAATTATAGAAATTCTTCTTGTCAGTTGTCTAGTTTACAGTTTCTGTACAATTACTATTTTGATACAAATATGATATTTAGAAGATAAAACATAAGCATAGAGAGTCTTGTGGCAAGGCAAAACAAAAGTTAATTATTATATATTATAGATAAAAATGGTCCCAAGTGAAAACAAGTTCTGGCTTTTTCATGATTGTGCAGGTCCTAAGATTGCTAAGTACATGATTATATGTCATCTTTTCCAACAAGTGATTTATCAAATGCCTATTATGTGCCAGGCACTGTTCTATAGTTAGTGAGACTACAATAGTGAGCAAGACAAGTGTGATCCTGAGGAGGGGGAGGTAATATGGACTGTATGTTCTGAAACATGTATTTGGTCTTCATCCTGGTTCCTGGCATTCAACTCCTAAAATGTTTGAAATCTTCAAAATAATAAGTGTCTTTTCTATGCTAATGAGTTGACTGGTGACTGGCCACTCATAGGTGGCTTCAGGATGGTGGCTGGTCGAGAACAAGGCAAGATCAGAAGGTTGGGATTTTCAGCCCCACCCCCAACTTCCTGGGGGAGGGGGGTTGAAGGTTAAATTGATCATCAGCAGCCATCGATTTAATCACTCATGCTTATGGTATGAAGCTGGCGTAAGACTCCAAAAGGGCAGGGTTCAGAGAGCCTTCGGTTAGCTGAACATGTGGAGGTTCCTGGAGAATGATACCCAGAAATGGCATGGAGGCTCTGTACCCTTTCCTACATGCCTGTCCCCGTGCATCTCTTCATCTGTGTCCTTTGTAATGAACTAGTAAATGGCAGTGTTCTCCTGAGTTCTGTGAGCCACTCTTGCAAATAAATCCAACCTGAGGATGGGGCTTGGGGGACAATCAGAAACACAGGAAGGATAGCCTGGGGCTTGCCATTGACAAGAGGGCCTTTGGGACAGTCTTGAGCCCTCAACTTGTGGGTTCTAACTTTACCTCCAGGCAGTGTCAGGATTAAATTAAATTAGAGGACACCCAGGTGGTGTCTACTGCTGAAAAACTGCTTACTTGGCATGTGCCACACATCTGGTCACAGAGGTCTTCGGCGTTGATTGTTGAGTGAGTATAGGACGAACCAAGTTGGTTTATTTCTTTGTAAACAATCATTATAAATTAAAAAGAATAGTTTCAAGAAAAAACAGATTTCAGCTTTTTCACGCTTGTGCAAATCCTAAGATAGCTAAGTATTTGATTATACATCTTCTTTTCCCACTGAGTATTTATTGAGTGCCTGTTATGTGCTAGGCCCTGTTCTGGCTGGGTGAGACTCTAACAATGAACTAGACAAGTGGGATCCCTGTTCTCATGGAGTTTACATGCTGGGGTGCAGGAGAAATAAATAATAAATAAGCAAGTAATGAAAACGACAATGACAGATGCTAGGTAGAAAATAAGATGATGTGATTAGATCTCAACAGTCGGTAATACTGGCTGCTAAAATCTGCTGGTCACCAGATTTGCTTTCAGCTCTTTGTCATCTTCACCAGGGAAACTTTCATATCATACTTCCAGAAAGAGAGGAACATATCATCATTGCTTCCTGCCTTTTTATACCCTTTTCTGGGGGCTCTCCACAAATAGTTCAATGTCAGGAGTAGGAAGAAATTAAAGAAGTAAGTCATCTGGAAAATAATTTCTCAGATAATTTCACTTTTCATAAAGCTGGGATTTTGCTGAGTTTGTACCTGTCAGTATCTCTATATTCATATGTTCTGAATTAAGAATAACAAAACCCTACCAGTTGTTAGAAGAGGGATAAAGAGAAAACAATTTTAGCCGTCCTTGTAGGATATGCAGTTTTTATTTTGAAATTTCTTACAACTCCTTTAAAAACTATCATCTATATTATCTTAAGAGCTCATGATTTGTAACTTGAGAATATTAGACAGTCTTTACCATTGCTATAGAAGACTTTTGTGACCTGCTTTCTTTGAAACTTAAGAATTTGAAGTGTGACTCATGAGTCATCAGTTGACGTTGTAGCACATTTTTAGAAACCAAGAATGCAATAGTAGAGTTCCCTTAAGCAGCAGGAGTGGAAGTAAATAAAACACAAATTTGTCTGTATCTGTGCTAGCGTGATTACAGCTGTATGTTAAATGGATTCTTCGAAATGTGTTACAACACTGGACATTTCATTGAGTTTGAACAGAATGCATATAACTATGTGCTTGTCTTGCAAAAATGTTCTTAAATGCTTCAATAACTATTACTTCCAGTATTATGGTATGAAGCAAGTTTACTGATAAATAGGGTATTTAATATTTAGGTTGTGTTTGACTCATTTATTTTGGAGACAGATGAAGTGATAAAGAAAAGACATTGTCTTAGGCATGCTACCTTGGAAGTTGTTATTATTTTTGATGTAGATATCTTGTTTGTTTGGTTTGCCTTTTTTTTTTTAGAGAATTATTTTATTTAACTTTATTTACTTAGAGACAGAGAGAGACAAAGAGAGAGAGAGAAAGCGAGAAAGCAAGCTGCCAGATCCAGGACTTGAACCATGGTCTGCCATATGGGAGTCCAGTGCCCTTAGCCACTGGGCCACCTGCTGGCCCCTGTTTGGTTTGCTTTTTAAAAATATTAAGTTCCAAACTTGGCTGCTTTTTACTCCCTCTTTTTCTTTATTTCCTTTTTGTGCATGTCCCTTTGCTCCTGCCGTAAGATAAGATGCCTCCATGCATATAAAAAATCTGTACAAATACTTAATAAAAAACAAGTCTTGGCCAGCCAGTGGCATGGTAGTTAAGGGTGCTGGATCCCACATGGCCTACTGTGTGATTCAGATCCCTCCTAGCAGCTTGGAAAACATGCTGAGGTATGTATGTGGGTTCCCAAAATCCTGAGAGGAAAATGGAAGAGAAGGGATTGTTGCGTGCCCACCCCTTCCAGGGGAGTGCCTTCTCTCTCTCTGTCTCTTTCTCAGTCGTGTGCCCCACCCCATCCTTTACTCTAGCCACCCACTTCTCCTCAAATTGACTACTATTCATTTTTCTTTTAATTTGCTCTAGAGCACATGTGCTCACCAGAGAGAGAGAGACAGAGGGAGGTGGGGGGCGGGGAGAGTGAGAGTATGCCCCAGAGGCTGTGACCACACCACAGTCTCTTCTCCATTCTCTCTGGATTTTGGGCAGCATGTGCATATGCCAGGCATGTTTTTCAAGCCACGTGGTCAGAGACTGGAACTGTATAGTCAGCTGTGTGGGATCCAGCCTCATCAACTGCAGCACCTGCTAGCCGATCCTGACTACTGTCAGTTTTGTTGTTGTTAATATCCTTCTAAGCACTTCGCATATAAACTCATGTACATTTCTGCATATATTTAAACACCTATTATTTCATACCTTGATTTAAATTAACACAAAATTTGTTTTCATTTGCTAGTCTTTTTGTAATTGAAGTTAGTTACCTTTTAATTTGTTTGCTGATCTCTCACCTGAGCAATATTACCTGAAGAAAGCGTTTTTTACAGGGCCAGGAGTGGCATGGTGGTTAAGGTGCTGGACTTCCATAAAGCTGACAACAGTTCAAGTTCTGGACCCGGTGGCTTGAAAATCACTCTAGGCACATGTGCATACATGCCCAAAACTCTGAGAGGAGAATGGAGGAGAAGGGGTTGCCTCGTGGCCATCCCTCTGGGGGCTGATTTCTCAATTTCCCTCCCTCTGTCTTTCTTTCTCTCGCTGACGAGGTCATGCACCCTATGGCAAAAGCTAAAAAAATAAGAAAGCATTCAGCTCTTGACGGACAAATAAACATGATCAGATAGAGGTTTTCTATCAGGATATGATGATGGACAAATGATTATTTGAACTTTTTTTCAAAACTATAAATCACAACCCTGTTGCTTATTCTTTTTCCAAGGGAATGCTGAACACCATAAGAATTAGTTACCTTTGTCACTTTGAAGAAAATAGGACATTTACTAGATTGCTTTGATCCAGCAAGTATAGCAACCATGGACTAATACCTATTTGACAGACTTTAATTCTGCTAAAAAGCCTAGTTGTTAGGGAATATTGTTGTACAAATTGGACTGTATTAAATATCACCTGTTTCATGTATCTGTTTGCTAACAGGAAATGTCTTGGAGCATTTTACACTGTTTATCAGGTCTGTAGGTTGGACCTTTACAGTACTGATATTTGCAGTGGGTGGTACTCATAGAGTGTCTTCGATTTTGAGCAGTGTTTTCATCCATTTGTTCTTCTAAATAGTGGAGAGCGGAAAGTGGGCTTGTCTTTGAATTCTATTAGAATATGGTATTAGATAGATTGGGAGGGGAAAAGGGTAAATTATTTTCAGTAGTAGAATGCTTTAATACTGCTATAGTGCCATCCTTTCAGTTGTGAAATATAACTGGGCAGAACTATATAACTGCCAGTGTTAATTATTTGAATTTATGTCATTTGCATGACAACACTGGCTATAACTCAGCTTGGAGCTTTAAGTGTCACTCAGTATTTAATTGTCATTGCAGTCTTCGGATAGGGTCTTTGTATTGAAGGACTGGAGTTCAGAGAGTTCAGAAGAAATACACAATTTAGATGGGGTAAAGTGGTTACCTGTGATTGACACCCAGACCTGTTTGATCGAAAAGCCATCTTCTTTTTCCTCGGCTTATGTTTCCTTCTTGTCGAGAAGGATTTTAAAGATAATTTTGGTTTAAGTGACATACAGTAGACACCCCTTATCTGCAAGGTATGCATTCCAAGACCCATGATGGACGGCAGAAGTCACTAGGGATTTTGGAATGATATGGATAGCGGATAGTACTAAAATAAATAAACACACTATATGTATATTGTCTTTTCTCATATATACCCATGAGAAAGTTTAATTTATAAATTAGGCACACTAAGAGATTAACAGAGCTACTAATAAAATAGAACATTATAATAGTATATTGTAATATGAGCTGGCCCCATGGCCAGGTGGTTAAGGGAGCCAGATCTAACATGACTGACAGAGCAGTTCGAGTCCCAGCCTGGGGGCTTCAGAAACATATGGGGCATGTGCACGTGCACCCCAAATCCCAACGGGATGGAGAAATAAAGGAGAAATTGTGGTGTGATCACACCCTGTGGGGGTTGTTTGCGCCCTGTTCTTATTTTGGTCTCTCTCTGGTGAGCGTATGTATCCTCGTGCAAAATTATATATATATCGTAATAATCATATGAATGTGACTTTTCTCTCCAAATGTCTTAGACTGTACTCATGTGTTTTGGACAGTGATAACTAAAACTGAGGAAAGCACAGTCATGCATAAGAGGGAACTACTGTGGTGGGCCAATGAAGAGACAGGTTCCAAGTGTAAAAAGGCACAGTCATGTTTAGTGATTTTCCAAACTCAGTGGCATATTTTGTTATATAATACAATCGAATGGTTTTATAGAAAGCCTGAAAGGGAAAAGCCGATTGCTTCGCCATTTCTATTTCTGCCTGCCTACCTGCTTCCCATACACCTGTGTAGGTATCAATCTTTTTTTTTTTTTTTTTTTCCTAATTTGCTATAGGGTGCGTACGCTTATAGGAGAGAGAGGGAGTGAAAGTGAGAAAGCACCCCCGAGGCTTGATGGCCTTGCTGCAGTCCCTTCTCTTCTATTCTCCTCTTGGGATGGGCACACACCCACATGTGCCATGTGCCTCCTGTGATTTTTGTTTGCTTTTTGAGTTTTGTTTGTTTGTTTGCTTTACAGCATGTGCACTCACCTCACCAGAGAGACGGAGACAGAAAGAAAGCAAGAAATCACTGCCCACCCTCTCCCCCGAAGAAGTATGGATACACCACAGTCCCTTCTCCTCTACTCTCCTCTTGGGATTCCAGGCTTGCACACACGCATGGCGTGAGTCTCAAGGGCCAGGTCTGGGACCCCAGCCGTGGTCAGCCATGTGGGGGTTCAACACCTCAGCCACCATACCATCTGCTGGCCCTACCTGGCATGTTTTTCTTTCTTTCCTTTTCGTTTTTTAAGAATTATTTTTATTTATTTCTTACTAATATTTTAATTCAACCAGAGAGAGATGGGGAGAGAGAGAGAGAGAGAGAGAGAGAGAAGGAAAAAGTGAGAAAGCAAGCCACCAGATCCGGGATGTAAACCATGGTCAGCCACATGGGAGTCAGCACCTTAACCACCACACCACCTGCAGGCCCCCACCTGGCACGTTTTTCAAGCCTCCAGGTCCAGGACTCACATCACTTAGTTGGCCATCTGGAATCCATCCACTTTAAGTATCACACTACCGGCTGACCAGATATCAGTCTGTTAAACCTAGAGAAGGGAATAGTTTGTATTCTTTATATAATACTTCAGCTACTTAGCTGTTTTCATTTTTTTTTTTAGTAACCTTAGCGATTACCTGGTAGAATGTTCAGAAAGATTAGAGGGGTAAAGAATAATTGGTATTTTGTTGCAGAGATCAACCCTTGAAAAAGTACATATACTTTGACTTTTGTGATGAGCTATCATCGGGAACTCAGATTTTAGTTTGTTTTATCAAGCCTTTCTTGTAAAACTTGTCTAGTGAGATGTTTTCCTGTATTTATTTTGTATAGTGTTTTTGGGAAAGGAAATGTTTTTCCCTCCATTAAAATTTGATAGAAAACAGCGATTTAAGAACAAGCATTAGAAAAGGGATTGCCGCAAAAAAGATTAATTAATATCTTTTTTTAAAGTTTATTTTGAGGAATATAGAATTTTTCACGTCATATGTTATAAAAATAACTAAATTATAGAACACGTGATAGTAGATATTTATAGAAAATCTGGACAAGCAAGAGTAAGAAAAAATACATAATTGCTTCCACCAAATATATTGATATATACCATTTTTCCTTTCAGAGTTTGTTCTCTTTTCCATTCATCATGGTTGGACAGTCTTCCTGTAGTGAGATTTATGATGCTCTTTATGGTGTTGAACTTTCACTAATCCTTCCTTTTACTCTCTTGTTTCTTGTTCCTTTCTCCCGCCACCCCATCCCAAAGTTTATTTAAATAATTTAAAAGAGTGAGGGGTTGGGGGGACAGAAGCAAGCTCTCTCAGTGAGATCTTCATGCTGCAGACCTCCCCTCTAGCCAGCTAGCTGACCAGCCTGCTGGGATCATGAGCATGTGTGCCCAGCCTATGGGGAGGTTTTGGGATGAGAACTCCTGACCTTCCCATGTAGGTCAGCCTTGCCCAGTGTTGTGGTACCACTGCGCCACTGTCCAGCCCCATTGTTTCTTAGTCTTCACCTTCTGTTTTCTTGATGGTGCCTCATCCGTAAAGCTTCCACTTCGAGAGATACTTACCCTTTGTTTGCAGCACTGTGACATGCATACCTTTCGTAGTCATTATGATTCACAATTATTGCCCTAGACATGAAGCAAAAGACAAAAAGCCTAGAGTTGGGGAAACATTTCATTTTTCAGGGCATGTGTAGTTCAAGGTCATCCTGATGGCTGCTCTAGTCCAGGAACACATGCGTCGAGTGGTGCTGGTGTTCTGCCCCCACATGCAGCTCTCTGGCTGTGCCTGCATGCCTCGTCCAAGAGTGTCCTGTAGCATAGCAAAGTATTTGTTAACTGTGCGCTGTGATTTTTTTTTTTCTTTTACAGAAATACGTATTCTTTTTTATTGAAGAAAACATTTCAGAAAGCATGAGAACAAATCGGTGCTTTTCAGAATGGCACTAAGGAGATGTAAATTTTCTCATTGAATTAATGTTTGTTGTTGTAAGACTTAAATGACAGGTTGGCTTGTCAGGAAGCATTTCTTAACATGTGTTCCATTATTGGCATTTATTTAGAAGGAAAATCAACAATAGCTGTGACAAGCTGCTGCCTCTTGGGTGTCATGGCCAGGTAAGAGTGCATAAAAGGACGTGTCTGGCCCTGAAGCTGTTTACCTAGTTAAGCATACCCTGTGAGTTCCAGGGCTGCTATTGTTAGTATTTGTTATCAGCAGATGGCAGTTTACTAATTCAGGCAATCACCTGCCGAGTACTATATTGGCGTTGATTATATAAGCATATTTTATACTCTTATTTATAGGCAGTCCTGCTTTTATAGGCTAATTCAGAATATGCCATTGTATTAAGATTTTTCTTTTTTTTTAGTTAATTTTTAAGACATTTTGCTAGCGGGTGCATGTGCTCGCTGGAAAGAGAGAGAGAAAGCACCCCCTTCCCCATGGGGAATGGTCATGCCAAATCCTTTCTCCTTTTGGGATTTTGGGCATGCGTGCACATGGACCTGGTGTGTTTTTCAAGCTGCCTGATCAAACCATGCAGTTGGCCATGTGGGGTTGAGCTATCTTAACCACCACACCACTGACTGACCCTCTTTATTTTAAAGGGTGGTGTCAGGCACTATTCTTGTTCCTCTAAAATATGATTAAAAGTTAAGATAGAATTGTGTTGGGGGGACCAGCAGATGGCGTAGTGGCTACATTGCTGGATTCCCATGTAGTCAGCCACTGTTCGAGTCCCTTGTCTGGTGGCTTAAACTCACGCCAAGCACATGTGTGTGCGCGCCCCAGATCCCAAGAGGAGAATGGAGGAGAAGGGATTGTGGCATGGCCATCCCCCCAGGGGGTGATTTCTTGCTTTCTGTCTCTCTGTCTCTCTCTGTCTTTCTGGTGAGTTCACAGACCCTATAGCAAAAACCTCTCAACAAAAAAAAAAAAAGAAAGAATTGTGTTGGGAAAAGTGATGAAATTATTTTAGTGTACAAAATAAGAATTAGGTTTTAAAGGGAGACTATGATAATGTTCTGTTTCATAAATGTCTTTCAGTTTATATTATTTGTCTAAATTACAGATTAAGTGAGCTGTATATAAATTATTGATGTGACTAAGTAGTTAGATGAACAGAAAGAAAAGTTACTGATTGACACAAGTTTCCTGAGTAACAGCGCTGATATTTGATAGCATAATTGTTTCATGAGACACAATCATGTGACCTCTAAACAATGGAAAAATTATATAAAATCAATATATAAAATTTATAATATTATAATTTCTCCTAAAATTATCCTATATTTTGGCTGGCTCTGTGGCCTAGTGGTTAAGGGCGCCAGATCCTGTATGGCTGATGCATGGTTCAAATCCCAGGCCCTGGATTGGGGGGGATGTGTGTGTATCCTGAATCCCAGCAAGGTGGAGATATGGAGGAGAAGGAATTGCACTGTGACTATGCCATATTGGAGGTGGCTTTCCCCCTCTCCCACTCCCTCTCTTTGTTTCTTTCTGGTGAGTGCACCCACTCTTTGGCAAATGAAAAAGATGCCCTATATTTTATGTATCGGTTATTTTGTGCCATGTAATCTTCCCACAAATAGAATAAACTCAGAAGTAGTTAAAATGTTAATTGATCACGTAAAACACAATGGCTAAAATTTAAACTGACAACATCAAATGTTGGTAACAAATGAGGAGCAACCACAGCTCGTTCTTTCTCGGTGAGAGCATGAAATAGTACGACCACTTTGGGAAAAGTCCAGCAGTTGCTTATCAAACTAAACATGTGCTTTCCTGTGACTCAGTCCTTCCACTCTTAGGTATTTACCCAAGAGAAATGAAAACGTGTTCATAGATTCTCTTGTTCCTAATCTCCAAAGGCTGGACGTAGTCCAGTTGTAACTGTCAATAAGGAGCATAATACTGCTGAGCATTGGGAAGAAACAAACTACTAGTATATACCACAGAGTGGGTCGTCTCCAAAACATGCTGAGCTAAAGAAACCTTACTTCAAAGAATGTATGTTCTACATTTCTATTTGGATGATATCCTGGGACAGGCAAAATTAATCTGTGATGGGAAAGATGTCAGACCAGTGGTAGGAGGAATTGACTGGGATGGTCATGAGAGAACCTTTTGGAGTGATGATTCCATTCTGCATAGTGACTGTGTCACCTAGGTGTATGCATTTGTAACAGACTCTAATAGTGTGCATTTAAGATGTGTGCATTTGTTTGGTATTTAAATTTTACCTCAAAATAAAAATGTAAACAAAAATGCAACTTGAGGTAATATGTATGTTGTTATAATTAGAAGTGTACTGACTTCTGCAGTTTACTCTGAAGTGCATAAAAGGATAAAGCAAGGAGAGGTAGATAAGTTATAAAACCAGGGCACTCAATTGCTTATGCTGTTTACTGTAAAAATGTTCGACTTTGCTATGTGTTTGACAATTTTCATAATAAATTACTGGGGAAATATCACTTGATAATGCAACATTTAATGGTCTGTTCAGGCCATTTTATAAACTTTTTCTTTGCTTCAGTGATATTTATTCCAATTTCATATACGAATGTGTGGCTGAGAATTTTTGTGGATTTATTTCTACTGTTAAGTTTACTAAATCATAGCTTAACGAGGAGTTAACAGTACAGAGAAATGTCATTCTAACTTACTAGTCTTTTTTTTTTTTTTTTTTTTTTTTTTTTTTGAGAGGTTTTTCGCTATAGGGCGCATGCGCTCGCCAGACAGACAGAGAGAGACAGAGAGATAGAAAGCGAGAAATCACCCCCCAGGGGGGATGGTCACGCCGCAATCCCTTCTCCTCCATTCTCCTCTCGGGATCTTGGGCACGCACGCACACGCGCCCGGCGTGAGTTGTAAGCCACCGGGTCCGAGACGCGAACCGCGGTCGACTACGTGGGAGTCCAGCGACATAGCCATTACGCTAACTGCTGGTTCCCTTTTTTCTTTTTTTAAATTTGTCACAGGGTGCATGTGCTTGCTGGAGAAAGAAAGAGAAAGCAAGGAGTCACTCCTCCTCTTTGTCTTCAGATAGGGTATTGTTAATCCTGTGCACGGTTTTTGGTTTTCCTTGGTAATGTCTAGGTAGAGCATTGTTAATCCCTTGCCTTCTGGGGGTTGTTTTACATGTTGCTTATATAATACCTTTTTATTTTTTTCTCTAATATGAAGATGAGAGAAGGGACAGTAAACATTCCCAATTATAGATACCAATGAAGGTAGAGTTTGAAAGTAAACAGACCAGGGACCAGCTGTTAGCGTAATGGCTATGTCGCTGGACTCCCATGTAGTCGACCGCAGTTCGCGTCCTGGACCCGGTGGCTTAAAACTCAAGCCGGGTGCATGTGCGTGCGTGCCCAAGATCCTGAGAGGAGAATGGAGGAGAAGGGATTGTGGCGTGACCATCCCCCCTGGGGGATGATTTCTCGCTTTCTGTCTCTCTGTCTCTCTCTCTCTGTCTTTCTGGCGAGCGCACATGCCCTATAGCAAAAACTTCTCAAAAAAAAAAAAAAAAAAAGAAAGAAAGAAAATAAATGGACCAGAATTTGGATCTCATCTGTCACTTACAGCCTCATTGCTTTAACTCCTTTGAACCTCGTTTTTCTCATATATAAAATAGTTTTGGTAACTGCTTTATAGGGTTTGTTGAAAAGATAAAATGCAGTAATGCTTGTAAAGCAATTAGTATAGCATCTAGCATGTAGTAATAGTGAGTAGAGTTATGAAGTAATTGTTCAGTCATTGGAGATGAACTTTAAGACTCCTCCAGATTGTTTGTAGGAAGTAAAGTAATATGTGTAAGTGAAAATAAGCCAAAGGTATGCCTCATTCTTTTAATGGACACTTAATAACCCAGGAAGAAGCCTAGGATGTCTGTGGCTTCCTCCCCAGACATGAGAACAATAGGTTGCTACAGAAATAACCAGTGTGGTGGTGACTAATGTTTGGAGAGATGCTTGGGAATGAGAAAAAAGTAATAGACATTTGTGAGTTTTTTTGGTGCCCAACATCCATTACCTGGCATCTAGGCACTGCTCCTGCTTGCCTTTTGGGGATACATTCTTGTTCTACTTTATGCATGTCTGGGGAAGTTGACCCACCTCTTAGTTTTGAAAATAACCAGTTGCAGCCTGTTAAAACACTCCATGTCTCGGGAACCAGCAGTTAGCGTAATGGCTATGTCGCTGGACTCCCACGTAGTCGACCGCGGTTCGCGTCCTGGACCCGGTGGCTTAAAACTCACGCCGGGCGCGTGTGCGTGCGTGCCCAAGATCCCGAGAGGAGAATGGAGGAGAAGGGATTGCGGTGTGACCATACCCCCTGGGGGGTGATTTCTCGCTTTCTGTCTCTATGTCTCTCTCTGTCTGTCTGGCGAGCACACGCGCCCTATAGCAAAAATCTCTCCAAAAAAAAAAAAAAAAAAAACCACTCCATGTCCCTGGCCGCATTGATTGCTTTGGGGTGGGTATGTGACCCAAGACAAGCCCTCAGAGTTAGAAAAAGGTGCTGCTTCTGGGGCCTTTGTTGGCAATATTGTGGAAGCTGAGCGAGGGCTCTGACTATGCCTTCAAACCGCTGGGGCCTGTCCTCCACAGACAGCCTGAGAATGAACCCACTCCAGAGGCAGAGGAGTTGATAGGATCCTGGGTCAGTCACACTTAACATTGTTTTTCACTTGAACTGGTTTCAGTTAGATGTTCTAGTGTTTGCAGCTGCGAGAATCCTGCACACAGGTGTTTACCCACTGTACTGTCTACCAGTAGCATTAATGTTTCTTTACTTACCTTGTAATTCTACAGCTAGGCTTAAGCTTGTGCATCACATATACTCTGTTTGTATAGTGGTTAATCTGCTGATAGATTTTAAGTTCTTTGGGAGAAGAACCTAACTTACTCCTGTTATAAATGCTTTTCGCTCTCATTGGAATGTCTATCTGCTGTCCAGTACAGTAGACTCTGGCCTTATTTGGTTATTGAACATTTGGAATGTAGCTAGTCCCAACTGAGAGGGGGCCTAAGTATAAAACACACTAGTATGAACAAGGAATGTAAGCTGTCTGTTTTTTTGGCACGCTGATCACATGGTGTGATGATTAGTTGGGGTGTCAACTAGACTAAGGACTACCTAGAACAAAAGGATTACTCTGGGTATTTCCAGAAGGGATTAACATGAAATCTGAGAAGACTAGATGTGGAAGATGCACCCTCAAGGTGGAAGTGATCCAATCAACAGTGGCCCCAGAGCTAGTAAATAGCTCTGGTGAAGTATTAGGTTTTTTGCTACAGGGCACATACACCTGCCTGGGAGAGACAGTGAGAGGGAAAATGAGAAATCACCCCTCAGGGGCATGGCTGCTCCACAATCCCTTCTTCATTCTCCTCCTGGGATTTTGGGCACACACGCACATGTACCTGGTATGCTTTTCAAGCCACCAAGTCCTGTACTCAGACTGTGGTCAGCCACGTGGGAGTTCAGCAACTTAACCTCTGCGCCACCTGCTGGCCCCGAAATGGATCTCTTTTGAGACTGAGCAAGATAGACCTCATCTGTTTGCCCCAAGGTCAGTCTGCCTCAGGTTCCAGGATTTGCACTAGCAGCCCCCTGGGATCTCAGCTTTCCTGACTGGTGTATTTGGACTGGACTGTAGCTACCAGATCCAAGCTACCAGAATCCCAGAATCTCCAGTTTGCAGACAGCCTGTGGTTTAATTTATCAACTGCAATAATCATTTGAGCTGATTCCCTAAGACATGCCCCTTTAAATATACCTGAACAAACCTGTTGATTTTTTTTTCTTAGCGAACCTTGTACTACTACACATGGTGAGATGATAATCATTTTGAAAAAAACTTGGATTAGATAAAACTGTTAAAAGTAGCACCATCTTTTTTTTTCAGTTATATGTGCCCTATATTATATTTCTGTTAATGTCTTTGTATTACACTAAGCCCTACAAAGGCAGGAACTGTCTAGCTCTCCCAGGTAACCCTGCATGTGTCTGCCCGGCAGCATGTTAGCAACATATTCGGTGAATGAGTTGCAGTTTTTCTGATGCCTAATTTTTGTACCTGTTACATGTGCCATGCTAGTTAACTGATAGCAGAAAACAAGTTAATGTGGTTTTTAGACACACGTTCTGTTTTACTCTTAGGTTTTCTTCATCTGGGCTGTTTCCAGATATAAAACAGCTACCAAAGGATTGCCAGGGGTTGCTGGATATGTTCTGGGTGATATTAGCTACCCTTGTTCAGGAATTCACAAATTTAAATATGTAGATACGTAGTTCTTGAGTGGAGATCCAAAGTGTGAAAATGTCATTTGAGGGAAAGGTGTTAAATACTCACTTTCTTTTGGTGCTCCTTTCCATTTCTTTCTTTCCATTAGGTAGCTTGCTGGAATGCAGGGGAGTTGCTCAGGCTGACTTCTCTCTTTTGGGTCCTCTGAAAAGTCATGATGTGCGTTTTTGCATAGAAAACAAAACAAAACAAAACAGAAACACCTCCTGACTTTCCCAACAACGCCTAGATACTTTGGTTTGTTTTAGTTTGTACTATCTATTCATTCTTTCCTAATGAGTACTTTGAAGATAGGGTTTACTAATTGATCTTTGCAATATCAGGACGTAATTGTATAATTGTGACATAAATGAACTTCTCTCACTAGAATCGTTCATTTCAAATTGCACTGAGATGCCAGTAGCTAGGGATATAGGCAGTTATATCCAGAATCATTTATCCAAACGTGTTTGCATGTACATGTACGTGTGTGTATATTTTGGCTTACCCAATCTCTACATATTTATTATACTTTAGGTATTTAAGTATGATATATACTAATAAATTATGCCTCTGAAGTTAGACTGCTCAGTTCAAATCATGTTTCCCTGAGTTACTAGCTTTGGTATCTTAGGCAAGTTTCTTAATGTTTCTTACTGTTTCTTCATCTGAAAAATGGGAAGAAACCAATAATAATATCTACAGCATTAAAAATCTGTTAATTCCCTTGTCTCTTTAATACTTGTCAGACACAGAGTAAACAGTAAGTGTTAGCTTTTATAATTATCCCCCAAATTCATTGCTTTTAGATGTCAATTGATATAATGAGTTAATCCCTGGTTTTTTGGGAATTATTTTTATTTAACTTTATTTATTATTATCATTATTTTCCAGTTTGATCAGAGAAAGACAGAGAAAGAGAGAGAGGGAAAGTGAGAAAGCAAGCCACCAGATCCGGGATGTAAACCATGGTCAGCCACATGGGAGTCAGCACCTTAACCACCACACCACCTGCAGGCCCCCACCTGGCACATTTTTCAAGCCTCCAGGTCCAGGACTCACATCACTTAGTTGGCCATCTGGAATCCAGCCACTTTAAGTACCACGCCACCGGCTGACCAGATATCAGTCTGTTAAACCTAGAGAAGGGAATAGTTTGTATTCTTTATATAATACTTCAGCTACTTAGCTGTTTTCATTTTTTTTTTTAGTAACCTTAGCGATTACCTGGTAGAATGTTCAGAAAGATTAGAGGGGTAAAGAATAATTGGTATTTTGTTGCAGAGATCAAACCTTGAAAAAGTACATATACTTTGACTTTTGTGATGAGCTATCATCGGGAACTCAGATTTTAGTTTGTTTTATCAAGCCTTTCTTGTAAAACTTGTCTAGTGAGATGTTTTCCTGTATTTATTTTGTATAGTGTTTTTGGGAAAGGAAATGTTTTTCCCTCCATTAAAATTTGATAGAAAACAGCAATTTAAGAACAAGCATTAGAAAAGGGATTGCCGCAAAAAAGATTAATTAATATCTTTTTTTAAAGTTTATTTTGAGGAATATAGAATTTTTCACGTCATATGTTATAAAAATAACTAAATTATAGAACACGTGATAGTAGATATTTGTAGAAAATCTGGACAAGCAAGAGTAAGAAAAAATACATAATTTCTTCCACCAAATATATTGATATATACCATTTTTCCTTTCATAGTTTGTTCTCTTTTCCATTCATCATGGTTGGACAGTCTTCCTGTAGTGAGATTTATGATGCTCTTTATGGTGTTGAACTTTCACTAATCCTTCCTTTTACTCTCTTGTTTCTTGTTCCTTTCTCCCGCCCCCCCATCCCAAAGTTTATTTAAATAATTTAAAAGAGTGAGGGGTTGGGGGGACAGAAGCAAGCTCTCTCAGTGAGATCTTCATGCTGCAGACCTCCCCTCTAGCCAGCTAGCTGACCAGCCTGCTGGGATCATGAGCATGTGTGCCCAGCCTATGGGGAGGTTTTGGGATGAGAACTCCTGACCTTCCCATGTAGGTCAGCCTTGCCCAGTGTTGTGGTACCACTGCGCCACTGTCCAGCCCCATTGTTTCTTAGTCTTCACCTTCTGTTTTCTTGATGGTGCCTCATCCGTAAAGCTTCCACTTCGAGAGATACTTACCCTTTGTTTGCAGCACTGTGACATGCATACCTTTCGTAGTCATTATGGTTCACAATTATTGCCCTAGACATGAAGCAAAAGACAAAAAGCCTAGAGTTGGGGAAACATTTCATTTTTCAGGGCATGTGTAGTTCAAGGTCATCCTGATGGCTGCTCTAGTCCAGGAACGCATGCGTCGAGTGGTGCTGGTGTTCTGCCCCCACATGCAGCTCTCTGGCTGTGCCTGCATGCCTCGTCCAAGAGTGTCCTGTAGCATAGCAAAGTATTTGTTAACTGTGCGCTGTGATTTTTTTTTTTTCTTTTACAGAAATACGTATTCTTTTTTATTGAAGAAAACATTTCAGAAAGCATGAGAACAAATCGGTGCTTTTCAGAATGGCACTAAGGAGATGTAAATTTTCTCATTGAATTAATGTTTGTTGTTGTAAGACTTAAATGACAGGTTGGCTTGTCAGGAAGCATTTCTTAACATGTGTTCCATTATTGGCATTTATTTAGAAGGAAAATCAACAATAGCTGTGACAAGCTGCTGCCTCTTGGGTGTCATGGCCAGGTAAGAGTGCATAAAAGGACGTGTCTGGCCCTGAAGCTGTTTACCTAGTTAAGCATACCCTGTGAGTTCCAGGGCTGCTATTGTTAGTATTTGTTATCAGCAGATGGCAGTTTACTAATTCAGGCAATCACCTGCCGAGTTCTATATTGGCGTTGATTATATAAGCATATTTTATACTCTTATTTATAGGCAGTCCTGCTTTTATAGGCTAATTCAGAATATGCCATTGTATTAAGATTTTTCTTTTTTTTTAGTTAATTTTTAAGACATTTTGCTAGCGGGTGCATGTGCTCGCTGGAAAGAGAGAGAGAAAGCACCCCCTTCCCCATGGGGAATGGTCATGCCAAATCCTTTCTCCTTTTGGGATTTTGGGCATGCGTGCACATGGACCTGGTGTGTTTTTCAAGCTGCCTGATCAAACCATGCAGTTGGCCATGTGGGGTTGAGCTATCTTAACCACCACACCACTGACTGACCCTCTTTATTTTAAAGGGTGGTGTCAGGCACTATTCTTGTTCCTCTAAAATATGATTAAAAGTTAAGATAGAATTGTGTTGGGGGGACCAGCAGATGGCGTAGTGGCTACATTGCTGGATTCCCATGTAGTCAGCCACTGTTCGAGTCCCTTGTCTGGTGGCTTAAACTCACGCCAAGCACATGTGTGTGCGCGCCCCAGATCCCAAGAGGAGAATGGAGGAGAAGGGATTGTGGCATGGCCATCCCCCCAGGGGGTGATTTCTTGCTTTCTGTCTCTCTGTCTCTCTCTGTCTTTCTGGTGAGTTCACAGACCCTATAGCAAAAACCTCTCAACAAAAAAAAAAAAGAAAGAATTGTGTTGGGAAAAGTGATGAAATTATTTTAGTGTACAAAATAAGAATTAGGTTTTAAAGGGAGACTATGATAATGTTCTGTTTCATAAATGTCTTTCAGTTTATATTATTTGTCTAAATTACAGATTAAGTGAGCTGTATATAAATTATTGATGTGACTAAGTAGTTAGATGAACAGAAAGAAAAGTTACTGATTGACACAAGTTTCCTGAGTAACAGCGCTGATATTTGATAGCATAATTGTTTCATGAGACACAATCATGTGACCTCTAAACAATGGAAAAATTATATAAAATCAATATATAAAATTTATAATATTATAATTTCTCCTAAAATTATCCTATATTTTGGCTGGCTCTGTGGCCTAGTGGTTAAGGGCGCCAGATCCTGTATGGCTGATGCATGGTTCAAATCCCAGGCCCTGGATTGGGGGGATGTGTGTGTATCCTGAATCCCAGCAAGGTGGAGATATGGAGGAGAAGGAATTGCACTGTGACTATGCCATATTGGAGGTGGCTTTCCCCCTCTCCCACTCCCTCTCTTTGTTTCTTTCTGGTGAGTGCACCCACTCTTTGGCAAATGAAAAAGATGCCCTATATTTTATGTATCGGTTATTTTGTGCCATGTAATCTTCCCACAAATAGAATAAACTCAGAAGTAGTTAAAATGTTAATTGATCACGTAAAACACAATGGCTAAAATTTAAACTGACAACATCAAATGTTGGTAACAAATGAGGAGCAACCACAGCTCGTTCTTTCTCGGTGAGAGCATGAAATAGTACGACCACTTTGGGAAAAGTCCAGCAGTTGCTTATCAAACTAAACATGTGCTTTCCTGTGACTCAGTCCTTCCACTCTTAGGTATTTACCCAAGAGAAATGAAAACGTGTTCATAGATTCTCTTGTTCCTAATCTCCAAAGGCTGGACGTAGTCCAGTTGTAACTGTCAATAAGGAGCATAATACTGCTGAGCATTGGGAAGAAACAAACTACTAGTATATACCACAGAGTGGGTCGTCTCCAAAACATGCTGAGCTAAAGAAACCTTACTTCAAAGAATGTATGTTCTACATTTCTATTTGGATGATATCCTGGGACAGGCAAAATTAATCTGTGATGGGAAAGATGTCAGACCAGTGGTAGGAGGAATTGACTGGGATGGTCATGAGAGAACCTTTTGGAGTGATGATTCCATTCTGCATAGTGACTGTGTCACCTAGGTGTATGCATTTGTAACAGACTCTAATAGTGTGCATTTAAGATGTGTGCATTTGTTTGGTATTTAAATTTTACCTCAAAATAAAAATGTAAACAAAAATGCAACTTGAGGTAATATGTATGTTGTTATAATTAGAAGTGTACTGACTTCTGCAGTTTACTCTGAAGTGCATAAAAGGATAAAGCAAGGAGAGGTAGATAAGTTATAAAACCAGGGCACTCAATTGCTTATGCTGTTTACTGTAAAAATGTTCGACTTTGCTATGTGTTTGACAATTTTCATAATAAATTACTGGGGAAATATCACTTGATAATGCAACATTTAATGGTCTGTTCAGGCCATTATAAACTTTTTCTTTGCTTCAGTGATATTTATTCCAATTTCATATACGAATGTGTGGCTGAGAATTTTTGTGGATTTATTTCTACTGTTAAGTTTACTAAATCATAGCTTAACGAGGAGTTAACAGTACAGAGAAATGTCATTCTAACTTACTAGTCTTTTTTTTTTTTTTTTTTGAGAGGTTTTTCGCTATAGGGCGCATGCGCTCGCCAGACAGACAGAGAGAGACAGAGAGATAGAAAGCGAGAAATCACCCCCCAGGGGGGATGGTCACGCCGCAATCCCTTCTCCTCCATTCTCCTCTCGGGATCTTGGGCACGCACGCACACGCGCCCGGCGTGAGTTGTAAGCCACCGGGTCCGAGACGCGAACCGCGGTCGACTACGTGGGAGTCCAGCGACATAGCCATTACGCTAACTGCTGGTTCCCTTTTTTCTTTTTTTAAATTTGTCACAGGGTGCATGTGCTTGCTGGAGAAAGAAAGAGAAAGCAAGGAGTCACTCCTCCTCTTTGTCTTCAGATAGGGTATTGTTAATCCTGTGCACGGTTTTTGGTTTTCCTTGGTAATGTCTAGGTAGAGCATTGTTAATCCCTTGCCTTCTGGGGGTTGTTTTACATGTTGCTTATATAATACCTTTTTATTTTTTTCTCTAATATGAAGATGAGAGAAGGGACAGTAAACATTCCCAATTATAGATACCAATGAAGGTAGAGTTTGAAAGTAAACAGACCAGGGACCAGCTGTTAGCGTAATGGCTATGTCGCTGGACTCCCATGTAGTCGACCGCAGTTCGCGTCCTGGACCCGGTGGCTTAAAACTCAAGCCGGGTGCATGTGCGTGCGTGCCCAAGATCCTGAGAGGAGAATGGAGGAGAAGGGATTGTGGCGTGACCATCCCCCCTGGGGGATGATTTCTCGCTTTCTGTCTCTCTGTCTCTCTCTCTCTGTCTTTCTGGCGAGCGCACATGCCCTATAGCAAAAACTTCTCAAAAAAAAAAAAAAAAAAAGAAAGAAAGAAAATAAATGGACCAGAATTTGGATCTCATCTGTCACTTACAGCCTCATTGCTTTAACTCCTTTGAACCTCGTTTTTCTCATATATAAAATAGTTTTGGTAACTGCTTTATAGGGTTTGTTGAAAAGATAAAATGCAGTAATGCTTGTAAAGCAATTAGTATAGCATCTAGCATGTAGTAATAGTGAGTAGAGTTATGAAGTAATTGTTCAGTCATTGGAGATGAACTTTAAGACTCCTCCAGATTGTTTGTAGGAAGTAAAGTAATATGTGTAAGTGAAAATAAGCCAAAGGTATGCCTCATTCTTTTAATGGACACTTAATAACCCAGGAAGAAGCCTAGGATGTCTGTGGCTTCCTCCCCAGACATGAGAACAATAGGTTGCTACAGAAATAACCAGTGTGGTGGTGACTAATGTTTGGAGAGATGCTTGGGAATGAGAAAAAAGTAATAGACATTTGTGAGTTTTTTTGGTGCCCAACATCCATTACCTGGCATCTAGGCACTGCTCCTGCTTGCCTTTTGGGGATACATTCTTGTTCTACTTTATGCATGTCTGGGGAAGTTGACCCACCTCTTAGTTTTGAAAATAACCAGTTGCAGCCTGTTAAAACACTCCATGTCTCGGGAACCAGCAGTTAGCGTAATGGCTATGTCGCTGGACTCCCACGTAGTCGACCGCGGTTCGCGTCCTGGACCCGGTGGCTTAAAACTCACGCCGGGCGCGTGTGCGTGCGTGCCCAAGATCCCGAGAGGAGAATGGAGGAGAAGGGATTGCGGTGTGACCATACCCCCTGGGGGGTGATTTCTCGCTTTCTGTCTCTATGTCTCTCTCTGTCTGTCTGGCGAGCACACGCGCCCTATAGCAAAAATCTCTCCAAAAAAAAAAAAAAAAAAAAACCACTCCATGTCCCTGGCCGCATTGATTGCTTTGGGGTGGGTATGTGACCCAAGACAAGCCCTCAGAGTTAGAAAAAGGTGCTGCTTCTGGGGCCTTTGTTGGCAATATTGTGGAAGCTGAGCGAGGGCTCTGACTATGCCTTCAAACCGCTGGGGCCTGTCCTCCACAGACAGCCTGAGAATGAACCCACTCCAGAGGCAGAGGAGTTGATAGGATCCTGGGTCAGTCACACTTAACATTGTTTTTCACTTGAACTGGTTTCAGTTAGATGTTCTAGTGTTTGCAGCTGCGAGAATCCTGCACACAGGTGTTTACCCACTGTACTGTCTACCAGTAGCATTAATGTTTCTTTACTTACCTTGTAATTCTACAGCTAGGCTTAAGCTTGTGCATCACATATACTCTGTTTGTATAGTGGTTAATCTGCTGATAGATTTTAAGTTCTTTGGGAGAAGAACCTAACTTACTCCTGTTATAAATGCTTTTCGCTCTCATTGGAATGTCTATCTGCTGTCCAGTACAGTAGACTCTGGCCTTATTTGGTTATTGAACATTTGGAATGTAGCTAGTCCCAACTGAGAGGGGGCCTAAGTATAAAACACACTAGTATGAACAAGGAATGTAAGCTGTCTGTTTTTTTGGCACGCTGATCACATGGTGTGATGATTAGTTGGGGTGTCAACTAGACTAAGGACTACCTAGAACAAAAGGATTACTCTGGGTATTTCCAGAAGGGATTAACATGAAATCTGAGAAGACTAGATGTGGAAGATGCACCCTCAAGGTGGAAGTGATCCAATCAACAGTGGCCCCAGAGCTAGTAAATAGCTCTGGTGAAGTATTAGGTTTTTTGCTACAGGGCACATACACCTGCCTGGGAGAGACAGTGAGAGGGAAAATGAGAAATCACCCCTCAGGGGCATGGCTGCTCCACAATCCCTTCTTCATTCTCCTCCTGGGATTTTGGGCACACACGCACATGTACCTGGTATGCTTTTCAAGCCACCAAGTCCTGTACTCAGACTGTGGTCAGCCACGTGGGAGTTCAGCAACTTAACCTCTGCGCCACCTGCTGGCCCCGAAATGGATCTCTTTTGAGACTGAGCAAGATAGACCTCATCTGTTTGCCCCAAGGTCAGTCTGCCTCAGGTTCCAGGATTTGCACTAGCAGCCCCCTGGGATCTCAGCTTTCCTGACTGGTGTATTTGGACTGGACTGTAGCTACCAGATCCAAGCTACCAGAATCCCAGAATCTCCAGTTTGCAGACAGCCTGTGGTTTAATTTATCAACTGCAATAATCATTTGAGCTGATTCCCTAAGACATGCCCCTTTAAATATACCTGAACAAACCTGTTGATTTTTTTTTCTTAGCGAACCTTGTACTACTACACATGGTGAGATGATAATCATTTTGAAAAAAACTTGGATTAGATAAAACTGTTAAAAGTAGCACCATCTTTTTTTTTCAGTTATATGTGCCCTATATTATATTTCTGTTAATGTCTTTGTATTACACTAAGCCCTACAAAGGCAGGAACTGTCTAGCTCTCCCAGGTAACCCTGCATGTGTCTGCCCGGCAGCATGTTAGCAACATATTCGGTGAATGAGTTGCAGTTTTTCTGATGCCTAATTTTTGTACCTGTTACATGTGCCATGCTAGTTAACTGATAGCAGAAAACAAGTTAATGTGGTTTTTAGACACACGTTCTGTTTTACTCTTAGGTTTTCTTCATCTGGGCTGTTTCCAGATATAAAACAGCTACCAAAGGATTGCCAGGGGTTGCTGGATATGTTCTGGGTGATATTAGCTACCCTTGTTCAGGAATTCACAAATTTAAATATGTAGATACGTAGTTCTTGAGTGGAGATCCAAAGTGTGAAAATGTCATTTGAGGGAAAGGTGTTAAATACTCACTTTCTTTTGGTGCTCCTTTCCATTTCTTTCTTTCCATTAGGTAGCTTGCTGGAATGCAGGGGAGTTGCTCAGGCTGACTTCTCTCTTTTGGGTCCTCTGAAAAGTCATGATGTGCGTTTTTGCATAGAAAACAAAACAAAACAAAACAGAAACACCTCCTGACTTTCCCAACAACGCCTAGATACTTTGGTTTGTTTTAGTTTGTACTATCTATTCATTCTTTCCTAATGAGTACTTTGAAGATAGGGTTTACTAATTGATCTTTGCAATATCAGGACGTAATTGTATAATTGTGACATAAATGAACTTCTCTCACTAGAATCGTTCATTTCAAATTGCACTGAGATGCCAGTAGCTAGGGATATAGGCAGTTATATCCAGAATCATTTATCCAAACGTGTTTGCATGTACATGTACGTGTGTGTATATTTTGGCTTACCCAATCTCTACATATTTATTATACTTTAGGTATTTAAGTATGATATATACTAATAAATTATGCCTCTGAAGTTAGACTGCTCAGTTCAAATCATGTTTCCCTGAGTTACTAGCTTTGGTATCTTAGGCAAGTTTCTTAATGTTTCTTACTGTTTCTTCATCTGAAAAATGGGAAGAAACCAATAATAATATCTACAGCATTAAAAATCTGTTAATTCCCTTGTCTCTTTAATACTTGTCAGACACAGAGTAAACAGTAAGTGTTAGCTTTTATAATTATCCCCCAAATTCATTGCTTTTAGATGTCAATTGATATAATGAGTTAATCCCTGGTTTTTTGGGAATTATTTTTATTTAACTTTATTTATTATTATCATTATTTTCCAGTTTGATCAGAGAAAGACAGAGAAAGAGAGAGAGGGAAAGTGAGAAAGCAAGCCACCAGGTTTAGGACTTTGACCACAGTCACCACTGTGGGAGTCCAGCACCTTTAACCACCATTTCACCTGCCGCCCCCATCCCTGTTTCATTTAGGCCGTGACTTATAACAGTGCTATTTCTTGTTGTCTTAACAACGAAAATCCCAATAGTCCGTGTTCTTCTCATGTTCTTGTTTTTCCACTTGTACTTTTTAGTGGCCTGCCTCTGAACCTTTTCCTGGCTACCCCATATTTTTCTTTAGGTGATAAAGCATTGGTATTTCAGCCAGATATGTGCCATGGGTATTTACTACGGTGATTTTTCCATGGTAGTTGGTTGTCCTTCACCCTCCCTCCCTAACAAGTGATGCGCCCAGGGTGTTTGAGCTGGAAGAAGCTTTACAGATCGTCTAGCCCAGTGCCCTAGTTTTTCAAAGCAGAAGATTAGGGCCTGAGGCTGCCATTCCTTCTGATGAAGGACATTTGTTGTAAATCTTGAAAAACACTTTTTTCTCAACAGTAAAATTCACAGAGTGCATTATTAAATTTTGGCTTTCTGGAGATAATCAGGAAATTTTTATATTTATGACTGAGCAATTAATCTTGAATTATAGTGAATATAGGTATATTTTGTCCATCAAAATGTACTTGTCCTAAAAAAGTCAGGGCAGTTCACTGTAAGTTTTTATCTTTCTGTGTTTCGCTCTTCTTATTTTTTTAAAAAAAATTACATCCTGGGGCCAGCAGGTAATGTGGTGGTTGAGGTGCTGGACTTTCACATGGCTGACTGTGGTTCAAGTCCTGGACCTGGCTGCTTGCCTTTCTCACTTTCTTTCTCCCTCTCTCCTTCTTTCTCTGCTGAGCACATATTCCCTATAGCAAATAAAAAACATAATAAAATAATTCTTTAAAAATTTTTTTGCATACTAAAGTGTTGCTCAAATCCACTCTTTCTTTTACTGTTCTTCATTGTGGTCTTAGTTCAAGCTCTCCTTACTGTTTATCTTCACCACTCAGTAAGCTCCGGTTTTGCTTTCCCTATTGCCGCACTCCTTACCCCCTTACCTATATCATCCTACTGCCAGAGTGATCTTTCCTGGCAGCTGGTTTAATCACGTTACTTCTTGATTCAGTACTCTTCAGTGGCCTAGCCAGTCCTCTAGCCTTCTCTCCACTGCAGTCCATTCCTCAGACGCTGTCTACCCCCTCACATGCATGCACTCACGTATGGTGCTTCAACTATTCTCAAAATACTTTTGTTTTTAAATCTTGTCCTTTGTCCCTGATCATTGCCCATTGAGATTCCGCGCAGTTGTTTCTGAGCCAGTGCACTTCTCCCAGAAAGTTTTTCAAATTATCACAATGGAAATTATTCCACACTTGGCATCACGTTTTGTTCCTTTTCCCCCCTTCTGCCTCACGTTGAGCCTCCTATGTGTCAGAGCAGTGCGTATAAGCTGCCGTCCATCTCAAAGTAGTGTCCCGATTGAGTGCTTTATTTTACCATGAAATTAGAAGACGTGGTTTCAGTGAAGTTGGCCATCCATGAAAGAAAGGACAGGTTGATTACTTACAACCATTGGCCTTAGTGGTTTTTCTTCTAGCAATAATCTAATGGTAGACAAGTTTATAGTTGAGACTAGAAAACACAGACAGGCTGACAGAAGCCTTATTGTTTTTAGGGGGAAATGCCTGTTTATTTAGAGGAAGAAGGTAATCTCAAGAGAATCACTGTTGGAGACTTTTCTCCCGGTTGGACATGTTTCTGCACGGAGATTAAACTCGACATAGAGCCATCTATCTATATTTTATGATGTTGGGGGTTTACTGAGAAAGTATTTAGTTAAGTTGGCTCCATTCAAATATATCTCCTTAGTAGTGTCTTAAATTAAAGATTTGTTTCTTTAATGTTCAACTTTATCTCTTGTTATGTACAAGATATCTTTAGGAGGCTGGCAGATGGTGTGGTGGTTAAGGTGCTGGACTCTCACATGGTCAGCCGTGGTTCGAGTCCCAGACCCAGTGACTTGAAACTCAGACTGGGTGTGTATGAGTATGCGCTCAAAACACTGAGAAGAGAATGGAAGAGAAGGGATCGTGGCATGACCATCCCCCATGGGAGGGTGATTTCTCTCTTTTGGTCTCTCTGTGTCTCTCCAGTGAACGCACACGCTCTATAGCAAAATCTCTCAAACAAAACAAAATGAAAATATCTATAGAACAAGATAGTATATTAATTTTTATGAAGTACATGCAGATCACTTGATTGAGACTACTTTATTTTCCTTTCTTTTTCAGGTTTTTGCCTCAGGGCTTGGGCATTTGCTCGAGAGATAAAGTGACAAATCACCCCCAATCACTGCCCAGGGTAATTTCTCAGGGAGTATGGCCATGGGGCACTCTGTTCTCCATTCTCCCCTGAGGATTTTGGGCATGCATGCACATACACCTGACTGTGATTTTCAAGACCCAGGGACTCAAACTGTGGTCAGCCATATGTGAGTCTAGCACTTTAACCACCACACTACCCGCTGGCCCCAAGATTACTTTCTTAAGGTGCCAGCAAGTGGCATATTGGTTGAGGCACTGGGGTCCCATGTGGCCAATTGTGATTGTGTCCCAGACCAGTGGCTTAAAACACATGCCAGGCACATGTATATGCAGGCCCAAAATCCTGAGAGAAGAATGGAGGAGAAGGGATTATGTTGTGGCCATCCCCCTTGCGGGTTGATTTCTCTTTCTCTCTCTCTCTCTGTCTCTCCAGTGAGCACATGTGACTTCTAGCAAAAATCTCTTTAAAAAAAATGAATTGGGATCAGCAGTTAGCGTAATGGCTATGTCGCCGGACTCCCATGTAGTTGACCACGGTTCAATTACCGGACCCAGTGGCTTAAACTCACGCTGGGTACGTGTGCGTGCATGCCCAAGATCCTGAGAGGAGAATGGAGTAGAAGGGATTGCGGTGTGGCCATCCCCCCTGAGGGGTGATTTCTGGCTTTCCGTCTCTCTGTCTCTCTCTGTCTTTATTGTGAGCACACGCACCCCATAGCAAAAACCTCTCCAAGAAAAAAAAAAAGATTTATTTATCTAACTTAGTTTATTATTATTTTTCAACTTGACCAGAGAGAGAGAAAGCAAGCACCAGGTCCGTGACTTGAACCTTGGTCAGCCATGTGGGAGTCCAATGCCTTAACCACCATGCCACCTGTACTTTTTTGAAAAGAGGTTGTTTGAAAAAGAAAATGAAGTGAGTAAGCATAGAGAATGTAATACTGAATGACAGAAGAAGAGGATTTAGAAAAGGAAAGAAAAGGCTAAGAAAATACTGTTTTTGAAGTGGAATTGATCTAGAGCTGACCTTATCTATAAGTTTAATGTATTTCCATGGAATTCTTTTCATTATCTTTTCCATTAGAATTTGTTATCTAAATAAAGGTGATTTAGTTTAGTTAAGAGAAGAAAGTTTGTAAGTTGTAATTATAAATGGTAGATCTGTAAACCTTGGTTACTGTATACTCCTACAGTCATGTCATTTAAAAGGCAATCACGTATAACTGAAATTCAATTATCATTTTAGTTTGTTGTATTTCTAGTAATAGAAACACCTGAAACTTAATGATTTATAAGAATAGAAGTTTATTTTGTTCATGGTTTTGAAATTCCAAGGTCAGGAAGTTGCATCTGGTGAGAATCTTCTTGGTGGGGACTCCAGAGGGAGTCCTGAGGCAGCTCAGATCGTCTGATGGCCAGACAGCAAGAGGGAGATGTGCCAGATCTGTGTCTCCTTATAGACCCACAAATTCCAAATCATGGAGCCCCACCTTGGTCCCTAATTGCTTCCCAAAGGCCTCACCTTTCAACATTTTAAATGGATCAAGTCTTCATTCTCTCAATACTGTTGCAATGCTCACCAGATTTCAATACATGAATTTTGGGGAGACACATTCAAACTATACCAGTTATATAAATCATATTGAATTGAAAATATTTATTGTTGGGACCAGCAGATGGTGTAATGGTTGCATCACTGGATTCCCACATAGCCGATCACAGTTCAAGTCCCGGATCCCATTGCTTAAAAACTCACACCGGGCGTTTGTGCATGCATGCGCACAATACCAAGGGGAGAATGGAGGAGAAGGGATTGCCAAATGGCCATCCCCCCTACGGGGTGATTTCTCGGTTTCTCTCTCTCTCCCTCTCTCTGGTGAGCACAAGCACCCCATAGCAAAAATCTCTTAAAAATTTTTGAGGGAGCAGCAGTTAGCGTAATGGCTATGTTGTTGAACTCCCATGTAGCCCACCATGGTTCAAGTGCCGGACCCGGTGACTTAAACTCACACCGGGCGCATGTACGTGCATGCCCAAGATCCCCAGAGGAGAATGGAGGAGAAGGGATTGCAGCATGACCATCCTCCCTCAGGGGTGATTTCTCGCTTTCTGTCTCTCTATCTCTCTCTTTCTGGTGAACATACACGCCCTATAGCAAAAACCTCTCTAAAAAACATTATTAAAAAAATTTTTTTTTGTATTATATAGTGGATTTCTGACCTTTAACATAATAATTCAACCAAAGAGGCTTTTTTTCTTTCCTTTTTTTAAATAGGCACTTAACTTGCGTCTGCTTTTGACAGTCCCATGAAATGAGTTAAAATAAAGAGAACACGTATTGAAAACATTTTATCTGCCAGGAACTACAAGCAGAACTAAATTTTCCTTTTATTTTTTCCAATTCTGATCAACTCTGTTAGGTTTCCTAAAGACTGTGGTGAAACACAGGTTGAACAGGAGAATTCTGGATAGGTACTCAATTTCATTTGCCTAGAGCAAAGCCTAGCACACAGTGAACGCTCTGTAAATATCTGTCAGATACATTTTAATTGACTACATGAAATATTGGACCCATTAAGAGGCAATATCTTGAGATAACACCTTAAAAAGACTGCTAAATGTCTCATAAGCCGGAAATTTTATTTTTGTTTTCGGTAGAGTCATTTAACTTGGAATAAAGCAGGCAGCCACTATTGTAACACCTTTTAAGTTTGAAAGACTGGTTCTCTCATGCCTAACAGACTCTCCCATTGGTTGGTATAGATATAATTTTATTATAAGAGTGGTTCGACAAAGTTATTTGCTGCGTGAGAATTGTGGTAAGGGAGCACATTCATTACAGGCTGTTAGCCCTTAATGGTAAACTTGACTGGGACAGGTGCTAGATGGACTAGAATACTCTAAGAATATTAATAAGTAATTGCAATTATATCTGAGATACGAAGAGGTCAAAAAGTTAATGTTTGGAAGATCTTGACCTCCGAGGACCCTCTGCCCAGACTTCACCCTCCTGCTCCCCAGTCTGGCCAGGAGCCAGACTGCAGGTCGCCTCCTTCTGCGTTCTTCTGATTGCTCAGATTTAACCCCCCTAAAATAGGGAAAAGACGTGTAATCCATCAGATGGTCAGAAACCACCGCAGAGGCACAAGAAATATGAGAAATGAAGAAAATATCTCTCCTGTAATGGAAAAGAATAACACCTCTTCCTCCACAGACAATACAAGGAAACTCATGGAAATGTCAGATAAAGAACTTAAAATATTCATGGTAACAAAGCTAACAGAGATGCAAGAGAAGAGAGACAATGAACTCCAGAAGAGGCAGGAGAAAAGAGACACTGAGTTCCAGGAGGTGAGGAAATTCTGGCACAACCTGAAAGAGGAGATAGACATCATGAAAAATAATCAAATGGAATTGTTAGATCTTTAGTGAATCAATAAAATGTGAAAAAAAGGTTTGGAAAACAACTGTACTTACTAGAGACAGTGTGGGAGAAAGGGGGAAGTTGGCAGAGGGTGAGAGGCAGGGAATCAAGGGGGGAAAAGGTAAAATATATAAGAAACAAAGATAGAAAATTATTTGTTGATGATAACATGTATGGTAATATCCTTGATTAAACCAATATTCAATGTATACTGGATGGAAAAATCTCATTTTGTATACTGTATTGATGTATAGTGAATGACTGTAAATAAATAAATTTTAAAAATTTTTAAAAAAGAAAAAAAAAGCAAAGAAACAAAAAAAGTTGAGGACCACTGAGTTATAATTAGATACCCTTCCCTGTAAGGATCAAATATGCTGAGGCCTGAACAATAAATCATTCTTTCATACCAATCATTTTAAGCTAAAGAAAAAAACAAAGTTAATGTCTAGAGTAGAAAAACATACTGTCATTTTTGTCTCTCTGGCAAGGTACATGCCCTATAGCAAAACTCTCTTTAAAAAAAAAAAAGTTAATGTACTCACTAGTAAAAAAAATTAATGTACTCACTAGTATCTCTTTGATAATACCTTTTTCATTTCTCCTGTAACTTTGAAATTTGGTATTAATTTTCTGAGGCATTTGTGAATTATATGGTATTAAGGCTGACTCATCTGCTCTTTTCAGTTACTAAGCACATACTATAGCTAGTATTTTCTATTGACATTTGAATAGCTAACAACATTTCATCTACTAAAAATAGTATATGTTGGCTGCCTGCAAGTATCATGTAATTATGGAATCATTACATATTATATTACATCTTCCCCTCCAACGTATATCTATACATACACACACTATTAACATGAAGTTTTGTACTTCCCCAGCCACTGCAAAATACATGGCTGGGGGCCACTGCTGTGGCACAGTGGTGACACAGCACTGTGCGATGCCGGGTCATTTGGGAAGGTGTGCAGTTCGCATCCCACGGTCTCCCTGTGCACACTGGACTCTCATGCCCATGATCATGGCTGACTGGAAGTGGATTGTGGAGTGAAGACCCGAGAGCAGTGCCTCTTTTTCTGTCTCATGGAAAAAAAATAAGTAAACTTAGTATCCATATATGTGCCTGTGCATGCCTTTGTGCACACACACATACATATACGTATATATGAATGCTGGTGGGGACTCTGCAGGGAGTCCTGAGACAGCTCAGAGCATCCTGTGGCCAGACAGCAAGAGTGAGCATGTGCCATGCCTGCTGCTTCTTACAGAACCACAAATATCAAATCATGGGGCTTCACCTTGATGCCTAATCATTCTGTGTGTGTGTGTGTGTGTGTGTACATACATACGTGTGTATATATGGCTAAGAGGGCACAATCAACCTCCAGAAAAGAAATAGCCATATGATATTGAGCTGTTTATACCATATGTTAGCATATGCTTAGTAACAAGAAATGCTATATATAGAAGGTAGTTGGTAATGTAATTGTTAGACCATTGCTTAATTTTTTAAAGGGAAATACCATTTTTAAGTTTCTGAATTTCTTAAGTAAAGCCATAGGAATACAGCTTTCCTAAACTAGTTTTCCTATGGTAGAAAAGCCTGTAGGCATTGTTAAGTGTAAAAAAGTAATTCTAAGGTGATGAACTCTGAATATGTTTAGTAAATTAAGGAAAATAATACCAGTATTGGTAGAAAGTTGTCACTCCATTTTATTTATTTTGTACCATAAGTAGCCTATATTGAACATCTAATTTAAAGTTTATGCTAATTAATAACCTTTTTAAAAAAAAAAAGTCCTGATTTTAGTGTTTCTGCGTAATAGGTTATAGATTAATTCAGATTGAATCAGATATTTGGTTTCTAGAAATTCTTTCCTCTCAGGACAGATTTTCATAGTGGGCTAGTAATTAACAGATATTTTAAAGCAAAAAAAAAAAAAAAAATCCTAACTCAGCTCTCTTTTTTTAAAAAAAGAGAAATTTGAAGAAAGAAGCAACAATATAAAATGTTGAAAGAATAGAAAATGGCTATGGAAAATAGTAGATAAAATTCTCTCTCTTTTAAAAATTTAATTGCTAGAGGACATGTGCACTCTGGAGGTGGTGGGGAAGAAGCCACCCCCAAGGGAATGTGGTCATGCCGCAATCCCTTCTCCATTTCTGCACACTGTAAAACAGACTTGGTACAGCCAAAGCATTGAATGTGTATTAATAGAATTGTGTCAGGAAATGAAACCAGAGGAGCTGGATCTGGAAGTTTTGGATGCTAGGGTGAAGAATTTGGCTTCAATTTTGTAGAAGCAGTTGGGGGCTGCAGAGAGTATTCAGTGGAGAAAGTAATATTTTTGGATACTAGTGTTTTGAAGGGTAGAGAGGAGAGAGGAAAGACTGAAAATTCTTTCGAGTACCTGCTAAAAAAGACCAACTGCAACAAGTAACTCAAACCTTAACTGAAAGTAGTGCCTTCAAGGTGCGAACAGGTGGCATGGTGGTTAAGGTTCTAGGCTCCCACATGGCTGGCTGGCGGTGGTTCAAGTCCCAGATATGGCAGCTTGGAACTCATGCTGGCCATGTGTGCATGAGTGCCCGTAATCCCAAGAGGAGAATGGAGGAGAAGGGACTGCAGCATGGCCATCCCCTCTGGGGAGTGACTTCTCACTTTCCCTCTCTCTGTCTCTCAGGCGGATGCACACGCCCTATGGCAAAAACCTTAAAAAAAATAAAGTAGTGGTTTCTCTGTTTCTGGTTATGGGATATAGGGAGTATAGAAGTGCCTTGAGGAAGAGGATGATTTAGAAAGGAATAAAGACACAGTTATTGAACTCAAGTGTAAGTCAGATATACTCTGAACCACTGGGAGAAATATGAAGTTAGGGCTATTCTCATACAGTGTTACCAATCAAAATCTAATGATAATCAGTTTTTTAAAACTATGCAAATTAAGTAGAGGCAAATATTTATTTTGTTATGAAGGAGGGGATAAGATTAGTGGAAGAACTCTCAAAAGAGGAAGTGAATGGATTTAATTACATGAAAATTGAAAACTGCTTTATGCCAGACACAACCAAAAGGCAAATAGGAGGCTTAGGACAAATAATTATACTAATGTGATAAAAGCTTGTTATCTTAATATATGGGGTTTATATCAGCTGGTAAAAAAAAACACTCCTTTTTTTGGGGGGGGGGGTTTGCTATAGGGTGCGTGTGCTCGTCAGAAAGAGACTGAGAGACAGAAAGCGAGAAATCACCCCCCAGAGGGGATGACCACGCCGGAATCCCTTCTCCATTCTCCTCTCGGGATCTTGGGCACGCACTCACACGTGCCCGGCGTGAGTTTAAGCCACTGGGTCCGGGACTCGAACCGTGGTCGACTACATGGGAGTCCAGCAACATAGCCATTACACTAACTGCTGGTCCCGAAAAAACACTGCTATTTAATAGAAAAAAAAACTGGGGCTAAGAATATAAAGAGGTACTAAAGGATAGTGATATATATAATTTAACTAGAATACTTTTCAATTATAAGATTTATAAAAATTAAAAGGAACAAAATTATCCAAGATTTGAATAGTTTGGGAGAAGTTAGCACATTTATACATTGTTAGTAGGAGTCAAAATTTGTTCCCAGTTTTGGAGAACAGAAGTGTTCTTTTCACTTTGGCCAATTTGTTTTGAAGTTTGTCTAAAAGAAATAAATATGGGCCAGCTGTTAACATTTGGTTGAGGTTGTGGGTTTCCACACGGCAGACTGTGGTTCGCGTCCTAGACCTGGCGGCTTGCTTTCTCACTTTCCTGCTCACTTGCTCGCTCGCTCGCTCTCTTTCTCATGAGAACATGTGCCCTCTGGCAAATTAAAAAATAATAATAAACAAAATTAAGTATTTTTAAAAGACAGAGATAGACACCTATCACAAAGGAGTAGTAGGTAGGATGAGAACCAGAATGGAATGGTGTAATTGAAGCCAGTCAAGCGTTTTAAGGAGAGGGACCAGCAGTTGGCGTAATGGCTGTGTCGCTGGACTCCCATGTAGTCAACCGCAGTTCAAGTCCCGGACCCGGTGGCTTAAACTCATGCTGGGCACATGTATGTGCGTGCGTGCATGCCCGAGATCCCGAGAGGAGAATGGAGGAGAAGGGATTGTGGCATGGCCATTCCCCCGGGAGGTGAGTTCTCGCTTTCTGTCTCTTTGGCGAGCGCATGTACCCTATAGCAAAAATCTCTCAAAAAAAAAAAAAAAAAAAAAAAAAAGAAGAAGAAAGCAGAATTTGGGACTGGAAAGTGGCCATTATATTTAGCAGTTAGACATTCATGACCACAAATAAAACCAATCCCAGTGGCTGAGGCAAATGGAAACCCTTGGGGAAAGGAGTTGAAATTATAAGCATGGTCTTCTATTTCAAAAATATTAGTGATGAAATGAAAATGGGGAAAGGGAAATCATTGTAGAAGAATTTTTTTTTTTTTTTTTTTTTTTAGATTGTTGAGACATGAACTTCTTTTATGTGAGGGAGAGAGTTTGAAGGGAGATGAATGATGACGGTTATCGCAAGGGTGGGATATTGAGACCAGCTGCCGGAGGAATTAGCCTGAAGAAAGGAATTAAAGATGTTGATAGGTATAAGTAACAAAGTTCTTAATGGGGTTGAAAAGGGTTGCCTTGTGTTTATGGTGACAGAGTGCTATCACCTCTGATTATCACAGTTCCTCCCAAAATACAAAAGTTCTCCTTTTTGCATATAGCATAATTTCTCAGAAGAATCGTCCCTGCTCTAATTCCCCTCCTCCAATTCTCTCAGGAGCTCATTCCAGGAGGCTTTTGCTCTCAGCCACTCCAAAACTCTGTATTAAGGTCACTGATGAATTCCATGTTGCTAAATCCAATGCTTAATTCTCAGACCTAATCTTACTTGTCTGCAGGATTTGACACAGTTGATTATTCCCTCCTCCTTGAAATACTAACTTTATTTGGTTTCTCCACATCACACGCTCCTAATTTTCTTCCATCCACAATGACCACTCCTCAACTCAATTTCCCAAACCTCCTCACGTTGAAATGCCCTAAGGCTGAGTCCTGAAACGCAAGCCTTAAATTTTCTGCTTAAACTCACACTCCTTTGGTGGTCTTTCTCAATCTAATAACTTTCTATGTCATCTGCACGCTGATGCCACTTACCATCACAGCCCTCCTTTGATCCGGGCTTTTGTATTTAACTGACTACGCGTCTCTCCTTAGAGATCCGTTGGTCATTGCAGATTTTACACCGCACGCTTGTGCGTAGTCATTAAGCCCGCTGTCTTACAGACGTCTGCATCGCTGGTACTCCAACTCTTTCCTCTTGTTCAAACCAAAAATCTTGAGGTCATTCTTGACTTCTCCCCCATCTGTCAACCCATCTTCCAACCATATTGGATCTGCCTTCAAAACATATCTATAATTGCGTCTTTTCTGACAACTCTCTCCGTGTGGTTCAATCGACCATCATCTCTTGCTTGATATATTCCAGTAGGCTTCTAATTGCCTTTGTCTTTGACCCCTTCAGATCATTCTCAACATAGTAAGCAGGGTCATCTGTTCAAGTTCTTAGGTTTAGTAAAATCCAATGCTTAAAGGCCCTGCAAGATTAGTTAGTTCCAGTTACTGTTCTGATCTCTTCTCTGCCTGCTCATTTCATGCAGACTGGCCCCCTTACTGTTCATTGAGCACACCAGGCACATCCTCACCCAGGGCCTTTATAGTTACCGATTCATTTGCCTACAGGGAACATCTTCGTACCAGATACCCCCACGGCTTTCTGGTCACTTTTTAGTTTTAATTCAGATGTCACCTTCTCATGGGGTGTTTCCCCGATCATTCTATTTAAAATAGCTGTTCTCCCAGTACCTTGTCTTCCCTACCTTGCTTGATTTTGCTCTGTAACACTTTTTTAAAAAATTCTGCATATTTTATGTGTCTAGTCTTTTGTTTATCTTCCCCTTCCTCTCCCTGCAAGTGTAAACTTCACAAGGTCAGGGGTTTTTAGGTTGTTTAGTGCTGAACTTCCAGCCCTAGAATATCAGCATGTGGCACATAGAAAGCTCTCAATGAACCCTGGTGGGTGGAGTGATGGATGGACAGGAGAGGTTGGGAGGATGGATGGGAGGTCAAGTTCAAAGCTTACGAAGAATTGCTGTGCTTTCGCATGTATTTTGTTTGTGAAGGTTTCGTAGTGGAGGTGTCAGAAAGGCAGGCAGTAATAACAAAATGTGTAAAAACCTGGGATTTTGTTTGACTCTGTTTCAGAATCTTGGGACACTAATGTAATTTAGGATTCATTGTTGATCATCCTAATGACTTTATATAACATAGCCTTTTAATTTTTCTGACTTTACAAATACTTCATTTCTAATTGTGTAACACTAGGCATTTGTATTTTGAGGGGCAATTTTATTTGTGATATATCTGATCTGGGTAATGAATTACAATATAGTAAGGATTTTTTTTTTTTTTTTTTTTTTTACTTAGAAGTACAACCGTAACTCAGCTCACTTTAATAAATTAGAAGGCCCTCCGGCTGAGATAGGAATCATTCTGGATAAATACGAAGGCCAAGGTGGATTTAGTCCCTGTTCCTGAGGCCACTACCTATTTAGACTGTCCTTGAGAAAGCACAGACATCAGGCCCACCCAGTGATGGTTCTTCGAGGTCCAGAATCATTCTCGAGCTGATCATTTGTGAATATGAAGTCGCAACTGGAATACATTGAGCGTCTTAAATCCGTTATTTTAATCATTGCTTTCACTGATTAGCTTTGAAAGTTTTAGTATTTAAATTTCTTCTATCTTGTCCATAGTTACAATACTGAAATCTGGGAATCTTAATTATTGGTAATACCACCCCCTAAAACCTATTCTGGCTGTGTTTTAGTTCTACTTCATTTGTTTTATTGTGTAGGTTTGATCACAAAGTAGCAGTGTCCTGCTGATTCTTGGCATTTATGGGGGGAAATAAGATTGAAAATTTTGTTCTTTTATAGCTTTCAATGTGTTTTTTTGTTTCTTGCTAGAAGACACATGTGCTTGCCAAAGAGAAAGGAAAAGGAGACACCCCCAGCCCCAGTGGACACACCACAGCCCCTTCTCCATTTCTTCCCTTTTTCAGGATTTTGGGCACATACGCACACGTGGCCTGAGTGTTTCTTAGCCTCCAGGTCTGGGATGCAAACCTCACAGTCAGCTCTGTGGGATCTGACTCTCTTAAACAGCAAGCCTGGATCTGACCCTCAATGAGTTTTTTCGAAAAACATAAGATGGAGGCCAGCAGGTGGTATGGTGTGGTTAAGGTACTGGACTCCCACATGGCTGACCACAGTTTGAATCCCACACCTGGCAGCTTGCTTTCTCACTTTCCCTCTTTCTCTCTCTCTGGTGAGCACATGTTCCCTATTGTATATTTAATATATATATATATATATATATATATATATATATATATGTAAATAAATACACACACACACACATATATAGATATATATTAATAAATTTTTTTTTGAGAGAGATTTTTTGCTATAGGGTCCATGTGCTCGCTGGAAATATAGAGAGATACAGAATGCAAGAAATCGTCCCCTGGGGGATGGCCATACCACAGTCCCGTCTCCTTCATTCTCCTCTCAAGACCTTGGGCACACATGCACATGTACCCAGCATGAGTTTGAAGTCACCAGGTCTGAGACTTGAACTGTAGTCAGTTACGTGGCACTCCAGTGATGTAACCGTTAGACCATCTGCTGGTCCCAAAATAAATACTTTTTTTTAATAAAAAGGAAAATTCAAGATTGACTTGGGAGCAGAATCTGCCTTCTAAAGCAGTCTTTATTTATACTACCAACAGTTACCTGTGCTTGCCTTAAAAAAAAATTTCAAATCAATCACGTTAGTCTTTCAGATAGAAGTGGCATCAGATCCTAAGAAGTACCTTATCTGGGACCCCATAGAGACAGTTGGTTTTATCTTACTACATTGTGATAGTCATACCAGCATAACAGAAGTACAGAGGTGTTCAATTATGTATTGCACTATTTTCTTATACTTGTACCTTTGTCTGTGAAAACAGAAGTTTTCAGGTCAGAATATATAAAATGTCTATTACCGTGCTGATGAAACAAACAAAAACAAGTAGGCTTTTGGTTGTACACAAAGGAAAAGAGCAGTGTGTGGCCAGAGCACATTTCTAGAGTCATGGAGTGGGTGAGGTAGGTTCGGAGTTCACCTTTGCCCAGATCATTTACAGGGAAGGGTTTGGAAGGACAGGCCGGGAGAAGTGGTGTCGTGTGCATGGCTGTTAGTCACGCGGCTACGACTTGGGCCCAGGCCCTCTGATTACGAGTCTAGGGGAAGACCGGGCCGCCCAGCAGCCCAGCATCAGTTCTTATCTCCTTCAATCCTGTGCAGCCATCGACTGCGCGACAGATTAGCATTGCCATGCTTCGTGGCTCAAATGGTTTTTCTGGCAGTGTGGCATTTTTTTACTTCCTCGTAATCCTGTGTCATGAACGATGCCATTTTTACATACAGAGAGACTGAGCTTTCTGGCCATCTCATTGGTCACACTGCAGGTGAGTGAGTGACAGGGCCAAAGTTTGTGAACCCAGGACCCTCACTCCAAAGTGGTGCTCTTTTGATGGCTTCTACTCCCCTAGATACTTGTGGCCCCAAAGCATAGAAATTAGAGATGGAAAAGAACCTGAAATAATTTATTAGTCACTTAAAAACATATTTTCGGGACCAGCAGGTGGCATGGCGGTGGAGGGTACTGGACTCCCATATGGCTGACTGTGGTTTGAGTCCCAGGCCTGGCAGCTAACTCTAACTCTATCCATCTCTGGTCAAATTAAGATAAATAGATAAATAAAGTTAAATAAAATAATTCTTTAAAAAGAACACAAATATTTTCTAGACTTTACTGTGGAAGAAGTTAAATGATTGAAAGCTTTCATCCTTTAGAAGATAATACATTATTGATTAAAATTAGAACTCTTGCTTTTGTTCATTTATTTTTGCGAGAGGGTACATGTGCTTGCTAGCGACAGACAGAGAGGAGCCAGGAGTCCTATGAGGAATGCTCAAACTGTAGTCCCTTCTTTGCCATCTCTCCCACCTTTCAGGATTTGAGGCGCACACCCACACTCATACCCACACACACACACGTGCCTAGTGTGTTTCTCAAACTGCCCAGTCTAGTACTCGAACTACACAGCCAGCCATGTGGGATCTGGTCACCTTAATCACTGGGCCGTAGAGCTGGCCCACATTAGAACTCTTGCTTATGAATGTAATCTAAAGATGCATTTTTTATAGCCTTATCACATGCAATGTAACTTACCCCACACCCCATCTTTTATGTGTTATGGGTCATTTGTGCATTCATGAGTTTCCCGATCTTTGTCAGTTTCCCCACTTTGGCTGGCTGGTGAGGGGTGCTGTTGAGAAGAGCTCATGTGCTGTAGGGGTCTGTGTGTCCTGGAATGAAGTTCTTTTCACGAGGTCTTTTCTTACAGTCAGAATGATGTCTGTCTATTTAGCTGTATGGAGATGTTTATTATGCTATTCAGCATGCTGCTTTTTCAAAATAATATAAATTCTACTAATGAGTTTAGTGTACTTTCAAAAAGTCTAACTATAGTATAACTCTCTTGAGAGTAGGAGTTGGGCAGTATTCCAGTTTGGTTTTTGCCTTTACCATTTTGCATTATAAAAGGTGTTTTGGGCTGGCCCCGTGGCCTGGTTACTGGATCCCATATGGCTGACCACATGGTTCAAATTCCATGGTAGCTTGAAAAACACTCTGGGTGCATGTACATGTGTGTCCAAAACCCTGACAGGATGGAAAAATGGAGGAAAAGGGATTGGTATGACCATGCCCCATTGGGGGATGTTCTGTCCCTTCTCTTCTCTCTCTGGCAGGTGTACACACCCTCTGGAAAATTTTCTGGTTTTTTTTTTTTTTTTTTTTTTTTTTTTTTTTTTTTTTTTTTTTTATCATAGTTGGTGGTTCACAATTAGAAAAACGAAATGTAGAAGGACATTTGAAATGCAAATGTTCTACTAGCTAGAATTAACCTTTTTTGTAGGATGTTTAAGAAATCATTAAAGTTATCCAAAAATAAAAACTAACAGGTATTGGCACAAGATAAATATGATCTATCAGTTAAGTATTTTATTATATATAAAAATATATAGAACTATAATGTTTTACAGCCCCGTTTAAATTTCGTGTGTGCTCGCCTGTGTCTGCATCAGTTACTATTTAAGCAAAGATGATACTTTGTAGACAGGAAGCCAAGGCACCAGATACAATATATAATATCCTAGCCTGTAGTGAACGTTGGGTAAACATATGGTGAATGAAAGAATGAACTGGATAGTGACCCAGTTACCCAGCTGCCATAGAGCTCAGGGCCTAAGTGTCATAGCTTTGAGCATGTTTTTGCTCAGCTTAACTAATTTTCTGGCTTATTAAAAAGGGCTATATCTAACTACAAGTAGCACCCTAAAAATGCTTACATTTAAAATGGTTTTTCAAATATCTGAAAAGGTTTTTAACATATTGCTAAAATGGGATAGGAAGCAAATAGCTAAGTATACCAAATTACAATTTGATGTAGAAAATGAAAGAATTACAAATGTAGAATTATTGGAAAATATGTGATAGTTTTCCTAGTGGTATGCAACAGAAAGTAAGTATTTGATTAATAAGAACTGAATTCATGTAAAGCTTTCATATGATATCCTATTTCTACGTAGCTAGTTACCCAAATGTTCTTCTCCCAGTAGGAAAAGGTTCTGGAGAAAGAACCTTAACCCAGGAAAGATAGACTCACACGGCAGGGCTCATCCCAGCATTTCACCTTTCATTTTTTATTTTTTTCAAAAAGATCCTTGGCTATTGACTAGAACTTATAGTGGAAGTGTTAGAACTTGTTAATACTGGGACCAGCAGATGGCGTAGTGGTTATGTCACTGTACTCCCACATAGTCGACCAGGGTTTGAGTCCCAGACCCGGTGGCTTAAAACTCTAGCTGTGCGCATGTGCCTGTGTGCCCAAGACCCCAAGAGGAGAATGGAAGAGAGGGGCTTGTATCGTGGCCATCATCCCGAGGGTGATTTCTTGCTTTCTGTCTCTGTCTGTCTCTCCAATGAGCACACGTGCCCTATAGCAAAACTCTAAATAAAAGAGAGGTAAAAAAACCTCTTTAATACCTCAAGTCATGGGACCAGCAGTTAGCGTAATGACTATGTCGCTGGACTCCCATGTAGTTGACTGTGGTTCGAGTCCCGGACCCAGTGGCTTAAACTCACGCTGGGCGCATGTGTGTGCGTGCCCAAGATCCCAAGAGGAGAATGGAAGAGAAGGGATTGTGGCGTGGCCATCCCCTCGGGGGTGATTTCTCACTTTCTGTCTCTCTGTCTCTCTTTGTCTTTCTGGTGAGCACATGTGCCCTGTAGCAAAAACCTCTCCCCCCCCCAAAAAAAAAAAATACCCCGGGTCAATCATGACACCATTCTCTCACTGAGTCTGCAGCATCAAACCATTTCCCAGTGCCTTTCTCACTTTCAGTCTCTCACAAATGTCCAGTAAAATTTTATAGAACTCACATGCAATCTCATGACAGATTGAAAACATAAACAGATTATGAGACTGTAGATTTATAAAACTGTAAAAACTTTGTCTTCTCTCTGTATTGTTTTATTTTTAAAGTTAATTTTCATAAAAATGTTAACCTAATGGGTTTACTGTTCTATTAAATGACTATTTAAACATTTTGAGTGCCGGCCCTGTAGCTCAGTGGTTAAGAGAGCTGGATCCCATATGGCCAGCTGAGTTAGAATCCAGCTGAAAAACAAGCCAAGCACATACATGCTAAAATCCTGATAGGAGGGGCTGGCAGGTGGCATGGTGGTTAAGGGCATTGTACTCCCAACTGTGGTTCGAGTTCCAGTCCTGGTGGCCTGCTTTCTCATTTTCTCTCTCTCTCTCACTCTTTCCCTCTCTGTTCAATTAAAATAAATAAAGTTAAATAAATTTTTTTTTTTAAATCCTAATAGGAAGGAGGAATGGAGGAAAGGAATTGCATCATGATCCACCCATGTCTCTCTCTACATGCACCTACTAGCAAAAAAAAAAAAAAAATCCTTTTGATTACTTTTTTTGGAGAGGTTTTTACTATAGGGTGTGTGCATTCACCAGAAAGAGAGAGAGACAGAAAGCGAGAAATCACCCCCGGGGGAATGGCCACGCCGTAGTCCCTCGTCCTCCATTCTCCTCTCGGGATCTTGGGTATGCATGCACGCGGGCCCAGCGAGTGAGTTTAAGCCACCGGGTCTAGGACCCGAACTGCGGTAGACTACATGGGAGTCCAGCGACATAGCCATTACACTAACTGCTGGTCCCTTGATTACTAATTAGTACAATAAATAAATAGATATAAACAAAAGCTATTTGGTACCTCAGTCATTTTTTTTTAGAGGTTTTTTGCTATAGGGTGCATGCACTCACCAGACAGAAAGAGACAGAGAGACAGAAAGCGAGAAATCACCCCCAAGGGGGGATGGCCACGCCACAATCCCTTCTCCTCCATTCTCCTCTCGGGATCTTGGGCATGCACGCACACGCGCCCAGCGTGAGTTTTAAGCCACCAGGTCCGGGACTTGAACCGTGGTCAACTACGTGGGAGTCCAGTGACATAGCCATTACGCTAACTTCTGGTCCCAGTACCTCAGTTATTTTTTAAAAAAATGTTAATATAATTATAGATTTACATGTAGTTGTCAGAAAAAATAACACAGAGAGACCTCTACACAGAGTCCCCCAATGGTAGCATCTTGTAAAACTGTAGTAACAGTGTCACAACCAGGAAGTGGACATTAATAATAAGATATACCATGCTTCCATCACCATAAAGACCCCCTCATGGTACCTTTTTATCCATCCCTAGTGAATAACCCTGGTAACCACGTATCTGTTCTCCATTTCGATAATTATGTCATTTCAATAACGTTATATAAATACAGTGACTTGGTATGCAGCCTTTTAGCTTTGACGTTTTCACTCACCTAATTCTCTGGAGGCTCCTCTAGGTTGCTGTGTTTGTCAGTAGTGCCTTCCTTCTCGTTGCTGAGTTATATTCCATGTTCCGGCTTGATCACAGTTCATTGAACTATTCACCTGTTGAAGGATATGTGGGCCGTTTTCCTCTTTCTGACTGTTAAAAATATAGTAGCTGTAAACGTTTGTGTACAGGTTTCTTTATGAACATAAATTTTCACTTCTCTGCGATAAACACCCAAGAGTGTGGCAGCTGAGTGTCGGTTGTTTAAGACATTGCCGACCTGTCCAGAGTGGATAAAGGGATCCTGAGGTCAGAAAGTTAAACAACCACTGTCTGATACAAAGGTGGCTGTCAGAACTGACCTGTGACATTTATAATAAGAACAGTTTCTTCTTTTGCTATCATCAAGTAGGGAAACTTGTTTACCCTCAGCCTTTAGAAGGTTAAAGGGAGTAATGCCTTATTTTATATTCATGGGTAAATTACAGGATAGGGTCCAATAGGTTGATTGCTTTGCAGTGCGGTAAAGCAATGCAAAAGATTTTTTCCTGAATCTTTATATAGTTATACATTTCAGGGCTCCATCCACTGCAGGCTCCCGTATGAGCCTTTACTATATGCCAAGAACTACAAATATGAAAGATACAGAAGGCACGTGTCGTTCCCCTCGAGGAGGAGAGAAGACAAATAAGCAGACGGGCCATACCGTGACACTGACATTAAGGGGTACGGAAAAAGCAGCAGGAGGGTACGGGCAGAGAGGTGCCCCCGGCGGAGGAAGCTAGTGTGACTCGGGGGACAAGTTTGCCAGGAGTGAGAGGAGAGGGTATTCTTAGACCTTGGCATTAATGAGGCCAGGAAACCATAGATGTTTTCCATCTAACTACTTTGGTGATAACCCTTAGCTTATCTTTTCCCCTGGGCTGGATCTTCTAGGTTAGGGCCAGAGGAGACTTGTTAAATCTGAGTCAAAGGTAACATCAAAAGAAATCATCTAATAGATAGTTTGTTGTATGCAAATTAATGGTGAAAAACTAGTTTGTTTGTTCTGAGTCCTGGTGATGTACCAGAATATTTTTATCCTATGAACCAGGGAGAGTACGCATGTTAATCATGACTGGATTTAGGTACTAAACAGTGTCTTAGAATTCTCTTTCTATCACATTGGCTATTTTTCAGGGTATTATTAAAAATATGTTGGACCAGCCAGTGGTGTGGGAGTTCAAGCAGCTGGATCCACAGGGTTGGTTGTACAGTTTGAGTCATGCACCAGCACCTTGAAAAACACTCTGGACATGTATATGGGTATGCCCCAAATCCCAGAAGCAGAGTAGAGAAGGGATTGCAGGGTGGCAATCCCCCTGGAGGATTTTCTCTCTCTCTTTCTCTCTCTCTCTCTCTCTCTCTCCCTCCCTCCCTCCCTCCCTCCCTCCCTCTCTCTCTGGCAAGTATACACACCCCATAGCAAACTAAAACTAAAATATATATATGTATGTCTTCTAATTTAATTGTTAATTTGTTTCCTTACTATTCCTGGAGTACTGCTAAATAGATAATGTAAATACACACATTATGCTTCATTTTATCTTTGTATTTGATAGCGAAATGTTTGTGCCTATTATTTATTTGACTTATATTTTAATATCTCAAACTTTGCTCACAGATATTAATAATATCAGAAATTAGAATTATTTATAAAGCTGAGCATATCCTCGTTTATTCATGGACGAGCCTCCTAAATGTGTCAAGAGTAAGCATACTGCTACCCACTTGGTTATTCAACATTTACTGATTTTCCTCCCACACCAGCACCACCCCTTGGGAGGTGCAGCTCTTGGGCTCACAGTTCAGTAGGGACCCCAGTAATGTGGAGTGGCTCAGTGGACCTGCACAGAAAGCTGGAAGAAAATGAACTGCCTGGGCTGGGAGCAGAGGAGTGGGATTGGAGAGGTGGGGTCAGGCTGCCTTTCTCCCCACAGCAACACCCTCACTTCATTTACTATTGGGTTATTTTGATTTTTGTTTTATTTGCCAGTGGCTCCATGTACTTGCCAGAGAGACAAGGAGAGAGAGAGAAAGAGAAACCACCCCTCAATGGGGAAATGATCATGGCACAAACCCTTCGGCTCCTTTTCTTTATCCTGTTAGATTTGGCAAATCATAAAATCTGCCTGAAGTTTTGTTTCTCTATCTTTAATAATAGCTAACATGCTTTTTTTTCTTTTTTCTTTTCTTTTGTTAATTGCCAGAGGGTACACATACTCACCTCAAAGAGGGAGAGGGAGGGAGAAAATACCCACCCCCAGGGGGTTATGGTCATGCTGCACACACCTGTGCTGGAATGTTTTTCAAGCCATGAACGCCATGTGGGATTTGACTGTCAACCACTAAGCTACAGGGCTGGTCCATAGGTAACACTTACATTGCACCTACACTGTGTTAGGAACGGTTTTAGGCACTTACTTCTTTCCTTTTTTTTCCCCCCCCTTTGTTTAAAGGTTTCTGCTATAGGGCACATGCACTCACCAGAGAGAAAGAGACAATGAGAGAGAAAGTGAAAAATCACCCCCTGGGGGATGACCACACCACAGTCTTTTCTCCTTCATCCTCCTCCCAGGATCTTGGGCATGCATGCACACACGCCTGGTGTGATTTTCAAGGCACCAGGTCTGGGACTTGAACCACACTTGGCCATGTGGGAGTCTAGTGATGTAACCACTATGCCATCTGCTGGCCCCAGGCGTTTATTTCTTTATGTTGACTTTTTTTTTTTTTTTTTTTTGAGAAGTTTTTGCTATAGAGCGTGTGCGCTCGCCAGAAAGACAGAGAGAGACAGGGAGACAGAGAGACAGAAACCGAGAACTCACCCCCAACAGGGGATGGCCACGCCGCAATCCCTTCTCCTCCGATCTCCTCTTAGGATCTTAGGCACGCACGCATACGCGCCCGACAAGAGTCTAAGCCACCGGGTTCGGGACTTGAACTGTGGTCAGCTCCATGGGAGTCCAGCAACATAGCCATTACACCAACTGCTAGTCCCTTGTCTGTGCTCTTAAGTACTTACGCTTTACAGCTTCACAGTTCTTCAGTTAATACATACATACATGTGTTAGTGATTCATCCATGGTCATTTCCATTTAAGGTATTTGGGGCGGTGGAGAAATGTGGTTGTTATTTGGTGTTTTAAATGGGACCATGTTAATTTTCCTTAGGAAAAGATTTTGTGATAAAATGAAAATAACCAAAGAACCAAAGTTATTTAGAGATTTAGAAAATAAAGTATAATAGTTTTAAGATACATGCTTTCTTAGTCATTATGTGGGAGGCTAGAATTACACTATATTTTCTTAAGAGAAATTAGAATAAATCTTACCACAAAGAAGAGCAAAGGATATGTTAATTTTCTTGCTAATTGAGTAGGAAGTAAGAATCTGTAGAAATTCTGTACTAAAATACCGAGCTTGCAGCAGTCTGCCTGAGATACCTGATGTTTCTCTCCTTAATCTCACATGCCTTGCACTGACATTTAAAAAGTTAGGATGTTCAGGGACCAGCAGTTGGTGTAATGGCTATGTCGCTGGATTCCCATGTAGTTGACCGCGGTTAGAGTCCTGGAGCCGGTGGCTTAAACTCATGCCGGGCACGTGTGCGTGTGTGCCCAAGATCCTGAGAGGAGAATGAACAAGAAGGGATTGTGGTGTGGCCATCCTCCCTGGGGGGGTGATTTCTCACTTTCTGTCTCTCTGTATCTGTCTGTCAAGTGCACGCGCCCTATAGCAAAAACCTCTCAAAAAAAAGTTATGATGTTCAAAGGGTAATGAACAAGCCCCCAAAATAAGAAAATACAAGAAGTGTTTGTTATCTCGATGTCAGCACTGACAGGAGTTAGACCGCAGACTGCTATTACTGTGAAGGTAGTTTTTAAAGACATAGAATTTATCTGAGATGAGACCCATCCCACCTAAATCTTATCCCACTACCTCTTGGTTCATGGCCATACTCGTTAAATCTGTTACAATATTTCTTTAACAAATAATCCAAATAAATAAAGTAGCAAATATATACGCATGGTCTGAAAAGAATTTTATTATTGAAATACAGACACTAGTAGCATCTGTATAGTGTCCAACTCTTTCCTTTTTTTTTTTTAGGTTTTTGCCACAGTGTATGCATGCTCGCTAGAGAGGGAAAGTAAGAAATCACACCCAGGGCGGTCAGCCTTATCACAGTCCCTTCTCCTCCAGTCTCTTCTGGAAGTTTTGGGCACTCAGGCACATGCGCCTGGCATGATCTTCAAGCCATCGGGTCCAGGACTTGAACTGAACTGTGGTTGGCCATGTGGGAGTCCAGCACCTTAACTACCACACCACCTGCCAGCTCCTACTCTTTCTTTCTTTTTTTTTTGGAGAGGTTTTTTGCTATAGGGTGCGTGTACTTGCCAGAAAGACAAAGAGAGACAGAAGGCAAGAAATCAGCCCCCAGGGGATATGGCTGCGCAGCAATCCCATCTCCTCTTAGGATCTTGGGCATGCACACACACGTGCCCGTCATAAGTTTAAGCTTCCGGGTCCAGGACTCGAACCGCGGTCGACTACATGGAAGTTCAGTAACATAGACATTATGCCAGCTGCTGGTCCCTCTTTCTTTCTTTTCTTTTCTTTTCTTTTTTTTTTTTTTTTTAAGAGAGATTTTTGCTATAGGGTGTGTGCACTCCTGGAGAGACAGCGAGACAGAGAGAAAGTACCCCCCAGGGCTGATGGCCACACTGCAGTCCCTTTTCCTCCATTCTCCTCTCAGGATCTCGGGCATGCATGCATTCACACACACCTGGCGTTAAGTTTTAAACCACTGGGTCCAGAACTCAAACCACTGTCGAGTACATGGGAGCCCAGGGACATAACCATATGCCGTCTGCTTGTCCCCGACCCCTACTCTTCCATTCTTGGGCAGGGATACTAAGGTGTGGAATTCTCCTGTGGAGTGCATTTGCTGTGCCTCGGCTGTCTTACCTGCTTCCTAGTCCCTGAGTATGCCCTGCACCCTCGGCCTGTGGCTTAGCTGGTGCTCTTCTCTTGCCCGAGGTGCCCTTGTCCATTTTCTCTCTCTGGCTGATGCTTCCTGTCACAACTCAGCAGTCCATGTTTTTTTCCTTTTGAAAGTATTTCCGACCACAAAGCCAAACTGAGTTAGATGCCAGCTCTCATTATCTTTCCCATATTCACATAACATCCTGTGTATAACTTTCTAGAGTACTTATTACACTGAATTTTAATCACGGGTTTTCTTAACTGTCCTCTCCTCTCTTTGTGTTCAGTGTTTGGCACATTCTAGAGGCTCTGTAAATATTTACAGAAGGAATATAGAGAACGGCCTTTGGAGTGGATTTTTTTAACCCCTAGGGCTTAACCAGCAGGAAGTATGGAGACCCTTATGTGAGCAGAGCATTCCCTGCTAGGCTTGCTTGCACCAAACTGGAAGCTGTCTTAAGAATCTTATGTTGGAGGGACCAGCAGTTAGCGTAATGGCTATGTCGCTGGACTCCCACATAGTCGACCGCGGTTCGAGTCCCGGACCCGGCGGCTTAAACTCACGCCGGGCGCGTGTGCGTGCGTGCCCAAGATCCCGAGAGGAGAATGGAGGAGAAGGGATTGCGGCGTGGCCATCCCCCCTGGGGGGTGATTTCCTGCTTTCTATCTCTCTGTCTCTGTCTGTCTGGCGAGCGCACGCGCCCTATAGCAAAAACCTCTCCAAAAAAAAAAAAAAAAATAAGAATCTTATGTTGGACAGTACACCCCACACAGATTGGTGCTCTGAGTAAGCAAGACCAAGTGGAAGTATGGAATAGTAAGAGGTGGAATTGAAATTTATAACACCCATGGAACCAGCAGATGGTGTAATGGCTACAGTGCTGGACTCCCATATAGTCGACCGTGGTTCAAGTCCCAGACCCAGTGACTTAAACTCACGCTGGGCATGTGTGCATGCGTACCCAAGATCCCAAGAGGAGAATGGAGGAGAAGGGATTGTGTTGTGGCCATCTCCCCTGGGGGGTGATTGTTCACTTTCCGTCTCTGTCTTTCTGGCGAGCGCATGTGCCCTATAGCAAAAACCTCTCCCTCCCCGCCCAAAGAAAAAAATTTGTGACACCTCTTATCTGTTTAATTGAATTAAAGCAGGCTTTCGTCTTTTAATAGAATGAAAGTGTTTGTAGAGTAAGCTCAGATGATATTTATATAGGCTATGCAGATGTATCATTCTATAACTTGTGTTATATAGAGTGAGAATATTTAAATCATACATATTTTGAAATCCATTTTTTCTCATAGTTCAGAGCAAAGGTCATTTTTATTAACAGTCTTGGGATTATCCTTGAGCCTATATTTCAGAGACACTGTATTTGGGATAGTACTATAAATGCATAAAATTAATCAGAAGCAAGGAATATAACTGGGTTGACAAATGCAAATATCTTAGAATAATATACCTCAAATTAGGTTTTCAGCACACTATGCAGATTAATTGGCTTTAAAACTATGGTTCACCAGTAAAGTATTTGGGGATTTCAGTCAATAAAACAAATCTCTTATTTTTTTATATCATATTTCATATGATATCTTTGCTTTTTTTGTAAATTCTAATTTATATTTAATAGTTATATGTGGAATTCATCATTGTGGTTTTACAAAGACATATTACAATGTGTAATGATCAGCATCTTTGCTTCCAAACATAAGTTTCTTCTGCATCGAGAACTTGGCAATGTTAAGTCATTCTTAGCCAACTAGAAGATTAGTTCATGTCATTATTTATCTCTTATGACTAATTTACTACTGATCTAAACTTTAATATCTTTAAATTATTTTTCATTTAATTTGTTATTATTGTCATTCATTGTTCTTCCAATTCACCAGAGAGAGAGAGGGAAAGTGAGAAAGCAAGCTACCTGGTCCAGGATTCAAACCACGGTCAGCCATGTGAAGTCCAGTGCTGCAACCACTACACCACCTACTGTCCCCCCCAGACTTCAATATTTTACTAAAAAAGTTAACTCATAGTAATATGTTGATATTTCTAAACCAATCTTAATAGACTTTTTTTTCCTCATTTGTTTCATTTATATAGGAAAACAGATCTCAGCTCTCATCAGAAACATCGATGTCTATTAAAGGAAACCGTACGTGAAAGTCTAACCTATGAAGGAGCAAAAGCTGCTTCAGTTGATTGCTTTGAGATGGGAACGACGAGTGATGAGATGGTGTCTGTGGAGCAGAGCTCCTCCTCCTCTCTAAACCCCCTGTGTTTTGAATGTGGCCAGCAGCACTGGACAAGAGAAAACCACTTATACAATTACCAGAACGAAGTGGATGATGACCTGGTCTGCCATATTTGCCTTCAGCCTCTGCTGCAGCCGCTAGATACCCCTTGTGGACACACGTTCTGCTACAAGTGCCTCAGAAACTTCTTACAAGAGAAAGATTTCTGTCCATTGGACCGGAAGAGACTTCATTTTAAATTGTGTAAGAAGTCTAGTATTCTAGTTCATAAACTTCTAGACAAATTACTAGTTTTATGTCCATTTTCTTCAGTGTGCCAAGATGTAATGCAGCGCTGTGATCTGGAGGCACATCTTAAAAACAGGTGAGTAAAAACTATGACCGAAAGAGAAGTGACTAGGTTTTACAGATAGGTTGTTCAAACACGTGAACGAAAATGTCATAGTTGAAACCAGTAAGAAAATTAACAAACCTAATACAGAAGAGGTACAAGAAATAAATAAGGTGCTGGAAACAATCTGTATCATTATTTATTAAAAACATGAATATAGAACTACAGCGAGGGCACAGCTGCAGCGGTACAGCCCGTAGGGGTGCTGCTGTGTGATGCTGAAGCCACACAGGAGGGCTCCGTGTTGGCCCGGAGGTCTCCCTGAACACGTTGGGCATTCCCGTGATGCGGGCTGACTGCAGGACTGGGAGGGGAGTGTGGGACCCTGTTGAAGCTGTGCACTCCCTCCCCACATCTCCCTCTGTCTGTCTCTTAGGAAATAAAGGAGTAAGCTTTAAAAAAAAAAAAAAAAAAAAAAAAACTACAGTGAAGATACATCATTTTATACTCATTACTATTTTTGCTGCTATAATGTAGAACTTCTTATATTCAAATAGTGACAGGATATAATGGTAGGCACTTTTTACAAGACAGTAAGCCCTTTATCCAAAAGAAAGAAAAATTTTATATAAAGATGTTCTCTATTACATTTCACAAAATTTGATAAATTGGGTTCAATCTAATTATTTAAAAGTGGGGAAGGGTTCAAAATACTGTAGTATTGGGACCAGCAGTTGGCATAATGCCTATGTCACTGGACTCCCATGTAGTCGACTGCAGTTCGAGTCCTGGACCCAGTGGCTTAAACTCACACCAGGCGCATGTGCATACATGCCCAAGATCCCGAGAGGAGAATGGAGGAGAAGGGACTGTGGCATGGCCATCCCCTCTGGGGGTGATTTCTCACTTTCTGTCTCTCTGTCTCTCTTTATCTTTCTGGTGAGCCCTATAGCAAAAACCTTTCAAAAACAAATAAAATACTGTCGTATCAATATGTCAATTCAGTGGGCTATTATAAAGCAGTAAAAATGATAATTTTGTTGCAAAATTACATACATACTTATTTGGAAATATTTATATATATACTTACTTGTAAGATCTGAAAATTCTATGTTTAGGGAGTAGATTGAATAAGAACTAGGGGTTGGGAAACTTTAAACATTTATTGAGGATTTTTGTCCTAACAAAAACTTTAAAAAGATTAATTTATTTAGCTGATTAATAACCGAAGTTATACTTTGATTCTGATAAAAGACTTGATCTTTGAAATTATTTATGCCTTTAGAAAGGGTTTAAATATACCTCATGTCTATAGAATCACTCAAAATGACAGAAATGTGTTGATCTATGAACTCACATTAAGCCGCTTGTGCACTATAAATCTACAGTAATCATTTTGGGTTTTGATTTATATATTTCTTTTCTTGAGAGAGAGAGAAAGACAGACAAGCATCCTCACCAGAGTCTCATACCACGATCCTCCTATCCAGTCTTCCCAGCCAGCTAGGATAACCAGAGTACACTGCACGCCTGGCTGGCCCAGGAACTGAACCTTCATTTTCCATGTGGCTTCCAACATTGCAGACTGTTATGCTATCACTGAGCCACCATAGTTGGGCGAATCTGCAGTAAAACAATGCATAGCATATCATATTGGACTTAGATATAATAGTCTGATGTAGAACAGCTTTTCATTATTACACTTACACATATAGAATTGAAGGGAGATACGCTAATCTAACCCCCTCATTATACAAACAAGGAAACTGAGTCACAAAGATTTGGAGATAGTTAATGGTATAGTTAGACTTAAACTTTCATTTTCTTGTTTACTTGCTAATATACCAATGCTGGTCTACCACAAGTCAAGTCATATTCTTTACTCTTGGGTTATCAGAAAAGTCATGATGCATTTTTGCATTAAAAAACATAGAAAACTGTATCATGACCCAATAGGAGATAGTACTCAAAGTTTCAGATATACGGAAATACTCAGGTTCATCCTGTTCCTAAATATCAGTGTTTTAAAGGGGTCCCAGTATATTTGTTAGAAATAATTAAGACATATGATAAAGAATTTTAAAAAGAATGAGAGGTTGCTAAAACGTTAGAAACACTTAGACGTATAAAGAAACTACTTAAATCCAAGCTGTATTGTCTAAAAATAGAAGCTGAGAGAAAGAGGAGGATAGAATTTTGAAAAATGCATGTAATGTAGTCTTAAATTTTTATCTGTCTCTGTCACCAGCAGGCATAGAATCTGAACATGATATCAGAGACCTTCTGGAAATTGACACCAGACTTTTGAATATACTAGTCTGGGTCAGGCCTAGTTATAAATGAAGAATATTTTAGGCTTCTCATTTCTCTCAGAAGAGCTACTCTTTTTAGGGTATAGGATTCTTCTGTGACTCTAATGAACATCAGTTATGGGATGTTAGAGGAACTGAAGAAGTCTCGATTCATTTGCTTTATTTTGAAAACACTGAGATAAAATTTCACAGATTTTTAGAAATACTCATTTAAGTAACATGCGTGTAAGAATTAACATGATGTTGTATTACTAGTATTTTCTATCAAACCATTTGTGATAATGATGTAAATACTTGGAAAGTGCAGACCATCCTATCATTTACAGATTGATAGAGGCTTAGCAATTATATACTGTTTTCCACATGTTTATAAATATTTGGAGTTACTACTTTAATCATTTCCAAAATATCGTAAGCCTATTGTGTGAAATATAAATGAAAAGATGGGGACCGGCAGTTGGCATAATAGCTATGTCGCTGGACTCCTATGTAGTCGACCACAGTTTGAGTCCTGGACCCAGTGGCTTAAACTCACGCCAGGCGCGTGTGTGTGCATGCCCAAAATCCCAAGAGGACAATGGAGGAGGAGGGACTGCAGAGTGGCCATCCCCCTGGGGGGTGATTTCTCGCTTTCCATCTGTCAGTCTCTGTCTTTCTGGCAAGTGCACGCACCCTATAGCAAAAACCTCTCCCAAAAATTAAATAAATAAATAAATAAAATGAAAAGATGAATGACTAGAGAAAGTGGGGATTCACCTGTTATAAACAACCGAGAGTGATTATTGAGTAATCAGTTGTAAAAAGTTAACTTAAAAATTTAATATGAACTTTATATCCCATTTGAACAAATAGATATGTGATCAACAATCTGACTTTTCTTTAGTCTCTCAATTAAAAACATTGAAATTTAGGTAGAAATGTTTATTATCCAATATTCAGCCCTGAATAATAAAGTTCATATGTTCAATCATTCAGCAAATATTTATCATCCACAAGATGCTGTAACTATTCTGTGAAGTAGTCTGCAAGTTGGTAGCAAGTGCAGATCTACTACTACCTTATACATTTCTTTAAGTACAGGACCACATCTTTACCAGTGTTTGACTTCATTTCCCTAAAGTTGAAAGCCATCTCATGTTTGTCAATTAAATTATTGATTAATACCCTTTTTATCTATTACTGAGAAACAAACCACCCCAAACATACTGATACGAAAGGGCAAGCATTTGATTCTGTTTGTGAATTCTGTGAGTTAGTAATTCAGACAGGACACAGCAGGCCATATGATATCCGGGCAACAGATGGAAAAACTCAAAGCCATTGACTGCAGTAGTTGAAATCGGAGAATCTACTTCCAAGGTGGCATCATCATTCACATCTGGCACCTTGGTGTGAATGACTGGAAGCACAAGCTCAGCTAAGACTCGTCAGCTGGAGAGCCTACAGGGACCCTCCCAGTATGACAACCTCAGATCATTCCAAGTTCCTACAGGGTTGACCCAGCCTCCATGATGCAGGCAGTAATGTACTAGACCACAGCACTAGAAGCCACATGGCCAGCTGTGGGTTTAGATCCGGCCTTGTTGACCTGAAAAATGCTGTTCACGTGCCTGCCTGAGCTCCTGGAGGACTGGAGGAGGGAGATGATGGTATGACAAGCCAGTATCGAGGATGCTTCTTATTTTCTCTCTTGCTCTCAAGGGCAGGTGCACATACTCTCAATCATGAATAAAATAAAAACTTCAAAAGAAAAATAATTTTTAACATGGTATCTCAGTGTTCCAGTGAACAAGGCTGAGGCTGCATGGCCTATAATGATCTTAACTTGAAGTTACATGGCATCCTTTCTGTTCTTCCCCTGTTGGAGGCAATCACAAGCCCCCTAGATCCAAGGAGAGGAGTGACATAGGCTTCACCTTGTGATGGGACATCAAATATTTGCAGCCATGTTCTAAGACCAACACAAACTAGTAAGAAGAAAGATGTTCTGAGGCACAGCTTATGGTACCTCTATACACAATCTCACTTGTTTGTTAGAAATTTGTAAGTTTGATCTGTAAATTTCTTCAAAATGCATAGAATTTTAGCATCAGCGATAAGGAATCACTGTATGAACATTATATGGCTATAAATGCTCCTTTGTCTTCCAATTTTAGAGTTTGATCTTTTTTTTTCTTTTGAGAAGTTTTTGCTATAGGGCATGTGCACTCACCAGAAAGAGAGAGACAGAAAGCAAGAAATCACCCCCTGGGGGGATGGCCACACCACAATCCCTTCTCCTCTTGGGATCTTGGGCACGCATGCACATGCGCCCTGTGTGAGTTTAAACCATTGGGTCCGGGACTCGAACCATGGTTGACTATATGGGAATCCAGCGATATAGCCATTACACCAACTGCTGGTCCCGGGTTTGATAATTTTTTGAAAGAATTATTTTATTTAACTAACTTACTTTCTCTTTCCTTCCTTTCTTCTCTCTCTCTCTCTCTCTCTCTCTCTCTTTCTATCTTTCTATTTTTCTATTTTAATTTGACCAGAGAGGGAGAGAATGAGAGGGAGAGAGAAAATGAGAAAGCAAGCTGCCAGGTTCAGGACTCGAACAGAAGTTAGCCACGTGGGAGTCCAGAGCCCTTAACCACAATGCCACCTGCCGGCCTCAGGGTTTGAAAATTATAATTGAATAGAAATAGAGAATTAACACTGATTTGTATAAATTCTGTAATTTCAAGTTTAAGGTCACCTTCCCTATTTGAATGAAATTCTACTCATAAGAAATCTATTTCCAGTTAAGAAGAGCTGATTTTTTCTTGTACAGGCAAAAGTAGCATATTTATGAAAGACAGTGTATCTTGAATAAAATTATTATTATTAATGGTTATATATTATTAAGCAATGAAGAATTTTACAAGACAAGGGCAGTGTACATCTTCGAAAGGAGAAATAAAACTTTTAAGAAATATTCTATATATTGTGCCACATATTGGATTGTCGGAAGTCATGATGCATTTTTGCATAGAAAATAAGTCATGACTTTTCCGACTCAATAGATAACATTTTAGTTTATTGTGAAATTTTACACAGCAACATCAACTATAAAGTATTTCTCCTACCCTCTACCAGTCATCCCCAACACACAGTCAGCAATCTAAAACTGTTAAAGCTTAATGGTAATTGGGGACTGGCAGGTGGTGTGGTGGTTAAGGCACTGCACTCCTACATGGCCGACTGTGGTTCAAATCCCAGACCTGGCAGCTTGCTGTCTCACACACTCTCACCCCCATCCCTCTCTCTCATTCTTGTTCTGTCCCTCTCTGGTCAAATTAAAATAAGTGAATAAAGCTAAGTAAAATAATTCTTAAAAAAAAAAACTTAATGGTAGTTGTGTCCTTTTTTTTTTTTTTCTTAATTGTTCATTTGTATTCTCTTATGGTAAAGTTTAGAGCCATTTTCTTTTCCTCTGAAAAATTGTGGTTTAAATTCATACTTTAACTTGGAGGAAAGTTTGTGTTTGGCACATTCTTACCAGCATTCTCTTTTTAGGTATCGTGTAAAAGTCAGATATATATTTACAAACATGTTTGCAAATCATCTGAAAAATAAGGTATAGGATCAAGAATATTTAAAGAACTCTTATAAGTCAGTAAAAAGACAAATAATCCAATTTTAAAATGGAAAAAGTATTTGAATAGATATTTCTTCAAGGAAAATATTCAGATGGCCAATAAGCACATGACAGATGTTCAGCATCATTAGTTCATTTTTGTACTTGATGTTAGCCAAAAGTGATATTGGTCCATTTTTGTTTGGATTATTATTTTTTGTTTATTTTTAAGAATTCCTTTTGTATTCTAGATACTAGATCCTTATTAGGTATATGATCTGCACTTATTTTATCCCATTTTATCAGTTACCTCCTTGATCGCCTATGTCCTTAGAAGGATAAACAATTTTAACTTTGATGAAGTTTAATGTATCTATTTTTCTTTGCGCCTTTTTTTTTTTTTTTTTTTTTTGAGAGAGAGAGAGAGAGGTTTTTACTATAGAGCAAGTACACTTGCCAGAGTGACAGAGATATAGAAAGAGAAATCATGTGCCGGACGATGGCCATGCTGCAATTCTTTCTCCTTCATTCTCCTCGCAGAATTTTGGATACGCATACATGCACATGTACCCCGCATGAGTTTTAAGCCTCCAGGTCTGGGACTTGAACTACGGTTAGCCACGTGGGAGTCCAGCACATTAACCACCAAGCCACCTGCTAGCCCTTGTGCTTTTATGTTATAGCTAAGAAGCCTTTGCTTAATCTAAGGTCACAAAGATTGACATGTTTTCTTCAAAGAGATCTATAATTTTAGCTTTATACATTTTGGTCCCATTTGAATGATTTGCAATGGGAGAACATGATATAACTATTCAATCCTTTAAAAATTTTTAAGGCGTTTTTTATGGCCTAGTGGGTAGTCATTCTGGAAGATGTCCCGTGTATATTTAAGAATGTATATGCTGCCATTGATGGGGTGAAATGCTCCATAGATACCTGTTAGGTCTAGTTGTTTTATACTATTGTTAGAATCTCTATTTTCTCGTTTGTATGTCCAGTTGTCCTGTGCGTTATTGAAAGTGAAGTATTAGGGCCAGCAGGTGGTATGGTGGTTACAGTGGCTGGATGCCACATCATCAACTCCATGATTCAAGTCCTAGACTCAGCAGCTTGAAAAACATGCTAGGTGCATGTGTGTGCATGCCCAAAATTTCAAGGGGAAAATGCAGGAGAAGGGATTTTGGCGGGACCATCCTCCCTGAGGGGATGTCTCCCTGTCAAGCATACACGCCCTATAGCAAAAACTAAAACAAACAAAAAAAACAAGAAATGGGAGTATCTAAGACTTAAAGTGTTACTGTCAAATTACCTGTTTTAATTTTCATTTTTATTTCGTCATCAGGAAGGCTCACTTGCTTAACCTATTTATGTTTATAATTGCTATATTGTCTTGGTAGATTGAACCTTTATTTCATCATTTTTAAATGACCTTATTTATTGCTAAAACAGTTTTTTTTTTTTTCTTAAAGTGTTTTGTCTGAAATTAATATGCTCATCCAGCTCTCTTTCAGTTCTTCTTTGCATGGTTTATGGTTTTTTTCTCTGCTACTACTGAGAGTCAGCATTTTTCTTGAGTAAATGCCCTTTGGACTGCTGTAAACCTTTGGCTAATTTTCAGGGTTCAGAAATAGCTGGTTATGACAAGTTTTTCCAGTGTTTTTGTCGCTTTTGTGGAGTAGAGGCTTTTCAGATGTCTTTAATTTCCATTTTTGTTGCCACCATTTGAATTGATTTGGGGACCTCTTTATTTTTTCTCCCCCCCCCCCCCAAGGGCATTAAGGCAGTCCCCCACAGATATCAAGAGAGAGAACACAGGATTTGGGCGATTCGAACACATGTGCCACTGTAGCTTGAATTCAACTGTGGTCAGCTATGTGGGATCCAGCTCCCTCTGTACAGTGCTCTATGGGGCTGGCTCTGATTTTTGTATATTTTACTCCATTTATGTTTTATCTTTTTTTTTTTTTTTTTCTTTTTTAGGTTTTTGCCATAGGGCATATGCACTTGCCTGGAGAGAGACAGAGAGAAGGAAAGTGAGAAATCACCCCAGGGGTATGACCACGGCGCAATCCCTTCTCCGTTCTTCTCTTGAAATTTTGGGCATCTACGCTCATGCACGGTGTGATTTTTCAAGTCACCAGGTCTGAGACTCAAACCAGTCGGTCATATGGGCGTCTGGCACCTTCACTACCACGCCACATCCTGGCCCCGTTTTTATCGTTCTTGATTCTAAGATGCTCATATTTTTTCAGCCTCATTAAGTGCCTGGCATCATGTAGCACTTAGTATGCGTTGTTTAATTTTACCGCTGCTACATTACCACCACCATCACTGCCAGTATGAACTCTCCAACTACTGCTAAAGGTGTAGTGTGTTCTGGTACGCCATATGTTTTCTCATGTGAACTGGCTCATATGAAATTGGTATAAGGGAATGATACCAGTTTAGCATACTCAGTTCATATGAATTTTTACTCCATAATATAAGCCAGAATAGTGAGAAGTATAACCTTCTGCAGAAAAAAGTCCTTCAGATTGGCTCTTGGCTGCTGCAAGAATCCCCTTTGGTTTAAGAAAACTAAAAAGCACACTTACATCTAGTGAGCCCTCCCTGGAAGGTGCAGCTCACTGTCTCACTGTCTCCACCACCCCCTGGGAAGTCTCAACCCAGGTCTACCCTAACCAAATTAAATGTCATACATTAGGAGGTCAGGATCGTCATGATATATTTTTCTGTTTTCTGTTTTTCTATGCAAAATGTGTCATGACTTTCCAAACAGTCCAGTCCATTTCTGTTCTGTTGTTTCTGTTTATTTTTAATATCCTCTATGCGGGACCAGCAGTTAGCGTAATGGCTATGTCGCTGGACTCCCACGTAGTCTACTGCGGTTCGTGTCCTGGACCCGGTGGCAGGGGGGTCACGCAGGGCACGTGTGCGTGCGTGCCCAGGATCCCGAGAGGAGAACGGAGGAGAAGGGATTGTGGTGTGGCCATCCCCCCCTGGGGAGAGTGATTTCTCGCTTTCTGTCTCTCTGTCTCTCTCTGTCTGTCTGGTGAGCGCACACGCCCTATAGCAAAAACCTCTCAAAAAAAAAAAAAGAAAAGAAAAAAGTTAATATCCTCTATGCTAGTCTCCTACTAGTGAGTTACCTGCTTGAATAAACTGTTATCTCCCTCAATGCCAGTGTGGTCTGTTAGTGTTAAATGTTCCCTTTCCAAAGATGCATAGTTTTTTGTTTATAATTTCTGTTTTTTAATAACCATTACAGCCCTTCTTGCTCAAACGTTGACTGTGCTTAGAGGTACAAGTTTATAAAACAAGTGAAATCTGTTTTCCTAACTTCTAAAACTCATCTGAAATAATTTAGTGTTATACAGTGGAAAGTACAGAAGCCTTTGAAATCAGATCTGATTATTTTTTCCCCTCTGCCACTTAATAGTTACATGATGTTGGCTTGGTTGTTAAGCCTCAAGTCTCCTATTTGTAAAGTGGTTGTGAGGATACGGGTGAAGTGATGTATAATATAAATCTAAAGATTGTCACACAGTGAGTGACTGACACAAATTACACGCTCGACAAATGTTAGTTTTTTTTCCTTTCTTGTTCCGTTCCAAGTGTTTACAAACTCTGAGGGTGATGGCTCTGAGCTATCCAATTGTGAGGTTTCCTCTGTTCAAGCATTATATGATCTACTTGTTCCCTAATAGTTTATGTATTTTATTATTTTTCAGTTTTGCTATAGGGTACATGCATTTGTTGGTAGGCTGGGGAGCAGGGAGAGTAAGAAAGCACCCCCCCAGTGTGGATGACCACGACACAATCCCTTCTCCATTCTTCTCTTGGGATTTTGGGCATGCATATCCAGCGTGTTTTTCAAGTTACCAGGTCCGGAACTAGTACTACGCAGTCTGCCATGTGGAATCTACCTGCCTTAACCACCGCACCACCTGCCAGCCCCCTAATAGTTTTCTTTTTGCTTTAGTAGTTTGAGAGGAGATCTATCTTACATATTATAAAATTACCTAAAGTGTACAATTCAGTGGTTTTTAGTTTATTCACAGAATTATGCATATATCATTGCAATGTTATTTTTTTAGGTTTATTTCTTTCATTAGAGATGGCGAGAGAAAAAGACAGACACCTTGAACAGGGTCTCATACTAAAACCTATCCCTCACCCCCAGTCTTTCTAGCCAGCCGGAATCTTGGGCATGTGTATCCAATATATGACAATCTAATTTTTGGAATATTTTCTACCAAAAAGAAACCCCATACCCACGAGCAGTCATTCCCCATTTCAGATGTACAGATTTTAAAAGCTCAATCCCAGCCTTTTCCCCCTAATTTCTAGTGTGCTGTTTGGTAGCGTGCATATGTTAACAGAAATATCTGTGTTAGTCTGGGCTTTTGCCTCATCTCTGGAAATGTTCTTTCTGAGGTCACCATGACCTTCTAATGGCAAATTCAAACTAACACTTTTTGGCCCTTATCTTATTTTCCCCTTTCATGGCATCTGAACTGTTGGCCACTTTTTCCTTGTTGACATTATTACCTCCCTTGGTTGAGTTGGAAGTTTTTCTGTCCTAGTCTCTTTCTGTCTAGTTGTTCCATCTCAGTCTGGTTGATCCATCTTACTTTAATACTGTGACTGACAAGACTGGTTAAGATTTAGTTTCCAAAATACGTAAATATTCCCATGAGCAACAGCCAGTCTTCCATGGAAAAAAATACTCAGGGACAGAAAATGAAGAGGAGATTCCAACAGAATGAACACCTGGGAACTCGGAGGTTCTATCTATAGCTGACTTCCTCTAACATACTGGGTGAGGCTATTTTTCCATGACATTATTTTCAGTTTCTTTATTTAGTTCCTGTTAGTAGTAATTTGCTGTCCGTTTGGGAATTTGAATATGGCTGTTTTCTTCCTTCTTCAACTTTAGGTTTTCCTTTTCAAATTAATTTTTGCATGTTTAATAACTATAAGATAGGCTTTATAATTATTTAGAGTTGTCAGCCAGGCTGATTCCCAGAGGTTTGCATTTTGTTTGTATTTCCTCTTTATTTTCTGGTCTTGATCCATTCGTTTTCTGTTGGAAACTAGCCACTGCCTATGTGAGTATCTGTGGATGACATATTTTTTTATTTATTTATTTTCAAATCTTATTTATTTCTTTCTTTTATAATACAGAAAGAGAGATAAAGAGATAGCACCTCCAAAGGAGTCTTTACACTGTCATCCTCCCAGCTTCAGCCAGCCCTGATTACAGATGCAAGCCCAGGATATCCAGGGGGGATCTGCAGGCACAACTGGAAACCTTCTTGTATGGGTCAATCTTGCAAAATGACATGTTTTAACTCTGCACCAGCCTCCAGCTTGCAGCCCAACATAGTTTCCATGAGAGGTGGCATTTCAAATTCTTAACACCATGGGAGACCCTGACAACTGCCAAAACATCACATTTACTGTCACTGCCTCACCTTTCAGGTGCATAGATGATGAAATCCTAACTCATTGGCTATCCCAAGCATCAAATGAGAAACCTAATTTGACAGGTTGTTAGTTTTTTTTTTTAATTACCTAAAATGCTATACAGAAATGAAACATCATTCACATTTTTTTAACTGTGGATGACATATATTTTAGAGATTTAAAGCTTTATAAGTTTTTTCAGTCATGTATATTTATGGTCCAGGTTTTGCCTAAACTTTTTTTTTCAATAAAACATTTTTAAAATGTACATCTAATTCAGTCTGCTTACTTGGTAAATTAATTTTTTTTCTGTGATCTAATTTTCAAAAAGATTAGTCCCTTGCAAGAATATTTCTCTAGAGGCTACATAGTCATGCAGAGAGTTAAAAATCAATTGTGCGGTTCCCCCTACACTCCCATTTTTTAGTTTTTTTTTTTTTTTTAAAGAATTATTTTATTTAACTTTATTTATTTTAGTTTGACCAGAGAGGCACGCACACACAGAGAAAGAAAGAGAAAGCAAGCCACCAGGTCCAGGACTCAAACACAGTCTGCCATGAGGGAGTCCGTCACCCTTAACCACCATGCCACCTGCCAGCCCCAGCATTTTTTAGTTTATTTATTGAGACACACAAATGTACACACACACCCTCAATAGGGTTTCATGCTGTAATCCTCCCACAAACTTTTCTAGCCAACTTGGATCATGGGCGTATGTCCACCTAGCATACTGAGGTCAACCTGAGAACCAAATCCTGGTCTTTCATATGGCTTCCAGTTTTGCAGAGCAGTGCACCACCACTGTGCCACTGTGACTGGGCCAATTGGCCCCCACCCTTCTTAATAAGGTATAGAGAAAATAAATGAAAGAAGAGTAAATAAAGAAATTTTATAGTAATTCTTTTCAAGAACTTGAAATCCAGGATTTAAAATAAATCTCACATTGCTTCTCAGCCTTTTAGCCAAGATCAAGTGTAGTATCTGCTCTTACTAGTTTAAAATAAATCTTTAGTTCATGAGGGAAAATGTATCGATTTTATAGTTTAAAGGATGACTTTCAGTTTTCATCGAATATAATCCTACACTTTATTTTGTTAGAAATTTGGATCTTTGGTTTTTTTAAATAATGAAGGTCTGCAGCCCTAGGCATGATCTAGGGTCACCTACTCTACTCAGCATTACTGTATCTGTTTACCGCCCAGTGAAAGCAAGTGGTGCTTGGAGAGGGGTGGTAGGCCCTAGTGTTCCTTACCCAGTTCCCTTGCCCTGTCCCACTCTTCATCCTGTGCATTATTAATCACTTTGTTCAGTCTAGGTGTCCAGTGGAAAGGGACTGGCACTTTGGCATCATTTCTGTTATCTGTTCTGTTAAGCCTTTACTTAAATGTTTCTGTGGTTATGTGTTTAAACAAGCCTCTGTCTGCTCTTTTCATTTGCTGAAATAAGTAAAACCAAGCAAGGTGACAGTTTTATTTCTCGATGCTTGTCTAACTTTCCCAAGCACTTGGCGTACATTCCTCAGGTTACATAGCATATCTATAATTTCACTATTGCAATTCTAGCTTTACAAGCTAGGAGTTATATTTTTATCTCCTCCCATGTCCGTCATCAAGTAATTTATTTCTGTTCTTTGCTGTGCCTTCCTGCAAGGTGCTTCAAATATATAAGACTACCCACTAATTAAAGAATGTGCGATGAGGCCGAGAAGGGTACAGTGGCGTAGAGCCGACTGAGATTCCTGCCTTGTGAAAGGAGGCTGCTGGTTTCTACTGCTGTGATTAAGCTACTTACCCTGTAAAGGAAGGGCCACATAATCAGGATTTCGGGATCATTCTTCCAGTACAGAGACTACTATTGGGGTGTTTTCTGGTGGCTAGTAAGTATATACCCAAATACAGATTTGTACCAAAGGATTCTTAGAAATATAAAGCAACCCAGCATTCATGCCACTGTCCTTTGTTTTTAATTTGCTGCGTGGAGTGGTAAGAACTTAATGCAAGTGGAGATTAGAGTCGGAGTGATGCAGTGCTGCGGGTACTTCTAGGTTCTTTTTGCATAGAGGATATTGTATTCTTTTGTTCTGGTACAAACTTAAATCCTTTTATGGAGGGAAATATGTGGAAACTACCTGATATCCTCTTTCTAGATGCCCCGGAGCTTCTCATCGGAGAGTTGCCCTAGAGAGAAGGAAAGCTAGTAAAACGCAGGCAGAGATTGAGAATGAAAACGGACCTGCCCTGATAGATCCTCCAGGAACTTTATCGTCAGAAACAGACTGTTCCGGGACAGGCACAGCGCCCGCCGAGCGGAGCTTGACTTCAGCCTCTCTTCCTGCATGGACGGAGGAGCCTGGCCTGGACAACCCTGCCTTTGAGGAAAATGCCGGAGCTGACAGTACGTGCAGCTCTCTTCCTGCTTTTGTGTTTCACCTATTTCCTTCCTGCTGTTCTCCCAGCATGCACTTTTTTCTCTTAAAATAATTTTAGTGAGAGGTAATTGACATTCCACATCATTCATCCTTTTCAGTCTCCAACTCTCGACTTTTGAAACAAAATGTGGATCTCCTCCCCCCTCCCAGGAAGGTGATCCTTCCCCATCCCTTTTCTATTATCATTTGTGTGAGCTCACTTACTAGTCACATGATTCTTATGGTTTGTCTGTGTGTTCAGAAATTTGTTTGCTTAGCATAAATCAGCATCAAGAACCACAAAATCAAAAATAATAGCTCAGATGAAATGTTCATTCTTTGTCAGGCATGTGCTGAGCACTCCGCGTGTATTAACTAAGTAGATGCTTTGAACATCAATATAAGATTTTTTTTTCCTTAACAAGTAAGAAAATTGAGTCTTGAGAGATTGGTCTAGCTCTCATAGCCAGTAAAGGCAGGATGTGCATCAACTCCAAGACGTGCTTCTAGCCATGACATACCTCTGGTACCAGCCACTGCTCCAACCCACTAGGAAATAAGCAGAAAACCTGCACTTGTAGATTTTAGGCCTATCTTGGTACTGGCCCCAGATGCTTATTTTTTTAAATAACTTTTTTTTTTTTACTAAATTCTATAAATTCACATTTTCCTTGCCATAGTTACAACCCTTTGCATGAACCTAAGGCTCAGTTCAAGACCTACGTCTTCTTAGGAGCTAACGTAGCTGCTCCTGCAACACTTAACAGCGTTTATGCACACCAAGTTAGTGTTGTGATATCGTCTTGCATTATTTACAGTTATTTTCTGGTCTAAACTTTCTCTCATTGGTTAGGACAAAATGACTTTCTTTTAATATTTCTTAGATCACTATGTCATCCCTAATGATCTGATACATAGTGGATATTCATTGGATTTTTACTGATCACCTTTGAAAGAGAATTTTTCATTGCTCTTAACTTACGGATGTTCTTGTTATTCTGTTTCTTAGCCAGTGGTATTGCTTAATGATTAATCATCTGTTAATGTGTGATGACTTATTTACCTGAAGTTAAATGTGGAACTTTTTCTTGTCATCTATTATTTCTCTCTCATTTTGTGCTTGGCAGCCCCACAACAGCCACTGAGTTTACCGGAAGGAGAAATAACCACCATTGAAATTCACCGGTCCAACCCTTACATTCAGTTAGGGATCAGCATTGTGGGTGGCAACGAAACACCGCTGATTAACATTGTCATCCAGGAAGTCTATCGGGATGGGATCATTGCCAGAGATGGCAGACTCCTTGCCGGAGACCAGATTCTTCAGGTATCTGCTTTATTATTCTGTTACCTGGTAACTTTCTAGTCATCATTTTAAAACAGAACATTGTGGTGTTACAGAAGCTGAAGTATAGAAAGAGTATATTTACAAGAGGGAGAAGTAGAAAGTACCACCTCCCCATGGGGAGTGGTCACACCACAGTCCTACCTTCTCCATTTCACCGTTTTGTTGGGATTCTGAGTATGCGTGCATACATGCCTAGAATGTTTTTCAAGCCACCAGAGCCAGGATTCTAACCACAGTTGGCCTTACGGGATCCAGCTCCCTTATCTTCCAGTTTATGGATTGAGCCCATAAGCTCATTCTTTAATTCCATTTTCCCATGAACTATTTCTTTTTCTTAATGCCAGAGGATGTTTGAGAACACCTGAGAATGAGAGAACAGTCCACACACCCCCCATGGGACCCGATCACGCAGCAGTCTTTTTTTCTCCATTCCTCCTCCTTGTCAAGATCTTGGGCACACATACATGTACTCGTTATGTGTTTCAAGACACAGGGCAAGAGTTTGAACCATGTGGCCCTGTGGGATCTGGCTCCCTTCACACAGTGCTTAACAACTGTGCTCTTGGGCTGCCCTACCATGAGCTTTGGGAAGTCCCCTTGTCCATGGGAGGTACTTTTTTCTCCTACCCTTAGTTTCCAGTTCTTCATGTGGCTCAGTACATGGAGCTGGGCTCCCTGGGCTAGTGACGCTTTTCCTGGCAGAGACTCCAGACTGGCTTATTCTAGGGCCACCATCATTCATGCTGAAATTCTCTTACTTCATACTGTATCCCTTACCTCCTTTTCCCATCCACCTTTATGTCTGCTTTGCCTGTTTGCGCTGCTAAAATCTAGATAAGACAGAACCACGTAGCCCTAGCCTTGTGATTGATGCCAAAGAATTTAAGATAGACTTCAGAAATTTAGCAGTCATCTCTTACTGACTTCTTAATGCATTCTTCTCAGCAAACATTCTTTTTCTTTTTAAGAGGTTTTTGCTATAGGGTGCATGCACTCGCCAGAAAGACAGAGAGAGACAGAGAGACAGAAAGTGAGAAATCACCCCCCAGGGGTATGGCCACACCACACTCTCTTCTCCTCCATTCTCCTCTCGGGATCTTGGGCACGCACACACACGCACCTGGTGTGAGTTTAAGCCACCAGATCCAGAACTTGAACCACGGTCAACGACATGGGAGTCCAGCGACATAGCCATTACGCCAACTGCTGGTCCCTCAGCAAACATTCTTACTCTAAGTTTTCAGTAACCCTACACTACCTTTACTATTGGGTTGTCAGGAACGTTTAGACACACTTTTGCATAGAAAATTATGTCATGACTTTTCTAACAACCTAATATCTTCCTTTTCAGAAGATAATCTTTAAGGGACCAGCAGTTAGCGTAATGGCTATGTCGCTGGACTCCAATGTAGTTGACCGCGGTTCATGTCCCGGACCCGGTGGCTTAAACTCACGCCGGGCACGTGTGCATGTGTGCCCAAGATCCTGAGAGGAGAATGGAGGAGAAGGGATTGCGGCGTGGCCATACCCACTGGGGGTGATTTCTCGCTTTCTGTCTCTCTGTCTCTCTCTGTCTGTCTGGCGAGCGCACGAGCCTTATAGCAAAAACCTCTCAAAAAAAAAAAAAAAAAAAGAAGATAATCTTTAAGAAGAAATAGATACTCCCAAAATGAACAACTAGTGTGAGATAAAATAGTTTATTAGCAGCCATGTTGAGACTGAAGGGATGGGGTTGGTAAGAATTCTACTGAGTTCTGAATTCATGTGAATATTGCCTGGACATTTAAATCATGTAAGTAGGATGATAACTGAAACTTTTAAAAGGATAACGTCTAGGGAACCAGCAGTTAGAGTAATGGCTATGTCGCTGGACTCCCACGTAGTCGACCATGGTTCGCGTCCCGGACCCGGTGGCTTAAAACTCACGCCGGGGGACCAGCAGTTAGCGTAATGGCTATGTCGCTGGACTCCCACGTAGTCAACTGCAGTTCGAATCCCGGACCCGGCGGCTTAAACTCACGCCGGGCACGTGTGCGTGCGTGCCCAAGATCCCGAGAGGAGAATGGAGGAGAAGGGATTGCGGCGTGACCATCCCCCCTGGGGGGTGATTTCTCGCTTTCTGTCTCTATGTCTCTCTCTGTCTGTCTGGCGAGCGCACGCGCCCTATAGCGAAAACCTCTCAAAAAAAGAAAAAAAAAAAAGGATAACGTCTAGAAGGAGAGAGAATAAATATTTGTGAACAAGAAAAAAGTATATCCTAGGAACCCAAACACAATGATTCATCCCTTCGTCAATTTGTTGTTCATTCCTTCAGCATGATCTGTTGGTATTTACACTGTCCTTCCATTTTCTCTGCAACCTCTGGTCTACACCGTCACTGCCTCACGTCTGATTTAGTAGAATAGCTCTGGAATAGCCCTGCCTCCCCTCCAACTTTTCTCTCTAAACCCAGCACGATCACTGCCAGGTTCATATATCTGTAATCCTGCTTTTCTTGCAAAGATTCAACTGCAGGGTCAAGTCCAGACTGATTAATCTAATCATGAAGGTCCTCCATCATCTTTTAAATAGCCTGTCTTTTAATTTTTACTCTTTCTTTTGCTTGAGGCATACTAGTTGGTTCATTTCTTTTTTAAAAAAATTATTTAATTTGTTGTTATTGTTTTTTTTAATTTGCTATAGGTCACCTGTGCTCACAAGAGAGAGACAGAGAGAAAGAGAAGGAAAGTGAGAAAGCAAGCCTCCAGGTCTGCGACTTGTACTGCAGTCAGCTACATGGGAGTCTAGCGCCTTAACCACCATGTCATCTGTTGGCCCCAGTTTGCTCATTTCTTACAATGTTCTAGTTATTGCTGGGGATGTTGGAAATAGTTGTTTTTGTTTTGTTTTGTTTTTTGCCTTTTTTTTGTTTGTGTGTGTATGTATGTATATATGTTTGTGTGTATATGTGTGTGTATATATATATATATATATGTATGTATATATACACACACATACATATATACATATATTCATTTAATCACTGTGTATCATTACAGCATACGAAATGAATTTCTGCATCATGAGCACACTGTATATCAGTCCAGTCAAAGACATACCATAAACATTATAATCAACAGATTTCTTTCCATTTTGGATCTCTTAAATGCTTTGCTTCTTCTTCCCCTGATTCCCTCCCTCTCACCCTCTTCTCCTGCTGTTTCCAGTATCATCCATAGTTTTATACCTTCCAATCATTTTGTTTCTGTCATAGAACGGCTACACTTAGTATGTATTGAGTGGGGATATACAGTGCTTCTCTTTCTTTGTCTGGCTTGTTTCACTTAGCAGTAAATCTTCCATATTTTTCCATTGTCTTTTGTTTTAAGAGTGATTTTTGCTATTGGGCATGTGCACTCACCAGAGCGACAGAAAGCAAGAATTCATCCTCCAGGGGTGATGGCCACACTGCAATCCCTTCTTCACTCAGGATTTTGGGCACACATACACACATGCCCAGGATGAGTTTTAAGCCACTGGTGTGGGACTCAAACATGGTTGACCATGTGGGAATCCAGCAATGTAACCATTACACTGTCTACCGATCCCTGTATTTGTCTACTTTCTGTCAAATGCCAGGGTCTGTCTGTCTCTTTCTCTCTCTCTCTCTCTCTCTCTCTCTTTTTTTTTTTATGGCTGAGTAGTATTCTATAGTGTATATCTTCCACACTTTTTTAATCCATTCATCTGTTCATGGACATTTGAACTCAAACAGGTGAATTATTTGAGTTCCCTGTATCTCCTGGTTATCACTCCCATTCCAGAGTTGTTGATTTACTCTAATTATTATTTCTTATGCTGTGCAGAAGCTTTTTAATCTAATGTAATCCCACTGTTTTGGAGATTATTGCCAGTACTTTGAGGGTCTTGTTCAAGAAGTCTTTGCCCACTCCTGTGTTTCTAAGAGTTTCACCTGTATTTTCCACCAGTAGTTTCGTAGTTTGAGGTCTTAGGTTTAGATCAATTTTGAGTTGATTTTTGTTAATGGTAAGAGATGGGGTCCAGTTTCATTTTTCTGCAGGTGGATATCCAGTTTTTCCAGTGCCATTTGCTAAAAAGGTTTTCTTTTCCCTATTGGATTGACTGGTGTCCTTTGTCAAAAATCAATTGACTATACATTTAAGGATTTATTTTGGGGATCTCTTTTCTATTCCATTGTTCCACATGCCTGTTTTTGTGCCAGTACCATGCTGTTTTGATCTTCACAACTTTGTAATATATTTTGGAGTCAGAGAGTGAGATGCCCCTACTCCACTCTTCTTGTGCAGAATTGCTTTTGCTGTATGGGGTCTTTTATGATTACAGACAAATTCTATGTTTTTTTTTTTTTTTTCCTTTTCTTTCTTTCTTTTTTAGAGAGATTTTTGCTATAGGGCTCAAGTACTCAACAGAGACAGAGACAGAAAGATAGAAAATAAGAAATCACCCCCTGAGAAATAGCCATGCCACAATCCTTTCTCCATTCTCCTCTTGGGATTTTAAGCATTCATGCACATGCGCCCAGCATGAGTTTCAAGCCTCCAGGTCTGGGACTTGATCCACAGTTGTCCATGTGGGAATCCAGCAACATAACCATTATGCCATCTTGTGGCCCCCTATGGTTGTTTTTTCTAAATCTATGAAAAATGTCTATGGTAATTTGATTGGGATTGCGTTAAATATGTAGATTGGTTTGGGTAGAACTGGCCATTTGATTAAATTAATTCTTCTAATCCAGGAACATGGGATGTTCTTCTACTTTTTTGTGTCATATTCTATTTCTTTTTTTAGATTTTCGTTGTTTTCCTTGTAGAAGTCTTGGACTTCTTTGGTTAGGTTTATTCCTAAATATCTTATACGTTTTCTGGTTATTGTAAATGGGATTGCTTTTCAGTTCTACCTCAGTTTGCTCATTGTTGGTATATAGATAGATTTTTGTATTTTGTATTTATATTTTGTGATTTTGTATCCGTATACTTTACTGTATTCATTTATCACTTCCCAGGAGGTTTTTTTTAATGGATTCTTTTGGGTTTTTCATGTATATAATCATGCCATCTGCAAATAGATGCACTTCACTTCTTCTTTCCCTTTCATTTTATTTTCTAATTGCATTGGCTGGGACTTCCAGTACTGTATTTAAAAGAAGTGGAGAAAGTGGGCAGCCTTTTCTTGTTCCAGTTTTTAGTGGAAACACTTTCAGCTTTTCTCCATTTGGTATGATATTGGTTATACGTTTTTTATAAATAGCTTTTATTGTGTTGAGAAATGTCCCTTCTATGCCAATTTGTTGAGAGTCTTAATCATGAAGGGATGTTGTATTTTATTAAATGCTTTTTCAGCCTCAATCGATACAGTCATATGGTTTTTATCTTTCTTTATGTTAATATGGTGTATGCGTATGGTTTTGCGTATGCTGAACCACCCTTATATCCTTGGAATAAAACCTACCTGGTCATGGTTGTATAATTTTTTTTCATGTGTCTTTGGATACGATTTGCTAGTATCTTTTTGAAAATTTTTCCATCTATATTCATCAGAGATATTGGTCTATAGTTTTCTTTTTTTGTTATGTCCTTGTCTGTTTTGGGGATGAGGGTGATGGAGGCTTCATAAAATGAATTTGGGAAGGTTTCTTCCTTTTGAATCATTAGAAATAGTTTACATAGAATGGGGGTTAACTCTTTGTTAAAAGTTTTGTAAAATTCAGAAGTAAAGCCATCTGGATCTGGGCTTTTATTTCTTGGGAGTTTACTTATTACAGATTCTATCTTATTTCTTGTTATGGGTCTACTCAGGCTTTCTGCGTCTTCCTGATTCAGTCTTGGTAGATTACATGTGTCCCGGAATTTGTCCATCTCATCCAGGTATTATTTGTTGGTGTATAGTCTCTTATAGTATTCTCTAATGATGTTTTGTATTTTTGTTACATCTGTTGTAAATTCCCTGCTTCTTTGTGAATCTGATTTTTCTGATTCCTTTCTCTCTTCTTAATTAGTCTAGCTAATGGTGTATCAATTTTATCTTCTCAAAGAACCAACTTTGGGTTTCATTTATTTTTCAAATCATTCATTTATTCTCTATTTTGTTTATTTCTGCTCAGATCTTTATCATTTATTTCTCCTGGCATTTTTTTTTTCCAGTTCCCTGAGGTGTGTTATCTTGTCTATTTGACACCTTCCCATTCTTTTCTTATGCACACTAATTTAGTGAACTTTCCTCTTATGACTACTTTTGCTGTGTTCCGTAAGTTATGGAAACTTGTGTACTTATTATCATTAGTTTCAGTGAATCTTTTGATTTCATTGTTAATTTCTTAAGTGATTGTGAAGTTGTTCAGGAGTAGGTTGTTTAGTTCCCATATGTTCGTGTATTTTTGAGTTTTTTTCCCTGAAATTAATACAAGTTTAATTCCATTGTGGTCAGAGAAGATGCTGGATATAGTTTCTATGCCTTTGAATCTATAAAGACTTGTTTTATGCCCTGTCATGTGGTCAGTCTTCAAAAAGTTTCCATAGGGGGTGAGAAAAATGTATATTTCATGGGTTTTGAGTGAAAGGTTTTATAGATGTCTGTCTAGTTCATTTGATGCGTGGTATCATTTAGATCCCGTATTTCTGCTTATTTTTTGTCCAGATGATCTGTCCAAAGAAGAGAGTGGGGTGTTGAGATCCCAACAATTAATGTGTTGCAGTCCACGTTCTTTTAGATCTAGCGGTCTTTCCTTCATGTATTTGGGTTCTCCTGAGTTGTATGCATAGATAATTGTAATTGTTATATCTTCTTGATGAATTAGCCCTTTTAGTACTATATAATGCCCTTCTTTATCTCTTCTTACAGTTTTTGTCTTAAAGCCTATTTTGTCTGAAATCAGTTTCGTGACTCCAGCCCTTTTTTGTTTTCTGTTTGCATGGAATACCTATTTTCAGCCCTTCACTTTTAGTATATCTATGTCTTTATCCATGAAGTCTGTTTCTTGTAGGCAACAGATAGAGGGTTTCTATGTGTGTGTGTGTGTATGTATATATATTTTAAATCAGGTCAGCCAGTTTGTTTCTTTTGATTGGGGAATTTAATTCATTAACTATCAGTGTTGTTATTGATATTTCCAGACTTGTTCCTGCCATTGTGTTAGCTATTTTCTTGATCGTTTTTTGTTCTCTTATTTCTGCCTTTCTCTCTTTAGTTTTCCTGGTAAAGTACTCCCTTCAGTACTTTTGGGAATAGTTGTTTAAGAGCAAAATGCTGTCCAGTCCTCATGGAACGTACAGGCTAATAGAAGAGTGAGACATAGCAGTCTTCTTGCTTCCCTGCCAATAACTTCTTCCTACATTCCAACTTGTCCTGATCTTCTTCTTCAGTTTGTCTGCCTTTATCCTTGAAGCTTTCAGCCCTTCTTGCCTATACTGATCCCTCCTTACTGTAATTACTGAGAGCATTCATTGCTTTCTTTTCATCACTTGGCACACAATCAATTACAGTAAGTCATCTAAATGTTCTGCCCCTTCCACACCATCTTTCTATGGTGATTGGCACCCTAAAGGTACAGATTATGATACAGACATTTCATAGCAGGTAGTAAATACTCAGGAAATATTTGCAGAATCAAGGAGAATGGATTTGTCTATAACATTCTGCTGAGAATAGCTATCTCCATTATTAAAATAAAACTTAGAACCTTTAGGATTTTTAGCTCTTGAGGAAATTGCTAGATTCATGGATGGGTTTTTCTCACTTTAATATTAAAGCCTAAAACCTTCATACATGGCTGAGACAGGATTTTCAAACAGTGTTTGTTTTTCACTAAATACTGGGAAGAGATAGAGTGACACAGGAAGTGTAACTCTTGGGATGTCAGAAAAGTCATGATGTATTTATTCTGCTTTTCTATGCAAAATTGCATCAGGACTTTTCCAACAACCCAATAAATCCAGCTTACAAGACTCAGCCTTCTGATTCTATCATAGCTAGCTAGCTGCTATATTCCTGTCATATTATATTATGTGTCTTGCTGCACAAGGCTGGTACAGCTTTGAGGACACCTTACCTGAGTTTTTTTACTTCCTAGCTCCTGACCTGATTTAGCACGGAGGGAATCTTATACTTGGTTTCCCAGGGACATCCTGCCAGAAATCTCGACATCTTGGCGGTCGAGACCAGGCGAGCCAGAGTGTCCTTTCCTGCAGCCCAGCAAGTGTGCTTTTTCCCCTCCGCTTCTGGCTTCTAGCTGTAATTGAAGTAACCACCTATTTCTGTGTTTTGTTTTTGGCTGCCAGCAATGTACCAGCATTGGATATTAGTGTTTCTATATAATTTTCATTCTTTTTCTAAAATTTAAAGTAAAAAACACATGCTGTATTTTTTTGTTTGTTTTTAAGTTTCTTTCTTTCTTTCATGAGTGAGACATATGCTGATGAGGGGAAACACCCCAACAAGACCCTGACTTTTGATTGGCTTTTAACTAGTGTGTTAGGGTCAATAAGTAAAGCCACACTCCTTTCCCAAATATGGAAAAGTATTTATGATAATTCAAAAGTAAACAGAATGAAACCTGTTTTTTGTTTTGTTTGTTTGTTTGTTTGTTTGTTTTACTATCTGGTTACCCTTAGCTTTGAAACTAGATGAGGGATCAGCAGATAGTATCATGGTTATATCACTGGACTCCCAAGTGGTCAACTGTGGTTCAAATCCTGGACCCACTGGCTTAAACTCAAGCTGGGCACATGTGCATGTGTACCCAAGATCCTGAGAAGAAATGGAAGAGAAGGGATTACAGCATGGCCATCCCCCACAAGAGGGTGATTTCTTGCTTTCTGTCTCTCTGGCGAGTGCATGTATCTTTATAGAAAAACTCTGTCTAAAATTAAAAAAATAAATGGATGAATAATACACTGAGTCAGTTTTTAAATTCCAAAGAGGCAGTAAGATGGTTCATTTGCAGACCTGAGAGCTAACCTATGCTTTTATTTTAGCAGCCCATATGCAGTAGCAGTGTTAGGCTCTAGTTTTCCCACATTAAAATATAAATTCATGAGAAGACTTCAGAAAGCTCATGGAAAATATATATTATGAAAAAAATGCATGGATTTCAAATTTGGACCAAAATAAAATCATACTGTAAAAACATTTTCTACAAACTTTTTGAAGAGCCTTTATATAGATAGGTAGATAGATACACACACACACACACACACACACCTACATTATTATTCTACTAAATAGCCTCTTTAGAAATAAGACCTATATACCCTCAGGGCCTTTTGCTACTCTTAGGTTTATTTGCACCCTTTTGAGTTTTGTAGGAAAAAAATATACTTCTACTATATATTACATCAATATCATTATTAAAAGTAATACAATTTTTAGAACATTATTAAAAATAGATATTTTCAGTTTGATCACTCATTAATTATTTAGATGTTTTTCGTTTTGAAGGAAAATAACTACAGCCACGTGTTTATGGCATTGGTTAAAAAAAAACACATTTAGCCCAAAAAGTGACAGTTTAGTGTGCTGATACTGTTCTTGTAAAATCTAGAAGCAGTATTTTATTCAGTCTATGTTGTCTCTGAATTTTACTGGCAACCCTATATTTGCGTAGGAAAAATAATTTTCCACTTGTAGGTTATTCTCCAACCTGCCTCACAAAGATGATACATCTACATGCTTCCCATGGTTGGAAATATAGCTGGATTTTGGTCAGGCATTTGGGGGAGCCATGTGTGATATGTCTGAATGTAAGATAGAAAACTGTGGGGAGGTACCAGCAATAGGTGTAATGGCTAGGTTGCTAGACTCCCACATAGTCGACTGTGATTCGAGTCCCAGACCCGGTAGCTTAAACTCACGCCGGGCGCGTGTGCGTCCATGCCCAAGATCCCGAGAGGAGAATGGAGGAGAAGGGACTGAAGCGTGGCCATTCCCCCAGGGGGTGATTTCTCCCTTTCTGTCTCTCTGTCTTTCTGGCAAGCGCCCTGTAACAAAAACCTTGGGGAAAAAAAAAAAGAAGAAAACTGTGGGAACCAGCAAATAGCATAATGGTTGCATCTCTGTACATTTACATAGTCAACTACAGTTCAAGTCCCAGACCCGGCAACTTGAAATTCATTGCAGGGGCATGTGAGTGAGTGCCCAAGATCCTGAAAAGAGAATGGAGGAGAAGGTATTGCGATGTGACCATCCCTTCCAGGGGGTGATTTCCCAGCAAGTGCACATGCCCTATAGCAAAAATTTATCAAAAAAAAAAAAAAAAAAGGAAAATGAAAAGAAAAATGTGAGCCTAGAAGTACGTAGCTTTTTAGTTGAGTAATCAGAAAGGATGATTTCAACTAATGAATCCATGTTAGCCTTGTTTTCTAGGAGATGCTTTAAAGGTCTTTTCTTGACCTTATATTTTCAACATTTTTATCAAGGTCTTGGGTGGCTACCAAGTGCATAGATGTTGCAAACTTGGGAAAATAGCAAGTTTGGGTGTGTATAAATTTGACGACTGAATTTTAAAAGATGTTAATAGGTCAATATCAATAAAATTCAAGTTAGTATTTAAAACTATTATGTAGAAAAGAGGTCTTGCTTAATGTGGATTTGTATAAAAAGGTTTTAAAGATTTTAGATAACCACAAAAACCTCACCTAGAACTCGTCACATAATAGATGTTCAGAGAATATTGGTTCTTTTCCACAGACTAATTTTGAGAGGAACACTAATTGTGATAAATGCTAAGAATCATGCTCATCTCTTCCTGTAACTTGTTGAATAATTGAAGCTGGGTATATCTTCTAAGTGATATTACATGTCTAGAGATCAATCACTGTACTTATTTTAGAGTTAAAAAGTTTAATAAATAAAAGTTACATAGTACTGAGTAATGCCTTAGATATACAATATATCTCACTTACGTGCTAAAGAATTAGAGTGGCATTCTAATTGTTTGCTTTTGTTTAAAATGAAATCAATCAAAAAAAGATTTTATACCTGGGATGTGCCACTTGCTGTAAAGTAAAACTTAGTTTATTCTCTCCAGTTTAAATATATTTCATTGGGAAAGACAAATTTGTTATACCAAAAAACTTCAATTTTTGTTCCATTAGAACAGGTATCTTATGAACACTTGTCATCTGTGACATTCTCCATCATACACATACTAATCCTATGAACTAGATAGTAAACACATTTTACAGAGCAGAAAACACTCAGACAAGTTCTGTAATTTGCCCGAGGCTATCAGTTAGTAAGTGGTAGTACTAAGGACTCTAATTCAAGGCTGTCATTAAAGCCTGTTACCCTAACTACTATTCTCTACTTGATGCTAGTCATTCTAAGTTAATTTTAGAATATCTTTGGACTTAAGGTTTCAATATCTTTAGACATGTTAAAATAATGGTTGTAAATAATGATTATATATATAGCATTTTCACAATATTAATTTCCTTTGGCAATGTTATATAAACATTGCCATAAATTGGGAAAAAAAAGATTGTCATGCTTTGGTCATAATTCTTTTTCCTAGGTCAATAACTATGATATCAGCAATGTGTCTCATAACTATGCCAGAGCTGTTCTTTCCCAGCCCTGCAACACACTGCATCTTACTGTGCTTCGAGAGAGACGGTTCGGCAACCGAGCATCCGGCCATTCTGATAGTACCTCTCCACGAGAAGAGATTTTCCACGTGGTTCTTAATAAACGGGACTCTGGGGAACAGCTTGGCATTAAATTAGTGCGAAGGACAGATGAGCCAGGCGTTTTTATTCTTGACCTCTTGGAAGGGGGCCTAGCTGCCCAGGATGGCAGACTCAGTAGCAACGACCGAGTGCTGGCTATCAATGGACACGACCTGAAGCATGGAACCCCAGAACTTGCTGCCCAGATTATTCAGGTAAACTCCTCTTGGCCTTCTTTCCAGATGCTCAGTCTCAATTACCATATAGCAGTACAGTCACGCACTGTGCAACGGCATTTCTGTCCACGCGGAACCACACGATCGTGGTCCCATAAGGAGCATGGACACTTTGCCATATAACCAAGCTGTGTACGTCTATCACATCTAGGTTTTTCCAAGCGCAGTCCATGATGTTCACACAACAGAATCACCAGACAACACATTTCTCAGTCATTAAGCACTACAAGACTGTTTTCATTGGCAGATAACATTAGAATTCAGGGACCAGATGATATTTCATTAAAAATCAATCATGGTTAGAAAATCAATCATGGTTACTTAAACTCTTCAAAGTCCCCACTAGTATAAACTTCATTATAGATAAAATTTTTCCTAAAAGCCATATCCTCATGAACTTTTGAGCTGGCTTTTTAATAGATGATAGGTTCTAATGCTTCACATTCACTTCCCATTTGATTTCTAGGCTCTCCCTAGTAACCAGACATAGGATGGTCGTGTCCACCTTTAACAACTGAGGAAAGCAAGGCTCAGAGGAGCTGTGATTATCAGGGTTGCAGCTTACCTGGTCTCTTACTTCCTTTAAGGATCCAATAAAAGTACAGGAAAAACAATTGTTTAAAAAGAATAGCTCTTATATCGTGTGTGTGTGTGTGTGTGTGTGTGTGTGCGTGTGTGTGTGTGTAAAGAATTAAGGGTGTTTTAAACACATCATAACAACTTGTCCTCACAGTATCCCTCTGAAATAAGTAAGGGTAGTCATTATTCGAGAGAAACATCTTTTCATTAAGAGCATGAAGACAAATAAATTGGAAAGTCACCCAGAGAAGATCTTCAGGTTCTGCAGCATGTCATGGCGTTTAATGATATGGGCATCTTCCTCAGAGTTAAGAGTGGAACATCAAGATGTTTTTCGTAATGTAAGCACAATGAAATACTGTAAAGGAAACCAAGCATTAATGTAATTGAGCATCAGGAATTAGGTTGATAGTCGCTGACAAATGTGTTTACAACAGTCAAGTAACGATCAAAATTGAAGACTGTAAGAAAAGCCAGGTCTCATCATCCTTTATTGTAGCTATTGGTCTCATAGACTTGAGGTTTAAAGAAGTCGGATGTCGTAACATTCTCTCATATCAGAGATGGTATTATTAGGCTCTGTACATGGTCTGTCAGCCACTGCACTGCTGAAACTAGTTCATCTGTAGGAATGCAGATTGGTGGGAGGGAGCGAAAAAAAAAAGAGGAGGAGGAAAAAGAAAGTATTTGTGTGAAGAAATAGAAGAACCAGGTGAACTCTGTGAAGTGAAAGATAAATCAATAAGACAGGCAGGAATAGATTTAAACACTTTAATTCCTAAGTAGATGGTCCTCAGTAAACTTTTAACCAAAATGTGGAACATACAGATGCACAGTAGAAAATATTTTTAAATTTTCCATAGTAATATTTTGTATTTGAACTTTTATAAATAGTTGCTTTATATTTAGAGCTGTAATTTTTTTTTCCAAACAATGGAAAACTGAAGGTCCTTAATTTGTTTTGTTTTGTTTTGTTTAAAAAAAAAAAAGAAATTAGTTTTAGGATCATTTAGAAAAATATACTCCATACTTAAAAAGGAGAATAATGAAAAAAAATATGTAAGCTATAATAAAGGAAGTTAAAATCATCTTCAATCTAAGTACCTCAGGATATTAACATTAATAGTTTAATAATCATTATCCCAAAGATCTTGTGTGTGAATCTTCACAGGTACATAATTCCATATTGACACAAATACTTACACATGCACTGATCTTATAAATGCTTTGTAGTGAAAATTATGGACATCTTACCATGGAAATAAGCATAGACTCACATCAGGAGTTTTTAATAGCTGTTTAGGGACCCTGTGCCATAACCTATTTATTTATTCCCCTTCTGATACTCTCATGTTTTGTTTTCAAGTTTAAGACGTTTTGCTAAACTTCCCCTCAGAAAGATTGTATGAGTTTATGCCCCTAGCAACGGGGATGCCACTCCCTTACAAATATGGGTATTGTCATTTGGGCATCCTGCATTTTTAAAATCTTGATGTTAATAACTCTTTCGCTATATTTAAAACGCTGAAGTGTTAAGTGCACAGCCTGTCTAAAGTTAGCCTAAACCCAAACGTTGGCCCATCATTTAAACTCTACATGCCCACTGCATCACAGTCATGGAATTTCGTCTTCCAGGCAATCTTGAAAAATCAAGGATTTGCTTCTATTAATAGGTTGGTATAAGCAGGAATATCCGGTAAGGTTAAAATACTGACTGTGGATTATTTGATGGTTATGAAGTGTTAAGCAGTAATGAAAATGATTCTGCATATTGAAATAAATCCATTTCATACAGCGCAGCCTAATATTTGAAGTATCTGAATTTTAAAAATCAGGATGCTAAATTTTCTACCTTTATGCAGCCACCCCTCACTTAACGACCTACTGGTCAATGACTACGCAGTATTGCGACCAGTTCTCCAGTGCAAGAAGTCCCCTTTCTCAGTCTTTGTCTTATTCCTGCAGTCAGTCAGTATGCATTACACAAGTATTTGCAATCATGCAAGACCACTTACTTCATTCTAAGTTTGTACTTTATTGTACACCCATAGTAGTACTCAGAATAAATAAAAATGATTACACCAGATTTATATTGCTGTGTTGTGGTGTGTCTGGTTGCTTTCTGGTGTTTATCCAGTGAAAGCTTTCTGTATGGGTAGAATTACATTATTCTAGAGTGGTGTCACTTGATATCTCTTGAAAAATACATACCCTTTGGCACCACGACACTCCAGAAGACAGTTGCCTTTTACGTTCCTCGCTTACTGACCCATTCACTTACTGATCTAGCAGCAGGAACAAAACTGTCATTAAACGAGAAGATGAAGGGTGCCTATATTTTCCTTTAGATCGGTTCACCAAATTTGCTTCCGGAATCCAGCTGAAGGTCCACAGTACATTGTTTCTTTAGTTATTTTAAAGAACTTGTCTGAAATTATTTGGTTTAATAAAAGACTTGAATGGCAAATGATTTTTGGCAGGGCATTAAAATTGTTTATCACTTATTTCCATTTAAGATCTAAAAATTAAGTGATTTCTTAACATTATTTATAATCATGAGGGAGGTCTTCAATTTCTACCACAATGCCTTAAAACACGATATCATATTTTCCCATAGGAATAATAGTAAAATTGGAAATTGTGTCATGACCAAGTGTTATGTGAAGTAAATCAAACCTGTGCTTTCAAAGCAATGATAGAAGAACCTTTAAAAAATATGGTAAGGTGACTATGTTTAAGGTAAAAACAAGCCTCTAAACTTAAACTGGTAGTCATGAACGTCTAAAATAATTTCATACTTAAACAAATGCATGTTTGTGTGCACAGTACTGTACACATATATAAACAAACATGCTAACACTAATCTGTTTTTAAATTTTATTTTTAGTTTGCCATAGGGTGCATGCACTCACCAGAGAGGGAGACGGAGAAGAGAAAGAGAGAAATCACTTCCTCAAGGGAATAGCCTTGCCAAAATCCTTTCTCCATTCTCCTCTCAGAATTTGGGGCACACATGGACATGTACCCAGAGTGTTTTTCTAGTCACAAGGTTCGGGACTTAAACTATGTAGTCAGGCATGTGGGATCCAGCTGCCTTAACTACCATGCCATGGACTGGCCCCTGCTAATCTTATTACATAGAATTTTTATGGTCATTCTGTTCAGGAGTGTTTAAGCCGATGTCCTATTTCCGACTCAGACCTCCCTCACAAGCAGAAACAAAGCTGTGCAGAATTTCATTGATTGTTACTTCCAAAGTAACCACCACAGAATTTATTTCAGAATCACAATGGACTTTTATCAAGTTTTAAAGCAGTTCTTCCTTTGGTTTTCTTTCTTTCCCTCAATCCCTCTCAGTACCAAAGCTAGCTTTGAAGGAGTAAAGTTTACCCTTCTTCTGGTTTGTCAAGCAAAAATGATGTATTTTTGCATAGAAAAACATTGAAAAATATGTTATGACTTTCCCGACAAGCTGATAGAAATGATGAGGATGTGGAAAGCCCAGGCAGTAAGACTGCTTTGCCTGTATCACTTTGAAAGTGAGATTGCAGAGGGCACGCTCATGATGGTGTGTGTGTGATTTTAAAATATTAGCTAATGAAATGAAGTCCCTTCCTCCCCACCACCAGGTGCTTTGCAGTCACAGCTCAGCTGAGGCCCTGGTGTACTGTTGGAGAAGTGCAGCTGAAACTTACACATCCTATAGTCTTTAAAATGACAGTCACTATTAATGACAGGTGGTAATGTGCGTCTGTCTTCTCCAGGCCAGCGGAGAGAGGGTGAACTTAACCATCGCTAGACCAGGCAAACCCCAGCCTGGCAGCACTATCCGAGAAGCAGCAGCTCACAGCAGCAGCCAGCACCACGCACAGCCGACGTATTACATCAGACCAAGCTCACACAAGGTGAGGATTTGTTTGTTTAATCTAGGTGTCACCCTCCAAAGGATTGTTGTTCCAAGCTGGTAAGATCTAAACGAAAGCTTTGTGTAAGTCAGTCATACCTCAGTAAAGCAGGTTTTAGGAAAAGAGTTAAGTGAAGGCTGCTTTTCTGTTGGAAAAGGCAAACATGGGTGTTGGGATGTGAGAGTAGCTGTATCATCCCAGTTCTCTGCTACTAGAGATAGTTTCTTGGCAGGGAATGTTCCTTTCTCAGATGACTGGTGAGAAGGGTGCAGTCTTCCAGAAGATTCTTCTGTTTGTTAAGTCCTATTTGAAAATGGGGTTTATCTTAGGTTGCTCATTTAAATGTAAGAGTTGCTTCTGTGATTAAAAAAACATAATGAAGACATGATTGACAACTGAACAATACTTTGTAAGAGGGCTCATTGACTATAGTAACAATTAAATCTATGAATATTAAACACATGAATTATAAAATGTTACGGATATATAGGTAGCATATTTCTGTTGAGGTTACAGCTTAGAGAAGTATTACCCTAAATCATTTAAAATTTCCGTATGTTGAGCTTCATCACTGCTTCTTCAGAATCCGTATTTTACTAGTTTTATCATATATTCCAAGGTGCTGAGGATGTTGATACTATCTCACTTTCATCCCCCAAATCGAAGAAAGATAGAATTTTAGCATTCTTAATATGATTTATTTCATTTGGTTAATTTGAATTCAGCTTCAAGTAGGTCAAGAATTTTTAAATGGGGATGTGATGTTACCCAATTATGAGGAAATGTAAGTTATATATGAGTTTCCAAAGTCCTTCTCTTTAGGTAAGATTAACTGGCTTTACTAAACAAAAACTCACTTATTGGTCTGCTTATTGATTTCCTATGTGCTCAAATGGCGCGCGCGCGCACGCGTGTGTGTGTGTGTGTATACACTTGCACATGCATGTGTGGTTTCTGGCTTACATATAATTGTATATCTTTGTGGAGTACAGTATGGTTTTTCAAAGTGTGCATACCAACATGGCTTTTTAATGTACGTATGGTGAGAATAATTACCTTGGACTCTGGCTGGTTCCCTGAGAGAACATAGCTTAAAGACACGGTATTTTTAGCCCATCAAGTTTATGTGGCTTTCTCGGCTTAAGTACAGTCTTGTCATTGTTCTTTGGTTTAGTTAATATGGAAAAGAAATGAGAACCACAGACTTTGTTCTCCTTTTGGAACAAAAACTGAAATGTATACAGAAAACCTATAATTTTGCCTTTATACTGACATCTATGAAAAGGAGCTATTATTTTGAACAAGAATTTTGAATAGTTGTTTCATATCGCCAGTCCTTGCTTTACAAGTTATTTATATATAAGGCAAATGTTGGTAATCAAAAAAAATTTTTTTTAAGTTTTTGCTGTAAGGCACGTGTGCTCATTGTAGAGAGTCAGGAAGAGAGAGAGGGAGAGAGAAAGTAAGAAATCACCCCCTAAAGGGAATGGCCACACTGCATCCACTCTCTATTCGTCTCACAGGAGTTTTGAGCACACAGGCACACACATCCAGTGTGTTTTTCAAGCCCTTGGGTTCAAGGTTCAAACCAAAGTTGGTCACGTGGGAATGTGGGATCAAGCACCTTATCCTCCATGCCATCTGCTAGCCCAAGTAATTGAACTTTTTATGTTACTGAATTTTACAAAAATTCAAGATATGGGTGTCTATGACAACATGATAATGTTAAGGCAGTTTTTGTTTTGTTTGTTTTTGGAGAGAGATTTTTTGCCATAGCATGTGTGCACTCACAGGAGAGACAGAGAGATGGAAATTGAGAAATCACCCCCACCCTAGGGGAGATAGCCACACCACAATCCCTTCTCCATTTCCTCTTGGTATCTTGGGCACACAAGCTTACATGCCCTGTGTGAGTTTTAAGCTGCCAGATCCAAGACTTGAACCACGGTCAACAACGTGGGAATTCAGCGACATAACTATTACGCCAGCTGCTGGTCCCAAGACAGGTTTAAAAGCTACTTAATCATTCTAATATTCATATAGAGAATCTTGCCTATTTCATTAAATTTGTGTGGGCACATGAATTTTTCTGTCATAACCCTGCTAATTCTTATTCTTTATAATTTTATGTCACTGTATTTTAAATAGAAATGCATAATAAAACAATCACCTTTAATTGATTAAATAACTAAGAGCCAAGACTGCTTTTAAATATACTCAAGGCTGTTTACCTTACCCAGGGACCTTCCGGTGTGGGTCCAGTTGTGTTACCACTGTGCCGCCATCTGGTGATATTGTTCACTTTTTCAACAATTTGGTTATTTGGTGTCCTTTTAGCTTCTCATGAAGGTTTTGACGGTAGACTTGAATCTGTCCATGACTGGGCACTCATAAAACTAGTCCGTAAGAATCGGAAGATGGATCTGCAGCTTTTCTCTGGCAGTCAGCAGAATCCACACTCGAGTTTTGTGCTCTGTATACTATTTTTTTCTTCGAAAGAATTAGAGAGAGAGAGATGGAAATAAAATTGTCTTCAGAATCTTAAAACTCAAAAGCATTACTTACTTTTATAGAATTGATCTATCTTAGAACTCAAGACAGTTATGATTATGATAGACTTATTTTACTTTGACTTCTCCATGTTGAGAGTCTGGAGGTTTTTCATTCATGAATACTCACATGAAAATATCAGCCATCTAAAATTTGACCTTGGTCCACCCTGTACCTATTAAGAACTGTGTATTACTTTCAGTTGTAAGTAAGGATACTAAAAAAGTAAAAAGGTCACTTTATGAATGTCATTGAAGTTACATCCTTATCTTAAGCCGTCTGCTTCAACTATATATTTATTCATTGCCCAATGGTGTTTTTCTTTTCGTGTTTTAGGATCTTACTCAGTGTGTCGCATGCCAAGAAAAACACATTACCGTAAAGAAGGAACCGCATGAATCCCTTGGAATGACAGTCGCTGGGGGCAGAGGCAGTAAGAGTGGCGAACTGCCCATCTTTGTGACCAGCGTGCCACCTCATGGCTGCCTTGCACGAGATGGCAGAATCAAGAGAGGTGAGACAGGATCTGAACCGGTTTCACCAAATATTCTCCCTGAATTTAACTCGTATATTTAAAAATAGAGTATTACAAAGTTTCTATTCAACATGACTTTAAAAAAATTGATGAGCAAGAGAGAGAGGCGGGGTGACAGGCACCCCCAGCAGGGGCTTCCCACTGTGATCCTGCCCCTGGCTCAGGCAGCCAGGATCATAGACATGTGCACATGCCCAGCGTGTACAGGGAGCCTCGGATGTGAACTTGGGACCTTCCTTTTTGGCCTCAGCATCACAGAACTATGGTGTTACTCTGCAGTGCAACTATGGTGTTACTGTGTGGCCAACCTAAACATGATTTTTTAATCGTTTAAAATGTTCCTTACATATGAAAGCCCAAGGTCTTTCTGTGACGTTAGGAGAATGCCCAGAGTAAAGAAAAATTGCTGAACTTTGACAGTGATTTCAGAATTTCAACAGTTACTTGGACTGTTAGATTATTTTAACTTAGAAAATATCCTGAGACTTGTGCTTCCAGTATTATGGCAGACCTAGTTATTCTGAAGAGCCGTCTCACCAAAATACAAATGTTGGTTACAGTAAAGTATCTGTGTAAAATGAGGCTCAGAGAGGAGGTGAGGCAGAAGACAGACTTAAATTTCATAGTAAACTCATTCACTATTTCACGTTCTCTTTCAGAGCTATATGATTTGCATAGCAATTGGCCGTTACTGGAGGGGTGGGTCTTCAAAAGCTTAGAGAAAATGGATATTATGAAATATCCATGTATTTTTTAAAAATTTTGCAGCAAAATAAACTTGTATTTTTAAAAAAATTATTTAACTAACGTTATTTATTTATTTATTTTAATTTGACCAGAGAAGGACAGAGTGGGAGAAAGGAAAAGCAAGAAAGCAAGCTGCCAAATCCAGGACTCGAACCGCTGTCGGCCATGTAGAGTCCGGTGCCCTTAACTAACCATGTCACCTGCTAGCCCCTAAACTTGTATTTTAATTCCATTTCCCACAAACTTTTTTTTTTTTTAATATTTATTTATTTATTTCCATTTGTTGTTATTATCATCTTTAAATTTTGACCAGAGAGAGACAGAGAGAGAGAGAAAGAGAAAGTGAGAAAGCAAGCCTCCAGGTCCGGGACTTGAACCATGGTCAGCCACATGGGTATCCAGCGCTCTTAACCACCACGCCACCTGCCGGCCCCATCCCACAAACTTTTTGAAGTACCCTTTTATACTCTGTAAAAATAGCAAGTTTTCATTGACTTAGTTTATTGGTTGCAAAGAAAAATGTGTCTTAAAAGTTATTTTTCCAAGAATGAAATTAGACTCATACCTTCACACTGTACAAAAATTAACTCCTAATGGATGCAAGAGCTAATGTAAAAGCTGAATCTCTTAGAGGAAAACAAGGGCAAGTCCTCATGACTTTGGATTTGACAATGATTTCTCAGACATGACACTAAAAGCACAAGCAACAAAAGAAAAAATAGATAAACTAGATTCATTACGCTAACTTTTTGTTTTTTTTGGAGAGGTTTTTGCTATAGGGTGAATGCGCTCACCAGACACAGAGAGACAGACAGAAAGTGAGAAATTACCCCCCCAGGGGGGATGGCCACGCCGCAATCCCTTCTCCATTCTCTTCTTGGGATCTTGGGCACGCACGCACACACACCCGATGTGAGTTTTAAGCCACCGGGTCCGGGACGCGAACCACAGTCAACTACATGGGAGTCCAGCGTCATAGCCATTACACTAACTGCTGGTCCCTAAACTAGATTTATAAAAATTATAGATTTTTGTCTTATGAAGGGCACCACCAGACAAATGAAGACATAACCCAAAAAATGGGAGAAAGTATTTGCAAATCATCATATATCTGATGAATGGCTTATATCTATTATTATATATACAGAGCTCTTGTAATTCAGTAACTGAAAGTCAACACAGTTGAAAGATGGGCAAAGAATCTGAATAAACGTTTTTCCAAAGAAGATAAACAAGTGGCCAATAATCATGTGAAAAGATGCTCAATGTTAGAAAAACGCAGAGTAAAACCACAATGAGATGTGACTTCATACCTACTAAGATGACTGCAATAAAATAAGGTGGACAATAATAAATGTAGAGAATTGAAGTCCTCATATATTGCTAAGGGGAATTTAAGATAGTACAACTGTTTTAGGAAACAGTTTGACAGCTCCTCAGAGTTAAACAGAGTTACCATATGACCTAAGAATTCCACTTTTAGAGAAATGAAAACACGTGTCCACACAAAACTTGTACTCTGATGTTTGTAGCAGCCTTAATAACAATAGCCAAAAAGTGGAAAGAACCCAAGCATTCAGCTGATGACTGGATCAACAGACGAGGGTATATGCACTTAATGAAACATTATTTGGTCATCAAAAAAAATGAACCAACACGAGCTACAACGTAGATGAACTTTGACGATATTATGCTAAGTGAAAGGGGTCAGTCACAGAAAACCACGTGAGTCCATTTATATGAAATGTCCAGAATAGGCAAATCTCTAGAAACAGAAAGTAGATTAGGGTTCCCTAGGATTTGGGGAAGGGAAATGACTGCTAATGGGTATGGGGGTTTGAGGAGAGGTGATTTTAAAAATGTCTTAAAAACTGCTATAGTAGGGACCAGCAGTTAGCGTAATGGCTATGTCGCTGGACTCCCACGTAGTCGACCACGGTTCGTGTCCTGGACCCGGTGGCTTAAAACTCACGCCGGGTGCATGTGCGTGCATGCCCAAGATCCCGAGAGGAGAATGGAGGAGAAGGGATTGCGGCATGGCCATCCCCCCTGGGGGGTGATTTCTCGCTTTCTATCTCTCTGTCTCTCTCCGTCTGGTGAGCGCACGCGCCCTATAGCAAAAACCTCTCCAAAAACAAAACAAAACAAAACAAAAAAACTGCTGTAGTGATGATTGCACAGCTCTGACTATATTATACTAGAAAGCATAAAATCGTACTTTAAATTGTATTATCACACGAAATCTATATTTGAAAAAGAAGCTAATTATCCGGTTGTAGAATTTGGGGTAGTTTTATTTTCTTGCTGTTATTATGTCTTCCCAGTTTTCTACAATGAGAACATTTTGCCTTTTTTAAAAATTATTTCTTTATTTAATTTTATTTGTTATTGTTATTATTTATAATTTGCGATAGGGCACGTGTGCTTACCAGAGAGAGAGAAAAAGTGAGAAAGCCAGCCTCCAGGTCCAAGACTTAAACTTCCGTGGTCACCCATGTTGGGAGTCCAGCGCCTCAACCACCACTCTCCCTGATGATTCCCCATTTAGCTTTTTAATAATCTGAGAAATTGGTGATAAATTGGGAAAGGGGAATTTTCTATAGACTTCATAGCAAAAATGTCTGCTTCCTACAAAACTAATCCTTTCAGCCTTTCACATAATCCTCATTGCCCTTTGTTATAATACTTGGCAGGGCAAATCTTTTTCCATCCTCAGGTAAGGGAAGGTGTTCAAATCACAAGTGGATTTTGTTGTAGGCCCAAGAATCTCTCTCTCTGAAAGATTATTCTGATGTGTTTGCCCTGAGTGAACCATGCAGGGCTATGTTTATCAACTCTATAAATATAAAATAGAATGTATGAAAAATTCATTTGTAAGCACAGAGGATCAAGTAATTTTTGAATTAGAATGGTAGAAATCTCAGAAGCTCAAAGAAGAGCAGTGAACATGCACAGGGCCTTCCCAAGCTAAACTTGGCCTAACAGTTTGGATTCCAGTCACATCCGGGTGCTCTAAGCCATACCGTTTCCTGAGTAGTGATATTATTATTCTGTTTTGAAATTGTTTTGGCATGTTTTGCATGAAACAAATTTTTCCTCCGTATTTTAAAAAATTACAAAGAGGTAGAAAGTACTCGTTCACCTTATCTGAGGAATAAGAGCTGACCCTTGTTGGTTAGCTTACAAACAGCAGCGCTCTTGAGAAAATAACTGCTTTATTGACCAGCTCCTTTTTCTTATTTCTATTTTGAACAGGTGACGTGCTGCTGAATATCAATGGCATTGATCTGACCAATTTAAGTCACAGTGAGGCTGTGGCGATGCTGAAAGCCAGTGCGGCTTCCTCAGCTGTTGCCCTTAAAGCTCTCGAGGTTCAGATTGTTGAGGAGGCCACGCAGACCACGGAAGAGCAGCCAAGTACTTTCAGCGAAAACGAGTATGATGCCAGCTGGTCCCCATCGTGGATCATGTGGCTTGGGCTTCCAAGGTATTGATAACTTTCTTGTTGTTTTATATATAGACTAATCATGATTACGTTTATCAGCGTATAACACAGTAAATTTACCCATTGGGGGAAAACAAGACTTTGATTAAATAAAAGTAGCAACATTTAATCATATTACAAAGAAAATAATTTTTTCTTAAGATTATTACACTTAAAAAGGTAGATTTAATAGCAAGAACTAGCTTAAAAGATGTGTATCTAGTTATAAAAACAAAGAAAGTAATTCTGTTCATTTCTCCTAAGGATCTTTTTTTTTTTTTTTTGGAAAGGTTTTTGCTGTAGGGCGCATGCACTCACCAGAAAAAAACACAGAGAAACAGAAAGCAAGAAATCACCCCCCAGCAGGGAGGGCCATGCTGCCATCCATTCTCCTGTTGGGATCTTGGGCATGCATGCACATGCGCCCGGCGTGATTTTAAGCCACCGGGTCCAGAACTCGAACCATGGTCGACTACATGGGAGTCCAGTGACATAGCCATTATACCCACTGCTGGCCCCTCTCCTAAGGATCTTAAGTGGGCTGACTATGAGCTTGGATGTACCAGTCTCCCGTTGTCATTTACCAATATTCGTTCTGATATATGCTTAAACTTCACATGCATTTTTCACCATTGAAACCAAGCCAGTGCTTGGGACCTTGTCCTGTCCCAAAAGCTTTCTAAAAGCTTTCTTTTTAACTCTTCCCAAAAAAGAGTTTAAAGCGAAGTTTTTGTTGGGCAACACTAGGGTCTTTAAGCCAAAACACTGGTGTTCAAGAGTAGTTGCTCCACCTTTGTAGGGAGTGAGTCACTCGTCACTGACTGTGACCAGGCAGGAGAGTCTTTGGTTGCTTAGTGTTGAGTCATGGAAGCTGGTAGAACCTCCCGTGACATCACAGGGTACGTACCTTTATCTATGGTGACATTGTTGTTATTGGTGTTGAGACAGGAAGAATGCTATCATTATTTGTTTCCAAGTCAGTTTAGATTCTTACTGAATATAAGAATCCTAAAACTGGGAACAAGCAGATGGCATAACGGTTACGGCACTAGACTCCTACATCATCAGCTGCGGTTCGAGTCCTGGACCCAGCGACTCAAAACTGACTCGGGGTACACGTGTGTGTGTGCCCAAGATCCCAAGAAGAGAATGGAGGAGAAGAGACTTTGGTGTGGCCATCCCTCCTGAGGGGTGATTTCTCACTTTCTGTCTCTGTTTGTCTCTCCAGTGAGCACATATACCCGATAGCAAAAATCTCTCTCTAAAAAAGAAAATTCTAAAACTGAACTGTGAGGAGATATTTTGAATCTTAACTACGTATGAAAAGTACTAACTCCTTAAAATAAAAATAAACAATAAGAGTTTGCCAGTTTCTGAGCATCTGACTCATGGGGACTAGATTTGTAATAATTACTAACATTTGTATAGAGCTTTATGAATTATAAAGCACTTTCTTGTGAAGAATAACCAAAAAAGGGCAAGAATATTAATGGATTTCATTTGCTGATAAACCTTAACTTCCTTATTTGTTCTCTTGGTTAAAAAAAAATAATAATGGGACCAGCAGTTAGCATAATGGCTATGTCATTGGACTCCCACGTAGTCGACCGCGGTTCGAGTCCCGGACCCGGTGGCTTAAAACTCACGCCAGGCGCGTGTGCGTGCGTGCCCAAGATCCCGAGAGGAGAATGGAGGAGAAGGGATTGTGGCGTGGCCATCCCTCCGGGGGGTGATTTCTCACTTTCTGTCTCTATGTCTCTCTCTGTCTGGCGAGCGCACGCGCCCTATAGCAAAAACCTCTCAAAAAAAAATAATAAATAAAAGAAAAAAAGAAAATAATAATAATAATAATAAAAGACCTAAAACTGCAACATAATTTATGTCTCACACACCTGTGGGGACCTCGCAGACAGGCAGATTTTTTAATAACAAAAAGTATTTAAGTACTTATTCCATACACCAGCACTAATTATTTTCCCATTGAAAAGAAACATAAATTTAAACACCAAATCGTGGTCTCAGCCATCAGAGGTTACCTCATTTATCTCATGTAATACTTAGCTTTGTACTTGTGCCTGTTGTGTAACCCTGGAGTGGTAGAAGGGCTCTGGGCACACTCGTGAGTGGTCTGCCTGGTCACCAGGGCCCTGGGCATGCCTGTGGGTAATCTGCCCAGGTGCACAGTGTGTTGAAAAATTTCCTTGTGGAGCCAGCAAAGAGTGGGAAGGGCCTGGCGGAACACTGGCCTGAATGCTGCTTTTAATTTCCCATTAGGCCAGTCTAGTATTGGGGTTGGTACTTTGTCCTGTACGTGCGGGGCATTTTCCGGTGTGCCAAACAGGATAACAAAGGTTTTAGATGAGAAATATACAGTCTAATAAAATCTATGTTTAGGGACCAGCAGTTAGCGTAATGGCTATGTCGCTGGACTCCCACATAGTCGACCGCGGTTCGCGTCCCGGACCCGGTTGCTTAAAACTGATGGCGGGCGCGTGTGCGTGCGTGCCCAAGATCCCGAGAGGAGAATGGAGGAGAAGGGATTGCGGCGTGGCCATCCCCCCTGGGGGGGTGATTTCTCGCTTTCTGTCTCTCTGTCTGTCTGGTGAGCACACGCGCTCTATAGTGAAAAACCTCTCAAAAAGAAAAAGAAAAAAAGAATTTTGGGCGCACACACACCCAGCCTGAGTTTTAAGCCACTGGGTCTGGACTCAAACCGTGGTTGCCTATGTGGTAGTCCAGCGACATAACCATTATGCCATCTGCTGGTCCCTGTAAATCTTTTTTAATGGATTAAAAATAGGAAACCTTGCCCAAGATGCATGAAGATTCAATTACACCCAGAGATGCAAATTTTTTTTATTGTAAAGAGATATTTTTTCTGTATCCTTTAGGTTGTTTTGTTTTGATTGCTTTTTTTTGTTTTTAAGTTTTTATTCGGTGCTTGTTCTCACATCCACAGAGCTTGAGAAGTGTAAGTAAATTTTTTTCTCCCTTCTTGGACAACATCCTCCAAACTGGCAGCAACATTTTAACAGCAGCATCTCAATGTCCATGGTACAGAAAGGAGAAAAACAGATTGTGTGTACGTGTGCGTTACAGATCGCGTTTCCAATTTTGGCAATTAGCGTCGCCCTTAAAACAAAAGCTCTCTTAAGTGAAGGAGGAAAGCAACAACAAAGAACTCATGTAGATTCAAAGTAGGACCCAAGGTAGCCTTCAGGAGAGGAGTACTTACCTCCCTTCATAGAAGCTACAGTGCCGGTCATTTTCTTCATTCATTTGAACGCTGAGATAGAAGTACTGAACCTCTTTCATGCCACTCTGTAATTACTCCTGTGGAGCCCACGGAGTGTTAGAATTGAGGGTCATTGGCAGCGCGTTGAGCAGACACAGGCACATACTCTTCTGCACACATTTCCGAGGTGTCATTCATAACCACACTGAATCGAGCTTCTCTGTACACGTAGGATGCATGTATGTGAGTATGTACCTGTCTTCACTTGACAAGAGAAGCTGAAAAATTCGAGTCTACCTAGGACCCCGTCTTTACTAGAAAGTGGGTTGTCACTATATTTAGAAGGAAATAAAGTAGCCCTTTTCTTTTCTTCCAAGAGGGCTAAGGATAACAGGGTAGAGGTACAGCAGAGGGGCACAGGCCGTGAAAAGCCCCCGGTGAATGTCGTCTCGGTGTTTGTGTTCACAGTGCTCTTCACAGCTGCCACGACATAGTCCTCCGGAGAAGCTCCCTGGGGAGTTGGGGGTTTAGTATTGTTGGTGGGTACGAAGAGAACCATGCCAATCAGCCTTTCTTCATTAAAACGATTGTCTTGGGAACTCCGGCTTACTACGATGGAAGATTAAAGTAAGTCTTAGTCCAGTAAGACTCATTACGCGATTCGTGTTTAATATGCTGGGCTACACCGAGGGTCCGCACCAGACCCGCCTGCTGTTTTCGTGAAGGAGATGTTTGGTTACACAGGGCCGCCCTCACTCGCTTACTCCCGCCTGTGGCTGCTTCCACGTGGCAGCAGAGCCGAGTCCTCCTGGCAGAGACAGTATGGTTCACAAAGCCTAAAATATTTACCATCTGGCCCTCCACAGAGAAAGTCTGCCAGCCGCTGATGTAGCCTGAAGCATTACTTTTACCATCCTGTCACTTACAGCTATATTTATGACTCTAATGACAGGAACCCAACCTGAATCGTGCGAGTGAACAGAGCGTGCCGTGATGGAGCACTAGGAGCAAGTTTCCCACGCAGCCCCCTCAGGTCCAGCCCTGGCATTAGGTGACCACGCTGCGTTTCTCCACAGCACTCATCTCTCCCGAACGTTGTATTTACCTAAGTTCAACCAGGGAGGGCTTTGTTGCATTTATTGTTACATTCCTAGCAGCCCAGCGCCTTGCACATAGGCAGATCGCATAAATATTTGACAAGTAAGTGTACAGTAACTTACAGTATGCTAGCCACAGTGGTGCCCGCTGTGCGTGCATTGTTAAATCTTCTTAACAACCCTGTGAGGGAAACACATTCCTATTTCTTTTTTACAAACAAGATACCTGAAGCTTGGAAAGGCTAAGAAACCTGCCCGAGACCAAACAGGTGCAATAGGTAAGATTGGTCAGCTGACTTTCAGACCCAGGACTGTCTGGCTCCGATCCCTGGTTTCTAACCCTTCTGCCGACTACCACCGCTGGGCAGGAAATACTGCTCACCCACGCGCAGCTGCTTTCCTCTTTGAAAGTTTAGGCACCTGGAGAAGAAGGAGAAGGTCTCCGATCCAGAGATTAGCCCCAGGTTGCTTGTAAGTTCTTACTGCCTAGTTTTCAGTGGAAGAAAAAAATTTTAAAAAGTAAATGTTGGGCCAGTCCTTTGGCACAGTGGTTAGGCTCTGTGTAGAGGAAGCTGCATTCCATATGGCCCCATGGGCTTCATGTCAGGCACACGTGTATGTGTGCCCAGGATCCTGGCAGGATGGAGAATTGGAAGAAAAGGATTGCTGCATGGCCACAGCCCACTGGGAGTTCTCTCTCCTCCTCTCTCTCCTTTTCCCTCTCTCTGTCTCGTCCTTTTCCCCTCTCTATTCCTCTCTCTCCTGTGCATGCCCCCATTACATTTTTTTAAGTAAATACTGACATACTAGACAGAGTACTCCACAAATGGAGGCTTACCTGTTTGCAAAGAGAAAGCGACATCCGAATAACCCTGTGAAAGGTGATCAGTAGTATGCTCCAGATCAGTCTATGTTGAAGGCTTTTTGAACAGTCATTATTTTAGGGAAAAAATAGTAGGGAGGGAAATGAACCAATTAATTGTCCTCTTAGTTACTCAACCACTCTGGGCCTAGTTAATTAGTTCATAGAATGTGTTTTCCAGCTATTTCCAAAAAGGAATTAAAGTAGTTATCAATCAAATAGTGTACTCATTCATGGATCAATGCTATTTAGACTTAGGATCAAAAATAATGATTGGTACCAGCAGTTAGCGTAATGGCTATGTCGCTGGACTCCCACGTAGTCGACTGTGGTTCGAGTCCTGGACCCAGTGGCTTAAACTCACGCCGGGCGCGTGTGTGTGCATGCCCAAGATCCCGAGAGGAGAATGGAGGAGAAGGGATTGCGGCATGGCCATCCCCTCTGGGGGGTGATTTCTCGCTTTCTGTCTCTATGTCTCTCTCTGTCTGTCTGGCGAACGCACGCGCCCTATAGCAAAAACCTCTCCAAAAAATAAAAATAATGATTATTCTGATCATTGTAATCATAAGGCTAGAAAGGTCCTCAGATTAATCATCTATTTGTAATAATTCTGCTTAGAGGACAGTGAGTATCAATAACTGAAAGAAGAGGAAGTTTGGGTCTTATTTTTATTTTAATTCAACCCTCAGATTCATGAGCTCTAAAAATAACTGGAGAAGTAAGAGTCAGAATAGTGACCAACCCCCTCCAGATGCATTATTTGGTATTTTTTTAGAGTGCATATTTACTCTCTTATATTTTGCTTAAGCTAATATGGAAATTGTTCTGCTTATCCTTGAAATTCACCTGCCAGTTATAGGAGGGTTGGCACAGGGTAGCCTTGATTGGCGGGGGAAAGCCAGCCTAGGCTTACGAACTGTCTCTGATGTTCCTCAAAGTAGAAGATGCACCCTCGTCACAGTGAATCCGTACAGGGAGTTGCAGCTTTCATGCTAAATAAGTATCAATGCGGATAATGTTTGTAGTGCCATGAAGAGAGTAACACTCTGTTTCTGCTTCTGTTTGTCTTTGTCCAGATGTGGAGACATGATCGTGGCCGTGAACGGCCTGTCAACCGTGGGCATGAGCCACTCTGCGTTAGTCCCCATGTTGAAAGAGCAGAGGAACAAAGTCACTCTGACAGTTATTTGTTGGCCTGGCAGCCTTGTATAGAATTTGGAAATTGGTTTCAAGTCATGCATTTTCCTTACTTTTATGTTTTGGTTTTTGAAAGAAAACTATTTGGTCTCATTGTGTTTCTGGTTGTTGGGAGCTACTGACACAGCTGGTATGTTCTGGGCCAAAACCCGCTAAACTTGTGTCTTTGTTTTTATTTAAATGGTTTCCTAAAGTTAGACACATTTCTTTTAGCTTAGAAACAGTGTTCCACTAACCCTGGTGAGCTCACATTTTCAGCATTTAGACCCCGGGCTGTCAAAGTGTTCCCTGTGGTAACGACCAAAGCCCGCCCAACCTGTGACCAGCCAGCTGGGTTAAAGAACCTTGGGTGGTTCTTTGTTTTCACCAAGTATATCCTAAAATGAGTTCTGTATCCCCAGACTGGTGTCAGGGAAGCCAACACGAATAGCATTTACTGCCACTTCGCAACCAACGCCTCGAATGGATACATCTAGACCTAGGTGGTAACCGTTCCCCGTTTTCCACTGGTGCCAACATTTCAAAATGTCCTATGTTCATAGAGTGACTTTCTGGTTTCTTTTATTTCCACTATAATCTCTAAGTACTCATAGATGAAGATATAAAGCTAACACTACTAAAGAGATTTTAAGAAAATACTGTACCGCCGTTAGAATAGTAGAGAATAAAAGATAATACGACCCAGTGACAAGGAACGTGGAAGGGAGCCACAGTTTCGTACTGGAGATGCTAGAAGCCGCATTTACTTGAATAGTCCAAAAGCATTAAAGATTCATTTCCAAAGGAATGTTTTGTTACGTAGGAAAATTTTGAAGCAGGTTTTGCTAAAAATCATTTCTAGAGTTTGTATTATACTTAGCAGTTTCAACTGAAAACGTTTTTGTGACTTATGCAACTCAACTAGATGATAAAAATAAAACCATCTTGCTATTAAATGCACACACATACATCACCGCTTAGTAGAAGGGAGACCTTTTTATTTTATTCAGAGAAGAGTCTTTCTCTAGCGTTTTAAACACCCTTATTTTTCCCGTGATTTGTTATAAACATAATTGTTTAAAGAGACTGAAAAGCCCTTTCTTTTGAATGTGATATGGTAAGCTTTAGATGTTGTTATCTCAGCCATCTCTTGGTCTCTATTTTATTTCATCGTTTTCGAAATGTTTTTGAAAACCATGTTTAGCCCATCTGTTGCCCTTTATTCCACATGGTTGTCCTTTGGAGGACACACAAAGATGTCAAAAATCTTTTTACCGTATTAATATTATGCATACTTGAAAAAAATTGATTTAGAAACCTAGTTCGGAACAAGTGACCTCTGTAAGAAATGGCATTGATAATCAGAGCATGTGTTTGACAATACTGCGGTATATTCTGAAGCATGGCCACGTCTCTTCCCAACTTAGCAATTGCATTGCTGGGGTCCGTTGTATCTGTAGCACGTCACTGCTTATTCCAGGTAGTTTTATAATTTTTTTTAAACATACAATATTGGAATATAAATAAGAAATGACAACAATAATTGCTACTGTCTTGTTCAACCCCTTAGCTACACACTGTATAATCAACATGTAACCAAGATACAGTGGGACGCCCCATACAGTATATTACTGTTGTGTGATGATTGGCTTTTGAAGCAGTTTGATATGCTTTCATATTTTATTTGACATGGAACAAGCTTTTTTCCTGCTCCCCAAATAGAATTTTATAACGGACTTTGCTATTTTTTTAAAACAGTTTGTAAGAAAGTCATTTCTTGGGGGGGGGTGGCCATCCAACAACGTAAATCCTAACTTTTACTTAGTTATATATATAACTACTTTGTTTTATATTTACGTTGAATTGGTGACATAACTAGTATTTTGAAAGAGGAAAATTGTTTTCAATATTGTTTTTATCATGGAAATCTCAGAATTAACTTAAGCTATAGGTTTTGTGACCAAAAAACTATAGCTTTTGGTCAGAATGATATTTGGTGATGGAAACGTGTTCATTAATTTATTGTCACTGTTGAAATATTTGGATTTTCTCATTTTAAACTCTTACAGTTAAATATTTTGATTTGTCTGTGCCTTCAGTTTAAATTATTTCAGGATTTTTCAGACATGTTTAAATAATGGTGTGATAATCATTCAGGGTGAAAATAAAAGTCATCCTTTCCAAAATAGCAACATTGTCTCTTTTTTTTTTGAACAGCAGATGTAATTCAATCGGTGGTCTTTTTTTTTTCCCCCATGGCACTACTGTCCTTATAATCTACCAAGGTTGAAACCCCTGCATCACAACTCGACTCTACGCTCCTTCCTTAGACAGAGCACAGATGATTTCCAGTCTTGGAGTCTTTACCCACCCAGTGTCGCTAGACCTGCACTGGCACTGGCCCAAGTGTGGCTGCAGAGTATCTGAGAGGTGGCTAGGGCTTCATGTGGACATGATAATATCTTAGGTCCTTTGAGCTGTCTAAGATGTGTTATTCACTTCACTTCACTGGTTCCTTTTTCCTTTTTCTTACGTTGTTCATAGAACAGCATAAGAGGGATGACACCAGTCTCCTGATTCTGTATTGTCACTGCATTTCCCGAATCAGACAGTGTGACACGATTTCTGTTCTTCCCATGGCTTTAACCATTCTCTGCATTAAAAAATAATAATAATGAAAAGAAAGGACAAAGCTGTCTCCTTGATTTCCTGGTAAATTAAGTTCAAACCAAGGCCCCCGTGGTCTGCCCCTGATCCACTTTCCGCATGGTTCCGCAGTCCCGTTTACTCTCTGTTATACCAGCATGCTCCACAGACGCCCCAGTGCCTGCCCACAGCCCGGGCTTGCAGTAGGGCTTTCCCCACTCTGCAGAGTCGTACCTGGAGGCAGGACCTGAGAGCTGCCTGCCCGTCTCCCGCTCAGCTTCGTTCCTTTGTTCCAGAGGATTACTCTGCTATGACGCACGTCAGTAGAACTCCATATTGCCATCACTGTGGCCCAGACCATGTACCACTTAATCACTGTCATAGTTTAGTGCCACTTTTGACAGCCACCTTGTGGTTTTCACTATCACCGATGCCCTAAGTCTCTGGGGCCCACAACCATAGACTGGAGATTCTGTTGCTTTAAGGCACCCAGCTCTGAGCACCTCCAAAACTGAAATCCGTTTTCCCAACCATTTGCTTGCTTCCAGTCTCTCCATCTTCCAATCCAAACTCTGCAATCAGAGTTAACTTTTCCAAGCCCCAACTTTGATCATACCCTTCCCCTATTTAAAAATCTTAAGTGGTGGGCCAGGAGATAGCATGGAGGTTAATTAAGGTGGCTGGATCCCACATGGCCAATTCCATGGTTCGAGTCCCAGACCCAATGGCTTGAAAATCAGACCGCGTATGATTCTCCAAGAGGAAAATAGAAGGGAAGAGATTGTGGTGTGGCATTCTCCCTACGGGGAGAGGGTGTGATTTCTCACTTTCTCTCCCTCTGTCTCTGGCAAGCACATGCTCCCTATAGCAAAAACTGAATGGGGAAAAAAATCTTAAGTGGTTCCACTTTGTCTACAGGGTAAGGTCATGGTTTGGTGCCAGACAGAAAACTTGTCATGACCTGCCTGCCCCCGTAGCCTCATTTCACCCTTTCTTCATACATAAACGTGTCATCCTACCTACCTACCCCACACCTGAACACTCGCTTCCCTTCTGGGTCTACAGGGGTTGCCTGGGCTCTCTGGACATCACACTTGGGGAATCTTTACCAATTTCTAGGCAAGCTTTTTTTTAAAAAAAAAAATTTGGAAAGGCATGTGCGCTCACCAGAAAGACAGAGAGAGAAATTGAGAAATCACCCCCCCATGGGATGGTCATGCGACACTCCCTTCTCCATTCTCTCAGGATCTTGGGCACGCACACAAGCGCCCAGCATGAGTTTAAGCCACCAGGTCCGGGACTTGAACCAGGGTCGACTACATGAGAGCCCAGCAACATAGCTATTATGCCAACTGCTGGTCCCTTAAAATGTTTTATTAATTAGTATATTTTTTTATGGTCATAGCTATATACTAGGAAAGAGAAGACATACTTGCCAAGTAGCTATCCCATTACCCCATCTGTAGTACTTTTTGTTAAGAGATTTTTGCCTTAGGGCGCATGCACTCCTGGGGAGAAGGGGACAGTGAGAGGAAGTGAGAAATCACCGATTGGGGGGACAGCCATGCTGCAGTCCCTTCTACATTCTCCTTCAAGGATCTTGGCTGTGCACACACATGTGCCTAGCGTGAATTTCAAGCCACCGGGTCTGGGACTTGAACCATGGTCAGCCATGTGGAAGTCCAGCGCCCTTAACCACCACACCACCTGCCAGTGCCTGTAGTACTTTTTAAAAACTAGACAATAGATGCCAGAGATTCTGTGCCTTCTGAAAAGCTCCGTTACTCCAGACAAATATAGGCCCGGTTCTCTCTCTGGTTGGTTTCAGGATCCCAGATCGTGTTTACCCAGCGCGTCTCCTTAGGCTCTTCTTACCAGGCCATTTCCCGCAGCTTTTCCGGCTTACGGGCGTTTCCACGGAGCGGGGGAGTGCAGCCGCTGTGTGGATGGCTGCCTTCTCTTGGCGTTTGCTGTGTTTTCCCTATGATTAGACTAGTGTCTAGGTTTGGGGAGGAAGACCGGCAAGGTCAAGGTCAAATGCTATTGCCCTCGCGTCACCAGACTGTCACCCTGATGCCCTCACGTATCAAGGGTACGTACTGTCACCCTGATTTGTGGCCTGTAGTACTGACCTCGATTGCCTAGCCTAAAATTGTGCCTTGGGTTTCCCCACAGCAAAGCTGCCTTTCCCTCTGCCCTGGCCGCACTGCAGTCTGGAAGCCACTGTGCAGGCCTGCCCTTTAGGAGTGAGGAATTACACTTGCTCTTCCTTTGCTTTCCTTAAGCTCATTAGGAAAATGACGGGGCCTCTGGTGTTGCTTAGAGAGGCCCTTGTGAGTAGAAGGAAGGGAGGTGGAAATCCTTGGATAAGAATAATAGCATATTTCTTTTATTAAAAACTCTCTCTTGATTATGTTATTCATAGTAAAATTTCCCCAAAGAGTTGTCTCTGTTTTTTGTTTTTTAACTCATTATTTTTAATTTGTAATGAATTTTTTGAGTATGAATCGTAAAAATTCAGGCCAGCTGGTGGCGTGGCGGTTGGGGTGGCTGGATTCCATATGGCCGACTGTGCAGTTCAAATCTGCGCAATTTGAATCCCAGAACCGGTGACTTGTAAAGCACCCTGGGCTCATGGGCGTGCCCAAAATTCCAAGAGAAGAAAAGGGAAGGGGATTGAGATGTGCCCCCACCCCCGCCGGTGGGCATTTTCTCACTTCCCCTCCCTCTCTCTGGGAGCACACGTGTTCTATAGCCAAAACAAAACAAAACAAAAAGTTGTAAAAATAACATAGTGAACACTTGTGTATCCACCACCCAGCTTAAGTATAAAACATGGCCGCGGCTATTCCTTCCCCACTTGTCATGCACTCTCTTTGGGCCTTTCCATGGACTTTTTCATAATTGCACTATGTATATGTAGTTCTAAATACAGTATTGCTGTGCATGTTTTTAACCGTAAATGGTGTTTCGCACACCTGCAACTAACTTTTTGCTCAAGATTCATTCATACATGTTTATGTAGCTTAAAGTTCATTTTCCCTGTTGTGTATTCAACACCTGTGACAGTTGTATGCCCATTCTCTAGCTGATTGGCATTTAGGTTATGGACATCTTTAAGATTGTCACTAACAGTGAGTGAGACTGTGAGCTCTCATGAAAAAGTCTCGGTGTGCAGCTGGTAGATTTTCTGCTGGGTAGTAATTTTCATTCCATCCCGGTTGCACATGAGAATTATTTAGAGAGTCTTTTAAAAATACCAGTGTTGGATCAACAGATGGTATGGTGGTTAAGGCGCTGGACACTCCCACATGGCGGACCACGGTTCTAGTCCCGGACCTGGTGGCTTGCTTTCTCACTTACCTTCTCTCTGAGTGTTTGTCTTTCTCTGGTCAAATGAAAATAAATGAATAAATAAATAAAAATTAAGTAAATGATTCTTTAAAAAAAGAAAAAAAAAAAACAGTGCTGGGGCCAGCAGATGGCTTAATGGTTATGTCACCGGACTCCCACATGGCAGACCACTGTTCAAGTCTCAGACCCAGAGGCTTGAAACTCACACTGGGCATGTGTGCGTGGGTGCCCAAAATCCCAAGAAGAGAATAGGGGAGAAGGGATTGCAGTGTGACTATACCCTCTGGGGTGTGATTTCTCTCCTTCTGTCTCTCTGTCTCTCTGGCAAGTGCACGTGCCCTATAGCAAAAATCTCTCTTAAAAAAGAAAAATACCAATGCTGATTTAGTTGGTCTGGGGTAGACCTGGAGTATCAATTTTGGTTTTACATTTCTTCAGGCGAGTCTAATGTGCAGACGTAGTTGAAAACCACTGTGGCTGGACTAACATACATTTCTGCCGGTAAGGCGGGCAGGTTTTGCTGATCTACATTCTTTGTCATTTGGTTTTACCAAACCAAAGTGGGTGAAATGCATCTCACTGTGGTTTCAATTCACGTTTCTCTGATTACTGGTGAATTCAGTTCCTTCACACCTGATTTTGGTGAATAACCTGTTTGATCTTTTTCTTTTCTTTTCTTTTTCAGTTTTTGTTGTTTATTTGTCTTTTGTTATAGAGCACATGTCCTTGCCAGAGAGAGGGGAAGTGAAAAATCACCCCCATGGGGAATGGCCACACTGCAGTCCCTTCTGCATTCTCCTCGTGGGATTTTGAGCATGCACACATGCGTGCCTGGTGTATTCTCAAGCTGCCAGATTGGGGACTCAAACTGTGAGCTGGTCATGTGGAATCCAATGCCTTAACCTCCATGCCCCTGCTGGCCCCTGTTTGACCATTTCAAATGGGCTGTTTCTCTTATTGATTTATAAAAATTCTTTTTTCTGAATATTAATGCATAGTAGATAATACATGATACAAATATCTTCTCCCAATTTGTGAGTTCTTTTCAACTTTGTAATGTAACAAGCTGAAGTTGATTATTATAATGTAAACAAAAGTATAAATAGCCTATAAGCATATTCCTTTTATTACCTACTTTGGGAATTAGGTCTTCTTCCAGAGGTTATCCATTTACATTATTTCTATTATTGTTCTTTCTTCCACCTTATGTTCATTTACCCTGCCTCTCTGTGCTTTACGTTTTCTTCTGCTGAATTATAGATCTGTTTCTGTTCACATAGCAGTTACTCTTGAATTTTTCTTCATGCATTTTTTTTTCTTTTTTGAGAGAGATTTTTGCTATAGGGTACATTCATTCGCAGGAGAGACAGAGACAGAGAGACAGAAAGTGAGAAATCACCCCCTGGGGAGGATGGCCACACCACAATCCCTCTTCTTTCATTCTCCTCTTGGGATCATAAGCATGCACACACACATGCCCAGCGTGAGTTTTAAGCCACCGGGTCCAGGACTCAAACTGCAGTCAACTGTCTGGGAATCCAGCAAAGTAATCATTATGCCATCTGCTGGTCCCATGCATATTTAAAATATAAAGTCTCAACTTGATCAACCTTAGACTGTGTGACCTCCCACTATCCCACTTTCTACCTCAGTGGCCAGTATTGTAGCTCCTCCTGGTTCTCCAATTAGTCATTATTATTATTTCATACTGTCAAGGGTTGGTTAGATTTCATTTCTGAACTGCATAAAATACTGGAAAATGGACACAGCACTACCTGTGATCATCTTTACATTACAATAACACCCTACACCCTTGGGAACAGAAGGCCGGAGTGAGATTAATGGTGACAGATTGACCCAGATGATCTGGAAGTTGCAGTTGAAGTCCAGACATAAGAAAAGATGCCATCGAAGCTTGGGATGCAACGATACCATCATATTGCTAGTGTCTACGCTGTCTGGGAATCACTAAGGCAATTTTTTAAGGGGCATAAATGAAGGGGACAGTCCAGCAATGATCACTGTCAATAACTTTTCTAGAGAAAAGGCAATTTGCACTATAAATCCAGACATGTTCTAAAAGGGACGATTGGAAAGCAGATTCAGCAGGGTCCATTTTCTTAAAATACTGCACAGGGGGACCAGCTTTCAAACAGCTGAATCCTCCCCTTCCGTCTTTGCTCCCTGAAGGACTCTGGGTCACTAATTCCGTTGCTCTAACTTTAGACCTTCATTATTATTATTTTTTAGTATTAAAAGAAAATTTCTTACGTTAAAATATCTGTTTTCTCCCATGAGAGGAAGAGGTAACCCCAATAAGGTTTTCATGCTAAGACCTAGCCCTGGCCTCTAGTGGCTAGGATCACAGTCCCACACACACCCGGCATGCTCAGGGAGGTTCTGGGACACAAACCCAGGACCTTTCCCATGTGGATCTAGTTGCATTACCACTGTGCCACTACCTGGGCCCCACTCTTGTATATTAAAGTAGATTGTAGCTTTACAATTCCTCCAATGTTTGACATTAGAGAAATGAATGGTTAAAAATAAAATTGAAGTTAGCAAGTCTGCATTTCAGCTTTTAAGGGTCCTTCACCCAATTCATCATGTCTACCACCCATGTTACAGTAGAGTAACGCCCCATTGATTCAGGCTTAACTCATATGGAATCTGAAATGCTAAAATGGAATTGATGTTCATTTAAAATTCCACATCAACAATAGGTATCTCAGGTCAACATATTAAGAATTGGAGGGGGGGACCAGCAGTTAGCGTAATGGCTATGTCGCTGGACTCCCACGTAGTCGACCGCGGTTCGTGTCCCGGACCCGGTGGCTTAAAACTCACGCCAGGCACATGTGCGTGCATGCCTAAGATCCCGAGAGGAGAATGGAGGAGAAGGGATTGCGGCGTGATCATCCCCCCTGGGGGGTGATTTCTCACTTTCTGTCTCTATGTCTCTGTCTGTCTGGCGAGCGCACAAGCCCTATAGCAAAAATCTCTCCCAAAAAAACAAGAATTGGAGGGGGTATTTAAGCTACATATTAAAGTATGTGTGTGTGTGTGTGTGTGTGTGTGTGTACACACACACACACACACACACACACACATATATATATATATATAAATTTTTTTAGAGTTTTTTGCTATAGGGTACATGCACTCGCCAGAAAGACAGAGACAGAAAGCGAGAAATCACCCCCCAGGGGGGATGGCCACGCCGCAATTCCTTCTCCTCCATTCTCCTCTCGGGATTTTGGGCACACACACACACACACACGCACACGCACACGCACACACGTGCGCGCGTCCGGCGTGGTCTGGGACTTGAACCACGGTCAGCTACATGGGAGTTCAGCGACATAGCCATTATGCCAACTGTTGGTCCCTAAAGTATATTGTTTTCAAGTGTCCTTAAGCACTTGAAGACTACTGCATATTCAAGGGCTGATGTGTTTCTTTCCCATATGTTTAGTCATTTAAACAAGAATTTATCCAGCACCTACTATGTGCACAACATAGAGTGAGGGGCTCTGGATCACTTCCTCACCACACCTAATTCTGTCCTTCATAATTCATATTTTCCTGCATTCGTTTGCCCTGTGTGATGAAACCACGCAGATAACACCAGCATGGAAAACTGCTGCTCTGGTCACAGACCGAGGGTTCCTGAGTTGAGCTTTTTCTCTTAAGTTTTTCTTCTCTGCCTGCTGAAGGAAAGGTTTCAACTCCTCAGGGCCCTTATTAGAAAGCTCTTTTGCCATCTTGTAGTGTAAATCTATTGCCTTTAACTACACTACCAATTAATTTCTATGGCAACACAAAAGCTCTTTAGAATTAAGTCGGACATGTAAATTCAATGCTAATAGCTATAAAGTGCCCAAGTAAGAGATGCTAAAACTTTAATCACATACCAGAGTGAAAGACTAGCACTTGGAGACCAACCACCAACCCCGCAGCTGGGGGAGCGGCCTCCCACCAGGAGAAAGTGGCTCAGCCCTGCGCTGAGTGCAAGCACTTAGAGTTCCATTTGAGCTCTGTAACTCGCTGGCCTGCAAATAGCTTTGAAGATGAGCTGTTTCAAACCTGGATCTGTTTCTTCAGACATTTTCCATTTGAGGCTGAATCCAACCACAGCTGCCTCTTTTGGATGGTCAAAACCTAAACAAGAGCTGGGACTGGCGGTTAGCGTAATGGCTATGTCGCTGGACTCCCATGTAGTCGACCACGTGTTTGAGTCCTGGACCCGGTGGCTTAAACTCATGTTGGGCACGTGTGTGTGTGTGCCCAAGATCCTGAGGGGAGAATGGAGAAGGGATTGCGGCATGGCCATCCCCCCGGGGAGGGTGATTTCTTGCTTTCTGGCGAGCACACGGGGGCCCTATAGCAAAAAAACTCTTAAAAAAAAAAAAAAAAAACAACCAAGAGCTGAGTTAGAAACACTGCCTGGACTCTGATGGAAGAGCTGCAACAATTGTTCACTGTCAAGATGGCAAGGGTGGTGACAGCTCTTTCCTCTTTAAAATGTATTTTTTCTATGATAGAACACAGATAGAGACAGGCCCCAACTGAGTCTGTGCAGTGATCCACCACCCCCACCCCCACCACCCCACCCCTGTCTCTGCTGACCCTGACCCCAGGCACACGCACACACACTTGGTGTGCTCGGGAAGGTCCCGAAACAAAACCCAGGACCTATCCCCAGGGGCTTCAGTTGTGTTCCACTGCCCCCTACCTGGCGCCTTAAAGTCCGTCTTCACTTTGCCTAGGTTTCACGGAACAATCTCCTCTCACCCTAGAAGTGATCCGAGAATGTCTTGGGTTATGGGAAGAGTTTAGTCACCATGAGCTTCTCCTGCCAGCAGAGTCCTCCAGCCCCCGAGCTGTTTTGCTGATCTGCTCCTCACTGTGTCTGTCCTTCCAGCATGGTGCAGGTTCTCGGGGTCCCATCTGGCCTCCTGACCGTAGAGGCTGCAGTCCGGCTCCTGGGGTCCAAGCCTGTGCTGAAGTAGGTGGAGAGAGGCGGGTGCTCACAGTATCCACCCTCACTCTGTGGATACTTAATAAGTATTTAAGGAAGTGAGCTCTGGTCACCTCTTACTCATGAGACATTCCAAAGGATGTGCTGTCCTTGTGTCACCCAAGCCCACACATCCTAAGAGACTTTTCCTCCCAAATATCCCAAATCTACTTTGTCCCATCCCTCTTCTCAGCTAGAGTGTAGAAACCAAGGCAATTCACTTAAACTCTCTGGCCCTCCGTTTCTCATCTGTAAGGTGAGAATAGTGTGAGGAGACTTCAGAAAGTTCATGGAAAATGCGTATTATAAAAAATGGCATGGATTTCAAAAAATAGCTCTTCATTTGTTGCTTAATATTTAAATGACTACTGGGCGGACACAAGACATTTACTGATTCACCTTTTCTTTTCACTCAACAAATATTTACTTAGCATCAACTGTGTGCTGGACACTTTTCTAGGAGCTCAGCATCCCTCAGTTCACCAAGATGGAGCTGTTGCTATGTCCAAGCTTACGTTTTTTTTTTAAAGAATTACTTATTTAATTTTTTTATTATTATTTATTTTTTTAATTTGACCAGAGAGAGAGAGAAAGGGAAAGTAAGAAAGCAAGCTGCCAAGTCCACAACTCAAACCGTGGTCAGTCATGGGGGAGTCCAGCACCTTAACCGCCATGCCACCTGCTGGCCCCTGAGCTTACATTCTAAAGAGAAGACATAATCAACAGTAGGGTAAAGAAATAATCCGATGTTCAATGGTGATAAAAGCCATGAAGAAAATAAAGCGATGTCAGCGGTGTAGACAGTAGTACACAGAACTGCAGCGCTGGGAGCAACATGACCGACTACAGGTTGAGATCCCGTGTCCACCAGAACCATGTCGGGTGTGCACAGGGGCACCCAAGATCCCAACAAGCTGGAGGGTTGAGGGGAAGGGAAATCACAGCATGACGAAACTCTGTCGAGAGTGCCTCTCTCTCTCTCTCTCTCTCTCTCTCCCCTCGAAAAGAAAACCAGGCAGATGGAGAATGTGGGACAGAAATGACTGTGTGAGAGGTGGTCAGGGCGGCCAGTCTGAGGAGGCGTGAAAGGCAGCATACAGGTCCTCTGTGGCGTGTTGGTGAATGACATGCATGTGTGTGCTGAGTGCTCACGGCTACAGGAAGTTTTTGTCCACTTGGAGGCTGCCACGTACTCTAGGCCAGCCATGCTGAGATGGTGGGCTCTTGGGTCACAGCACTCCGGGGGAGCCCCTTCTCTCCTTTTCCATCTCTCCGTAACCCAGAAACGCTAACATAGAGTGGTACATGTGTGACACAGGTGTAGAGAGAGGTCAGATGTGGCCAGGGAGAGAGCGGGGTGAGCCGGGATTTGCCCCCCGCCACTGACTGAACAAAAAGATGAGGAGCAATTAATGGAAACTCCCTGGCCCTCAGTTTTGTCATCTATAAAATGAACAGTATGAGGACTCTTCAAAAAGTTTATGAAAAAATATGCACGGGGACTAGCAGTTAGCGTAACGGCTATGTCGCTGAACCCCCACGTAGTTGACTGCAGTTTGAGTCCCAGATCTGGTGGCTTACACTCACGTTGGGCGCGTGTGCGTGCGTGCCCAAGATCCCGAGAGGAGAATGGAGGAGAAGGGATTGCGGCATGGCCATCCCCCCCGGGGGGGGGGGTGGTGGTGGTGATTTCTCACTTTCTGTCTCTCTGTCTCTCTTTGTCTCTCTGGTGAGAACACGTGCCTTATAGCAAAAACCTCTCAAAAAAAGTTAAAAAAAACTATGCACAGATTTCAAAAACCTTCTGCACCTAATTCTATTTTCCTATGAGCTGTTTGAAGGCTCCTCGTGCTCACCTTCTAGGTCACTGCATTCCAGAGGTCATGCATGTAAAGTGGCCGACACCTTGTGCTAAATGGGTGGTAGTGATAGTTATCTGTAGACACACAGAGATTCCGACTAGAATTACTCATCCCTGAGAATGTAACTGAACTGGCTATGGGGCCAGCCCGGGGACCAAACCCAAGTTCGACTGCCCAAAAGGCAAGGATTGGTGGGGGAAAAAGAAGCTTTATTCAGAAAACTAGTGACCTGGGAAAATGATGAGTCAATGTTCAAAGATCATCTTTGAAGTCTCAGACTGAGACAAGGTTTTTGGCTTTTTTTTTAGGTTTTTGCTATAGGGGTGCACTTCCTGGAGAGACGGAGAGAAACAGTGAGAGGGAAAGTGAGAAATCACACCTCTCAGGCCACACTGCAACCCAGTCTTCTCCATTCTCCTGCTGGGATTTTGGGTACGTACTTTTGTCTGGCATGAGTTGCAAACCACCGGGTCAGGGACTCAAACCACAGTTGGCCATGTGAGAGTCCAGCGCCTTAATTAGCACACCACCTACTGGTCCTGGACAGGGAATTTCTGAAAGAAAGAAGGTAAGCGAAGTGGAAGGAGAGTACTAAGTGCTCTTCTGTCTGGCCACACGGGGACTTACTGGCACCAGAGTTGCTGTGCTGTGCACAGGTCACGTCCCCCTCAAGGCAGCGTCTCTGTTCTCTTTGTTTACGTAGGCACATCTGCTCTCTGGCTGTAGTCTCAAGGCCCAGCTCCTGTGAAAACCGAGCAAAGCCACGATCAGGTTTTTTTAAAGCTCCATGTCAAACAGTAAAGCGAGGTCAGTTAGCAAAGCGAGGCAGACACCTTTAAGGGCCAGTCTAGTATATCATGTCTAATATGGAGTCTGGTTCCTTCTTGTAGCTCAGCTCCAGGAACAACCAATAATCACTGCAAGTGAATTATTCAAACTGCTTACAGGGGCCAGCAGGTGGCATGATGGTTAAGGTGTTGGACTCCCCCTTTACCAACTGCAGTTTGAGTCCCGGGCTGGCAGCTTGAATATCATGCCAGATATGTGTACATGTGTGTGCATGCGTGTGTACGTGTGTGCCTAAAATCCCAGGGGGAGAAGGGATCGCTGCGTGGCCATTCCCCTTGGAGGGTAATTTCTCACTTTCTCTCTCACTGTCTCTCTCCAGCGAGCGCATGCAAAAACCTAAAAACAAAACAAAACAAAAACTACTTTTAAAGGTTCCTCTGAACTCCGATTTTATTTACTCTCAGTATTGTGTGTGTTCCCCACATCAGCCAGCCTCGGTCCGGCGGCTTCTCTCCTGTATCTTAGTCACTGACACTTAGTGACTGACACTTCCCAGGCATCTCCCTAAACTTCCCAACGGCTCTGCTCACGCTGTGCTGCTCCTCCAGGAGTGCCTTGTCCTACTGATTCTCTGATCCGACTCCAGTCCAGCAAGTCCTGCTTATTCTTCTAAGTCCAGCCCAATCGCCAGTTGCACCAAGGCTGCCCCGCTCCCGCAGCCCCAGGGGCCCCTCCACTGTGCTTGCATGGAGGCACACCCTGACTGCAGCCCAGATTCCTACACCCTGATCCTCTGAGAGCTCCTCCAAGGTCCGGGTGTTCAACCACCCACCTACCTAGTAGTGCCAGCACGTGGACTCATGCAGTGTAGCCTGGCTTTAATTCAACAGTGTCAGAAGCTGCAGAGAAGTTGCGAGTGAGGACTGAAAAACGGTCTCTGGTTTTTCATCTTGGTGACTTTTAGGAGAGTGGATTTCACAGCAGAGTAGAGCTGGGAAGTCAGACGGCTAAGGGTTAAGGAGTCGGTGCTGGTGCAGCCGAGGGACTCACGGGCTTCTCTTGTAAAAACTGGCAGAAGATGCAAGTTTTTGTGGGTGAAATGACATGCTGTCTGGGATCTGCTTTCAAACACTCCAGAACACAAAGAAAGGAAAATGAGAGTGAGGGAACAGAAGAGAGTAAGGAAATGTCTAAAACTTCCATCCTGGACACAGCACACTGGGAACGAGTCAACAGAAAAGTCTGGAAGTGAGAAAAATGCTGTCCTTAGGCAAATCCCCACAGACAGAAATTGGTAGAATGAGTCTGTTCGAGAACTACAAGAATGGGACCAGCAATTGGCATAATGGCTATGTCTCTGGACTCCCATGTAGTTGACTGCAGTTTGAGTCCTGAACCCGGTGGCTTAAAACTCACGCCAGGCACGTGTGCGTGCATGCCCAAGATCCTGAGAGGAGAATGGAGGAGAAGGGATTGCGGCGTGGCCATCCCCCTCTGGGGGGTGATTTCTCACTTTCTATCTCTCTGTCTCTCTGGCAAGCGCATGCGCCCTATAGCAAAAACCTCTCCAAAATAAATAAATAAATAAATAAATAAATAAATAAATAAATAAATAAAAAGAAGTACAAGAACAGTGTTTCCTTTCTCTTACCTATCTGTGGCATCCTTTCTAGGCAGCTCTGCACACTTGATTTTCCACGTGAGTTCGAGAACCGTAAGTGGCATAGGACTAACACCACACATTTGTCTAACAGCATTGAACACACTAGACAGTTTTGCACTTTTTTGCATCTTTTACAATATTCTTCATTTGATTGTCATCATAACCTTAGGAGAGGTATGTTTATGATAGAATCTCCCCATTTGATAAATAAAGAACACTGAGTTTCCAGTGAAGCAACTTAGTCATTTGCATGTAGTTGGCAGTGGAAAATGCATGCCGATAGCTGTAATCCCACTCCCTCCTTCCCTGCCCACTGCCTACTGTGAGACTCTAGATCACACTTAATTTGAGAGAGGAGGGAGAGGGGGACAGACAAGCCCATTCAAGGTGTTCTCATCCCAGCTCTGGGCTCTGAAGTTGCGTATCTCGGCAGAAATTCTCACAGTGCATTTCAGGATTCAGAGGCTGCGTAAATTGAGAACTTGACAGTGAAACCCAGTAAAAGATTTGGAGAACTCCAGAAATGCAGCATCTGAAAAAAAAGAAATGTCTTGGCTTCAGTGGTGAAGTGAGATTACAACAGCTGACATTTATTGAAAATTGACTGTGTGCCAGGCTTTGTTCGCATGCCTGTATCCATTTATTTCACAGAACAAGCTTCCAAAGGTAAGTGCTGTCATTATTCCAATTCTGTGGTGAGAGAAGACAGAGGCGGAGAGGTTGGGCCCAGGCCTAGAGACGGTGGAGAAGACGAGCCAGGCTGGGAGCCCCCTGGGCCTTTGCTGTCTTAAATGCTACACCAGGGCTCTATCCCTTTGCTTCTGTGTGTGAGCCCTGGCCAGAGAGCCAGAAATCTGCATGCCAATGCTGCCTCTGCCTCTCTTCCATAACCCCCTTGTCACCGTCTGACGTGGTTGAGTAACAAAGTAAAGAGTGAATAGTGGCCTCCGTGGGACAGGCACTGCAGCTGACTCAGCCCCTCCCTGGGCAGTTTCTGCCACTTGGAAAGAATGTATGATCTGCCCAGCCCTGATGTTGCTGCTGCTTCATGAGAACTGTACTCATGTGATTATACAAGGGGACTTCAAAAAGTTCATGGAAGAAATGGAACTGAAGTACAAGGTTATTTTGGTGCAAAAAAAAAAAAAAAAAAAAAAAAAAAAACCACATTGGCTCCAGCAGTTAGTGTAATGGCTATGTCACTGAACTCCCATGTAGTCGACCGCGGTTCAAGTCCTGGACCTGGTGACTTAAACTTACTCCAGGCGTATGTGCATGTGTGCCAAAGATCCGGAGAAGAGAATGGAGGAAAAGGAATTGTGGCGTGGCCATCCTCCCTGGGGTGATTTCTCACTCTCTGTCTCTCTGTCTCTCTGGCGAGCACACGCTCCTTATAGCAAAAACCTCTCCAAAAAAAAAAAAAAAAAAAAAAAAAAAAAAAAAAAAACCCACATTGAATTCCATACATAATTTTATCATGAACTTTTTAAAGAACTATTGGAGATGGTATTTCCTATTTTCAGAAAGTAATTGTGAAAAAGAGCATTGACCCGTTTTCCAAATGTGTAGCCAACCTGCTTAACCTCCTGCAGGCCAGAGGGCACCAGGCCAGCCTCCCTTGGGGCCCGAGATAAACATCGGCTTTCCCAGGCAGCCCTCTCCTAGCCCATGTGTCACCTCCATGCAGAGCCAGTGTCTCGGGGACAGCCACACACACAAGGCCGGCATGGGGCGGTGTGGCCACTGAATGGCTACATGGGTTTTATGCAGTTCAATATCATTAAAATCCCTGAGGTTTCAAGAGAAATCCCCAGGTTGGCTGTTCTGCCTGCTCTTCTACCTGCCCCACCTCTCTAATTCTATTTTTCCTCTCTAGGCTCCATCTCCCTGTTTTTGCTCATCCCTCATTTCCTTCATGGTGTTCTCACCTCCTCTTGCTTGTTTTGAATTTTGCTTCTTCCACCAGCCTGAAAACACACCACAGTTAGCCACATCATCTTTGTGCTTTTTTTTTCTTTTTTTTTTGAGAGGTTTTTGCTGTAGGGCGCGTGCGCTCACCAGACAGACAGAGAGAGACAGACAGACAGAAAGCGAGAAATCACCCCCCCCCGGGGGGGGGGGCGGTGGCCACACCGCAATCCCTTCTCCTCCATTCTCCTCTCGGGATCTTGGGCATGCACGCACACGCTCTGGGCGTCAGTTTTAAGCCACTGGGTCCGGGACTCGAACCGCAGTCGACTACGTGGGAGTCCGGCGACATAGCCATTACGCTAATTGCTGGTCCCATCTTTGTGCTTTTTAATCTCTTTCCCAGGCCTCTTCCATTGCCTGCTGGCTGGATTTCGAGTGCTGTGTTCTGTTATCCCGAGGAAATGAGAGCCCCTGGTTGCAGAGGTCTGAGTCCTCATTTTCATTCTCTCTTCTCTTTCCTCCTACATGTGATCCCTCTTCTGCACCAGCCCCTTTTCTCCAAACACCCTCTTCAAACCTCCAAGTAGCTCGTAGCTCCTCAGATCCTGGCCTCCAGGGAAGCCCACAACAGGCAAATCCCTGGGCTTTGGTGGAGACTGCTCCAACATTCTGTTTCTCTTCTGTTTATTTTTATGTTTGTTTCTTCATTCAGTTAGTGAGACACAGAAAGCGACAGAGATAGCATCCCCCATAGGGTTTCATAATACAATCCACCCCAGCCCCAGCCAGCCCGGGATCATGGGTGTGCGCATGCCCAGTGTGCTCAGGGAGGTCTCCAGACGTGAACCCAGAATCTTCTCATGTAGCTCAACCTGGCAGAGCATTGCACTTAACTACTCTATGATTTTTATTATGCTGTACCTTCTCACATATGTAAGCCTCACCTTTGCAACTGTCCTCCAGGCTGCTGTGGGCAGGTGCCCAGCTTTGCTGTTTTGTTAGTCCAAGGTGCCCACCAGAGAGAAGGTACCAACACACACTCAACCTTTGTGGGCAATGGACCAGCTGAAAGTGGTTAATGGTCGTGGTGCCACTGCCCATCCCTCCTGCCCTGTGCATTAGCCCCCACCTCCGTGCCTCTTCCAGGCCCACCTCTGTGTCCAGAACAGTCTTCTCCATCCTAAAATCCCTTACTTACCTCAGGCAGGGATCCAAAATTCTTTCTATCAAGTGCATAAAAGAGAAGAAAGAAAGAAAAGTCTGGGGACAAAGTATCCTGTGCCTACTTCTCAGGACTGCCAGCACTGGTAGGCTGGGGAGGTGGGCAGGTGTGCCCACAGAGATCTTAGAAAGACCTAAACCATGTCTGTATCAGAGCAAATTTCTTCATGTTTTAGATTGCATAACCCTCAGTAAAAAAATAATGAGCCCACTTCTGATATAGCTACTGAACTCGAACTATGGAATATGCTCTCAGGGACTAAAAATGAATATTTTCTGTAGAGCCTTCACCCTTCAGATTCATTTCTAGAGTGGTAGGTCAGATTCATTTCTAGTGAAAAATGGAATGGAAGAGATATTGCAGATAACCTCCTCCTGCATGTCTCTGAATGCTCAGATGGAACATCAAGAACTAGGAAGAAACCCACAACCCATCAGATGACCAGAAATCACCACAGGGGCACAAGAAATATGGAAAGCAAGAAAATACCTCTCTTCTAAGGGAAAAGAATAACTCCATTTTCATCCACAGACAGTACAGTGGAACTCACAGAGATGTCAGATAAAGAATTTAGAATATTGGGAACCAGCAGTTAGCGTAATGGCTATGTCAATGGCTGGACTCCCACATAGTCGACTGTGATTCGCATCCTGGACCCGGTGGCTTAGAACTCACGCCAGGCGCATGTGCGTGCGTGCCCAAGATCCCGAGAGGAGAATGGAGGAGAAGGGATTGCGGCATGGCCATCCCCCCCCTGGGGGGTGATTTCTCACTTTCTGTCTCTCTGTCTCTGTCTCTCTCTCTCTCTCTCTCTATCTTTCTGGTGAACACAAGCACCCTATAGCAAAAACCTCTCAAAAAAAGAAGAAAGAAAGAAAGAAAGAAAGAAAGAAAGAAAGAAAGAAAGAAAGAAAGAGAGAAAGAAAGAAACAATATGAGTAAGGAAAGAATGGGAAAATATATTCAAAGTATTAAGTGAAAAGTAATTTTAACCAAGAATATTGTACTCGGCAAGATTATCCTTCACATGGGAAGAAAAGACAAGAACATTCTCAGATAAACAAAACATGAAAGAATTTACCAACACTAGACCAGCTCTCCAAGAAGTTCTCAAGAGAGTGCTATATCAGGAAAACTAAATACAGACACACAGAAATAAGAGTTCAAAAACAACTAAGAAAATGGCCAGTTTAGTGGTAGGGACAAGTCTGGATTTGAATGTTATCTTACAGAATTTAAATGGGAAGATCGGACCACAACAGAAGATAGATTAAGTACATGAGACTGAACTGGTAAAATAGCGTCTTATGACTTTTTACTAAAACATTACTGATTTTCTTCTATGCTCTGTTTTCCAGATTTAAGGATTTTTGTCTTGTCTTGAGCTGCAGATAGGTTCATGTACCTACTATTTGAACAGAATCCTAACCTGTTTCCTGGCTTTAAGTTTTAAGCAAAGCTCTCTTAGCATTTTTAAAATTTTGATTTACTACAGCTAAAACTGCTTTTCTTGAAATTAAAAAATACTTACTTAATGACCACAGTAAGCTATATAGCATCAGCGAGGTGCTACTTTACAGTATTTTCATTCTACTCAGAGTTTCATGCCTAAAGTCAGACATGTGTTCATATATATATATATATATATATATATATATATATATATATATCAGCTGAACTTGCTATTGAAAGTAGTTAGATTAATTAAGATATTTTGTGAATCAATAAAATGTGGGAGAAAAAAAAGGAATGGAAAGCAACTATAGACACCAGAGACAGTGTGGGAGGAGAGTGGGAAATGGCAGAGGGTGAGAAATTGGGGGGAAATATATATGCCTGCATTCATATATGAAACAAGAAATGGAAAATTATTTGTCAACGACAACATGTATGATTAAGCCACTATACAGTGTATTCCGGATGGGAAATCACATTTTGTATGCTGTGATGATGCTCAGTGAATGAATGTGAAATTATTTACTTATTTGAAAAAAGAATAACGAGCCCATGGAGCAATATTAATTTATTAATTATATATACATGCATATATATGACCATACTAACACACAGACTCATTTTAAGTCAAAATATGAAAATTAGGGTCCAGCTGGTGGTGTGGTAGTTATTAAGAGTTTTTAGTCAAAACAATATTATTGTTTATGTAGCATTTTGTATCATTGTGAGTTTTTTTTTTCCTTTTAAGTTTATTTGTTTAGAAAAAGACGCTTACCCTCGCCAGGGTTGCCACTCTGGGATCCTCCCTCTGTCCAGCCAGGATCATGCCTCGTGTATTCAGGGGCTTCCTAGATTGAGCCAGCACCATGCAGCAGGGCCCTTTGCCTTTGCCACTGTGGCTGGGCCCATCAACATTCTGTTTTTGTAGGTTTTTTGTTGTTTGTTTGTTTTAGGTTTTTGCTATAGGTTGTGTGCACTCACCAGAGAGAGACAGAGGGAATGTGAGAAATCACCCCCTAAGAGGATGACCACTTCACAATCCCCTCTCCTCTATTCCTCTCTCGGGATTTTGGACATGCACACACACGTGCCTGGCATGATTTTTAAGCCACTGAGTCTGGGACTCAAACCGTGGTTGGCCATGTGAGAATCCAGCACCTTGACCACCTTGCCACCTGCTGGCCCCCATATATTCTCTTTTCAAAACACCCAATAGCATATACTTCCTCCAATGGTGGGAGGAGGGAATATTTCCTACTTGTTAAGATAGCTTTTTCTTGGGAACCAGCAGTTAGCGTAATGGCTATCTCGCTGGACTCCCACGTAGTCGACCGTGGTTCACATCCCGGACCCGGTGGCTTAAAACTCACGCCGGGTGCGTGTGCGTGCATGCCCAAGATCCCGAGAGGAGAATGGAGGAGAAGGGATTGCGGTGTGGGCATCCCCCCTGGGGGGTGATTTCTCGCTTTCTGTCTCTATGTCTCTCTCTGTCTGGCGAGCGCATGTGCCCTATAGTGAAAGCCTCTCAAAAAAAAAAAAAAAGATAGCTTTTCCTTGAAAGGACAGATTTGTTAACTTTTCTTTTTTTAAAAAAAGAATTATTTAATTTGTTGTTGTTATTGTTGCTATTATTTATTTTTAAATTTGACCTGAGAGAGAAAAAGAGAGAAAGGGAACGTGAGAAAGTAAGTCACCAGGTCCAGGTCTCAAACCTCACATCAGGTCAATTGGAAGTTCAGCACCTTAACTGCCATGCCACCTGCCAGCGCCTATTAGCTTTTCTAAAATAAATTGCTGGGTGAGCATCTAAGCCTGTCAGGATAAGTGAGCTCCTTCTTATTTTCTTTGCAGCATTGCTGATGGCAGTTTCTTCCTGAGAGAAGAGAGGTGGCGGCTCTGATTGTTTTCTGTAGTCACTTGTGCTTCTGTTACTGATATCGTTAACTTGTTCTATACAACTCTCTTTTTAAAGCTACCTAGCTACCATTTAACGGTTTAGTTTGGTTAACTCTCAATAGCGAAATCTGTACATCCACTGAAGCAGTCACACCCAGGCTACATTCAATCTCAACATGCTGAAAGCAAATGAAGATGTGAGGGTTTCCTGACACCCCTTTCTGAGAATCACTCTCTCTGTAGATGGCGTATCTCACCAGAATGTGTGACTTTGATGTGTAGAGTAAATGAGAGTACCAGCATAGATCTAGATTTTAACTATTTTTTTTTCTTTATTAGGAAAATATAAATGCAATTCTAATATTTTCTCCCCAGCATCCAAAGACCCTCTAGGGACCCGGCAGAGTGGAGAAGCACCCTGGAGTATGTGCGTTTCACTGCGTTGCCTGTCTTGTCCACCCAGCTATGGTGGCAGCAAAAACCCAAGATGGATCTTACAAATCACACCTCCCGCGACGTCTCTCTCCAGCTCTGAAACTGCAGCTGGCTCCTCGTGGCCAGCTGAATAAAGTCCAGATTCCACAGCCTGACTTACTTTTACGGGACCCACCTACCTCTGGCCAAGCTGCCTCTGTGGCTTCCACATTCTCCTGCTCTGCCTGCGACCTGGCCCTGTTCCCACACATTTGCTCCTGCTGTGCTCCTAGGTATCCTCCAGCCTGGGCCACGTCTCTGCCCAAGCTAGTTCAAGTGCTTGCTCCCCTGTAACTTTTTTTTTTTTTTTTTTTTTGAGAGGTTTTTGCCATAGGGCACAAATGCTTGCCAGAAAGACAGAGAGAGACAGAGAGACAGAAAGTGAGAAATTGCCCCCCAGGGAGGATGGCCACACCGCAATCCCTTCTCCATTCTCCTCTCAAAATCTTGGGCATGCACACGCATGCGCCGGTGTGAGTTTAAGCCAGGTCCGGGACTCGAACCGTGGTCCAGCAACATAGCCATTATGCCATCTGCTGGTCCCTCCCCTGTAACTTTCCACCACTGCCCCGAGTCATAATTGAGTGTTCCCTTTCTCTGTTTCCATGGCTGTTTATCCCCCTTCATCAAAGTCTCACCTATGTGGACAGGGCTGGCTCACCTGTACCCTGCAGCTAGCCTTCCATCTGTGTCCCTTGCTGAGTAGAGTGGCAGTGTTTAACAGAGCTTCAGCCTTGCATGAAAGTGGACATCTCTTCTGCTTATGATTTCTCGCAGACTCCAGACCACCTATATGAGTCATGGAAGTGCGGATGTTAAATATCACCATGGACAAGGTGGTTCCCTCTCCCTGCTGGGTAACTCCCCTGGCCTCGTCTGCTGTTGTCCTGCCTCCTTTGGAGGGAGAGATAATGTGAGGCTCTATCTCATGGGATTGTGCCCAGCAGATGACAGCCTGACTTGCTGGCAACTTGTGGGTATTCCAGAAGAAGGTGGAGTCATTGCTGTTAAAAGAGAACTATGAGGGCCAACCCCTAGCCTAGTGGTTAAGGGAGCCAGATCCTGCATGGCCCATTGTGGTCAAATTCCAAGCCCTGCTGCTTGAAAAACATGCTAGGCACCTGCACATGTGTGTCCCAAATCCCAACAGGATGGAGAAATGGAGAAGAGACTCCTGCATGACCCACCCTGTGTAGGATGCTTTCTCTTTTTCTGGCAAGCACATGTGCCCTCTGGCAATTTAACAGAAAGAAAAGAGAAAGAGAGAAAGAAAGAAAGAAAGAAAGAAAGGAAATAATAGAAAGAAAACTGTGAGACATAATAGAATTTTTTAAAGTTTATTTGAGAATAAACCAACTCATGAATTGCAGAACAACAGACCAAAAGGTCTAGTGTTCAATGACAAAGTGTCAGAGGCAAATATTTATGGAAAAATGCAGAAACAAAGAAATCATTTGGCGGGTAATCTCAAATTGCCTTTTTTAGTTCCTTGTGGGAAAGGCCCTAGTCACATAATCTTACGTTAGGTGGCTGCTTATGATTGTCTCAGGTCAAGTTTTATTTTTGTCTAACACAGGCATTTATCAAAAATGACCCAAGTTAAGTTTTGCTTATGTTTGCAATGTAAGCAAGATTAAGGCTATTTTTAAGGCCTTTGGTTTTATTTACTCAGTGAATTCTGCAGGCCTGGTCAATGTTTGTTTTGCTTTAACGCTAGTTTTTTCTTGTGAACTCTAGAACCTCAAGAGCTGCTTGAATCACCAGTGGTCAGTACCTAGCAGGAAGTACACCCCCCATTCCTGGTTAACTGTGTCACCTTCTAGCGCCCTCTAATGGCTGGATGGAGTGGCCACCTCACTTGCTGCTCCCCAGTGTTTGCTGCCAGTGGCTCCTGACGCAGGTGTCAGGGAAGCTGATTCAGGCAGTGTCAGATCTCTGAGGCCACAGAAAGCTTACATATGTGAGGAGAGTGGATATGTCCACCTCTTACGTGGTATGAAGAACCCGTAGTTGGAATAAAATAGAAAAACAAGGTGTGTAAACACTGTCGACCTTCCCCATGGCTATGTCTCCATCCGTGAGTAACTAAGATGGCAATTTGCCTTGTTCCCTGCTTATGAGTTTAGCATCTATGGTATAAGGCTCTTTGAATGTCACTGTTATTGAGATTTTGATAATTATGCACCTTCAAAAGATGCTCACTGTAATTCTGATCATACTCCTCTAAAAAAGCCTCAGATTAAAAGCTTTTTCTGGCTCTTTAGACCACGGGCCTGCAATTATAGAAAATGAACTACATTTTAGCTTTCCATTGAAATTAATAACAACGGTTCCCCAGTTGACTCTGTGAATAGTTAATGGAATGAACAGGATACTTCAGTACAATATGGGTTGGAAAGCCATCGAGTAAGATTCTGGGTTTCAAATGGGAAAATAATGCATATAATGCAAGCCTTTTTCATATGCACTCTGTATAATAGGTATTTCTCTGAAATAAAAACTGAACTCTTTTACAAATGATTAACCACACCTCAGTCAGCATGCACCCAATGAAAATTGAACTCAGGTAAATAATTTACCACATGGTATTTAGCTCTGCAAAAGATCTTCGAGGTTGTATAGATGGCACTCTTTATTTGACAATAAAAATTTCAAGTTTAGCAAAGTGAAGCATTCTCCACAGACAATAAGCTAATAAGGGACAGAGATAAGAGTGGAATCTGGGGACCAGCAGTTAGCGTAATGGCTATGTCGTTGGACTCCCATGTAGTCGACCGCGGTTCGCGTCCCGGACTTGGAGGCTTAAAACTCATGCCAGGCGCATGTGCGTGCGTGCCCAAGATCCCGAGAGAAGAATTGAGGAGAAGGGATTGCGGCGTGGCCATCCCCCCTGGGGGGTGATTTCTTGCCTTCTATCTCTCTGTCTCTCTCTGTCTGTCTGGCGAGCGCACGTGCCCTATAGCAAAAAACCTCTCCAAAAAAAAAAAGAGTGGAATCTGGTCTACAGACTCAGAACAGAGGATCTTCATGGAAGGCCCTGTGGTGGAGGCCAGCAATAGTGACAAAGGAGCCACCCTGAAACTGGGCTCTTTGACCTTCTGCAATATAAGATAACCTTACAGGTTGTGAAATCTTTGGACTACTGTGAAATTGGGATATGGAAGTGGGGAAACAAAAGAATATATGACTCAGAATATTCTGGGGCCCCCAATTCAGCTTATAAGATAAAGTACAAAAAGCAATTAAAATATTATTGTAGACCTCAATAAAGTTGCAGGATTCAAAATCGACATATAGAAATCCATTACATTTCTAAACTCTAACGATGAATAATCCAAAAAGGAATTAAAAACTAATTTTGTTTATAATATTATTTTTAAAAAATACTTTGGAATAAACTTGACTAAGAAGGTGAAAGATGTATACACTAAAAACTACAATATGTTGCTGAAAAAAATTTAAAGAAGAAATAAATAAATGGAAAGATATCCCATGTTCATAGATGAGAAGACTTACTATTATTTAAGATGTTAATACTACCAAAAGCAACCTATAGATAGGTTCAAGGCAATCTCTATCAAAATCCAAATGATGCTCTGAAGAAATAGAAAAATCCATCCTAAAATTGATATGGAATCTAAAGGGACCTTTAATAGTCAAAATTATCTTGAAAGAGAAGAACAAAGGTGAAGGTCTCCTATTTCTTTTTTTATTTTTTATTTTTTGGAGAGGTTTTTGCTATAGGGTGCATGTGCTCGCCAGAAAGACAGAGAGAAATGGAGAGACAGAAAGCGAGAAATCACCCCCCAGGGAGGATGGCCATGCCGCAATCCTTTCTCCTCCATTCTCCTCTCAGGATCTTGGGCACGCACTCACACGTGCCCGGCGTGAGTTTAAGCCTCTGGGTCCGGAACTCGAACTGCGGTTGACTACATGGGAGTTCAGCGACATAGCCATTACGCTAACTGCTGATCCCATGGTCTCATACTTCTTGATCTCAGAGTCACTACATAGCTACAGTACTCCAAACAGTGTAGTACTGACATGAAAATAGACTTATATATAGACCAGAGGAAGAGAATAGAGTCCAGAGATACTCCCTTGCACATATAGTCAAATGATTTTCAACAAAGAAGCCAGTAACAGTCAGTGGGGAAAAACAATCATTTCAACAAATGGTGATGGAAAAACTGGACATCCACATGCAAAAGAATGAAGTTGTACCCTAACCTTACACCACATATAAAAAATTAATTTCAGTCATCCCCATAGCCTGGGAGCCAGATCCCATATGGTCAATTGCAGCTTGAATCGTAGCCCTAGATGCTTGAAAAACAGGCCAGGCTTCTGTGCATGTGTGCCCCAGATCCTGACTAGTTAAAGAAAGGAAGGAAGAAGGATTGTTGTGTTCATTGGGAGGTGCTTTCTCTTTCTTTCTCTCTTTGGACAGTGTGCATGCCCTCTAGCAATAATAATAAAAAAAAAATTTTAAAAAGAAAGAGGAAACAATGTCACATTTAGGCCAAATAGCCCAAGTAGGGTGTAAAAGGAACTTACCCAAGGATTATTTAAATGAATTGTTTTACTTCATTATGAAGTAGAGGGGCAGCAGATGGTGTAACAGTTAAATCACTAGACTCCCACTGACTGACCATGATTGGAGTCCTGGATCTGGTGACTTGAAAATCAACCAGGTGTGTGTGCATGCGTGCCCAAGATCCTGGGGGTGTGGGGAGAATGGAGGAGAAGGGATTGCAGTGTGGCCACTCCCCCCCCCCCCCCGGAGTGATTTCTCACTTTCCCTCTCACAATGTCTGTCTGTCGGTCTCTCTCTCTTTCTCTCTCAGTTGAGTGCATGTGCCCTCAGGCAAAAACCTTTAAAAGAAAAAGAGAGAGAGAGAGAGAGAGAGAGAGAGAGAGAGAGAGAAGGAAATGACAGAGGGGAGATCGAGAGGCATTTTTTAAAAAATAACTATTTTTATTTATTTATTTATTTATTTTTTCAGTTATTATTTTTTGAGAGGTTTTTGCTATAGGGCTTGTGCACTCACCAGAAAGAGAGAGACAGAGAGATAGATAGAGAGCAAGAAATCACCCCCCATGGGGGATGGTCATGCTGCCATCCCTTCTCTTCCATTCTCCTCTCGGGCTCTTGGGCACGCACGCACACACATGCACCCAGAGTGAGTTTAAACCACTGGGTCCAGGACTCAAACCATGGATGACTACATGGGAGTCCAGCAACATAGCCTTTACACCAACTGCTGGTCCCTATTTACTTATTTAGTTAGTTAGTTACGTATTTTAATTTGATGAGAGAGGGACAGAGCAAGAGAGAGGGAGAATGAGAAACCAAGTAGCCAGGTCCAGGACTCAAACTGCGGTCGGCCATGTGGGAGTCCAGCACCCTAACCACCATGCCTCCTGCCAGCCCCAAGAGAGACATTTTTAAAACATGATAGAGAACATGTGCATGCATACAAGCACTTTTGACAGGTTCTTGTCATACTGCTCCCCCTTCTCCAGCTTCTAGCTCCTCAAGATCACGGGCATCTGCGCCTGTACCCAGTAAGTCTGCAAGCTGACCTGTGGACCTGAACTTGTGGTTTGCTACATAGCTTCCAGCCTTGCAGGGCACTTGCGTTACCCTTGTGCCACAGTGACTGGGCTGAGAGATAGGCATTTTTGAAAGGGTTTCCAGGGGCAGTCCTGCCCCAGCCTCCCAGTAAGCTAGGATTGCAGGTGTGTACCTCCATGCCCAGCCTGTTTAAGTTGATCTGGGAACAAAACCTAGCTGTGCCCTATTGCTTTCACTACCTTGGCTGAACCCAAAATTATTTTATTTAATCTTCATAATAACCCTGCAAAGTATTATCATATACACTTCATAGACATAGAAATTAATGTAAATGATTTGACCAGTATATCTCCTGAGTCTCCCAGCCAGGTAGCCCTCCCCTGTTAGAGACAAACAGAGCAGAACTTACAGCCTCAGGATGTAACATCCTGCCCTTTTCCCCATCGGTGGGCAACCCCACCCCCAACCCTGTTCCTAAGTCCTTGCCTCTGGTCCTGTCTGGTACAGCTTGGAAGGGATTTTTAGGAACACTTCAGCTCAGGACATTTGATTTTGACTCCTTCCCTACCAAATCCAAATCACTCACCATTTTTGTTGTTGTTCATCCTTAATAGGGTCTATAGACATAAAGGAAGGAATTTAAAAATTAAGTTAGTCAAAGCACTGGTGGTCAAGAAAAATCTGAGTTAAAGATAAAAAGAGTTTTAGTAGCATTAAGACAGAGGCATAAGAGGAGAAAAATCTCTCCAGCATCTCCTCATATAGAAGCTGCTCACTTGTTTAAGCACCTTCCCTTTTGACATTTGAGGCTCTTTCTTTTCACATTCACTCACATCTTATGTCAGTCACCCATGTCACACAAGGAAATGGTGAGTGACATAGAAATACTGCACTCATGGCCCAGCCACCTTGGTGCAATAGTAACACAGTGCCTTGCGATGCTGAAAGCCATGTGGCAACTGTGGTTCAGATCTCAGGTTGGCCAGAAAAACAGGTTGAGTACACGGGTGGGCGCCCAGGATTCTGAGGAGTTGGAGTGCTAGAGAAAGGGGACCACAGCATGACCACCCTCTATTGAAGGTGCTTCTCTCTCTACCTCTCTGTCTCTGTTTCTCTTTCATGAATACACACACACTTTCTCTTCTATTCCAAATTTATTTTATTTTACAATTTCTTATTTACATTTAATTGTACATTTTTGTGATGTACAATGTGGTTTTTCTTTTTTCTTTTTCTTCTTCTTTTTTTTTTTTTTTTTTTTTTTTAGAGGTTTTTGCTACAGGGCGCTTGCCAGAAAGACAGAGAGACAGAAAGCGAGAAATGACCCTCCAGAGGAGATGGCCACACTACAATCCCTTCTCCATTCTCCTCAGGATCTTGGGCATGCACGCACAAGCACCTGGTATGAGTTTAAGCCACCAGGTCTGGGACTTGAACCATGGTCGACTACATGGAAGTTCAGTGAAATAGCCATTATGCTAACTGCTGGTCCTTACAATACGGTTTTTCAAAGCAGGCATGCAGTGTGTGATAATTAAATCAAGGATATTACCATATACATTGTTTTCAACAAAGAACCTTACATTCTTGTGTCTGTTAAATGCTTTTTTCTTGAACTTCTCCCACCCACTTCCTACTGTCCACTCTTTCCATATAGTCTCTGATATCTACACTTGTCCTCTCTACTATTATGTTTGAACATTTCAGTTTCTTCAATAGAGTGCAGATGTTCCGTATATATTGACCAGAGATAAATAATATTTGTCTTTCATTGTCTAGCTTAGCATTAATCTTTACTTAGCATTAATCTTCTATATTTATCCACTTGGTATCAAATGACAGAGTCTTGCTGTTCATTATGGGCAAATAATATTCCATAGTGTATATGTGCCACATTTTTTTGATCCAATTATCAGTGGTCAGGCACTTAGGTTGATTCTATGTTAGCACTTGCTAATAATGCTGCAATAAACATAGATTTGCACAAGTGTCTTTGCAACTGAATGTTTTTCTGTTGTTTGGTTAAATATCAAGGACAGAGTAATATGGTAGTTCTATTTGGAAAATTTTCAGGAACCTCCATAGTGTTTCCACAGTGACTGTGCTAATTTACATTCTCATCAACAGTCCAGGAGGGTTTTCTTTTCACCACAACCTTACTAGTACTTGTTCTTTGTTTGATTACAGCCATTCTGACTGGGGTTAATTGATATCTCACTGTGGGTTTTGATTTTCATTTCCTGTATGATCCAAGACATTGATTATATTTTCATATGCTTTTTGGCCATTTATGTCTTCCTTTGAGAGTTCAGCTCATTTGCTCTTTATTTAAATTGGGTTATTAGATTTTGGGCTGGTGAACTACTTGAGTTCCTGATGTATTTTGATTACCAATCTCTCATCAGAAGCATAGTTTGCAAATATTTTTTCCCATTATGTGGGTTGTCTCTTCACGCTCTTTATTGTTTCCTTTGGTGTGCAGAATCGTTTTAGCTTGATGCAATCCCACTTGTCTATTTTTGGAATTGTTGCCTGCACTTTAGGGGTCTTATTTAAGAAATCTTTGCCTACTCCAATGTCTTCAAGTGTTTCCAGTGTGTTTTCCATAGTAATTTTATAGTTCAAGGCTTTATATTTAGATGTTTGATCAATTTTGAGTTGATTTTTGTGAGAGCAAGGAGTCCAGTTTCATTTTTCTACAGACAGATACCTAGTTCTTCTAGCATCATTTGCTGAAAAGACTTTCTTTTCTCCACTGAATTGTCTTGTGTACTTTGTTAAAAATCAGCTGACTTGGGGACCAGCAGGTGGTGTGGTGGTTAAGGCACTGAACTCCCACATGGTCAACCATGGTTCAAGTCCTGGATCTGGTAGCTTATTTTCTTTCTTTCTCTCTCTCTCTCTCATCAAATTTTAAAAAATTATAATAATCAATAATTTAAAAAAATCAGTTGCCTTGTTTTGGGAGTTATTTCTGGGTTCACTATTCTGTTCCATTGGTCTATGTGTCTGTTTTTGTGCAAATGCCATATTGTTTTTGTTTGTTTTTTTTTTTTTTTTGAAGAGGTTTTGCTATAGGGCACGTGCGCTCGCCAGACAGGCAGAGAGAGACAGAGAGACAGAAAACAAGAAATCACCCTCCAGGGGGGATGGCCACGCCACAATCCCTTCTCCTCCATTCTCCTCTCAGGATCTTGGGCACGCACGCACATGTGCCTGGCGTGAGTTTAAGCCACCAGGTCCGGGACGAGAACCGCGGTTGACTACGTGGGAGTCCAGCGACATAGCCATTACGCTAACTGCTGGTCCCGCCATATTGTTTTGATATCACAGCTTTGTAATATATTTGAGGTCAGGTAGTGAGATGCTTCTTACTATATTCTTTTTTTGCACAGCATTCCCTTGGATATATGAGATCTTTTGTAATTTTGAACAAATTTTATGATTGATTTTTCTATTTATGTGATGAAATGTCACTGGTACTTTAATCAGACTTGTGTTGAAATTGTAAATTAATTTGAGTAGAATTTTTATTTTAAGTATGTTGATTGTTTAAATTGAAGAACAAGGAATATTCTTTTTTAAATTATTGTATTCAATTTCCTTTTTTCAGTTTTTCACAGTTTTTCTTGCAGAGGTACTTCACCCCTTTGGTTAGGTTTATTCCTAGGTATTTTGTGAGTGTGTGTATGTCTATTGTAAATGGTATTGCTTTCTTCAATTCTGCCTCAGTCTGTTAATTGTTGGTGTATATAAATGCTATAGATATTTGTATTTTGACTTTGCACCCTGCCATTTTCCTGAATTTATTTATTACTTCTAGGAGTTTTTCACGGATTTTTTTGAATTTTCTATGTATATAATCATGTTTTGTTGAGGGTTTTTGCATCTTTATTCATCAGGGATATCGATCTGTAGTATTTTTGTTGTTGTTGTTATGTCCTTGTCTGTTTTTGGTATCAAGGTGGTGGAGGCTTCATAGAAAGAGTTTGAAAAGGTTCCTTCTACTTGGATCTTCAGAAATAGTTTAAGGAGAACTGAGGTTAGTTTTTTTGTTTGTTTGTTTGTTTTGTTTTTGTTTTTGTTTTTGTTTTTGCAGAGGCTTTTGCTATAGGGTGTGTGTGCTCGCCAGAAAGACAGAGAGAGAAAGAAAGCGAGAAATCATCCCCCAGGGGGTGGCCATGCCACAATTCCTTCGTCTCCATTCTCCTTTTGGGATCTGGGGAATGCACCCACACATGTCCAATGCGCGTTTAAGCCACCAGGTCTGGGACTCGAACTGCGGTCAACTACATGGGAATCCAGTGACATAGCCATTACACCATCTGCTGGTCCCAAGGTTAGTTCTTTTTTTTTTAAGTTTTGTAGAATTCAGAAGTGAAACCAGAGCTTTGCCTTTCTGGGAGACTATATTTGTTACTAATTAAACTTATTTCTTATCATTAGTCTATTCAGTCTTTCTAATTATTTCCATTTCAATCTAGGTATATTGTATTATGGAGAGTTGTGCATTCGTTGTGAAATCAACTGTCCTTGGTTTCGAGAAACTGCTGGTCCCAGTTTCAAGAAATTTTTAAATTTCAGTTTTAATCTCTTCAAAAGTTTTGAAATCATTCAGGAGTAACTTGTTTAGTTTCCATCTATTTGTTTATTTTTGAAGGTTTTATTCTGTTTTTGATTTCAAGTTTAATTCCACTGTGGCCAGAAAAGATCATAGACATAATTTCTATATTTTTGAATTTATAGAAGCTTGCTTTTGCCCTATTATGTGGTCAGTCTTCAAAATATTCCATGTGGGACTGAAGAAAATGTGTATTTTGTAGTCATTTAGTGAAATGTTCTATAATGTCAGATCCATTTGGTTTATGGTATCATTTAGCTCCTGTGTCTACTTGTTGATATTTTATCTAGATGACCTATTCAGTGGTGAGAATGGAGTGTTGAAATTCCCAACAGCTAGAGTACTGTGCTTTATCTCTCTCTTTGGATCTTACATTTTTTATTACATATGTGAGTAATGCACATGCATCCTCTCTATCATAAAAAAGGAAGAAAGGAAGGAAGGAAAGGAGAAAGAAAGATTACACTTAGAACATAGTAGAAGACCCTAGAGAAAAATTAGTGACAGGTGGTTATAGACTTCTCAAAGGTTTGGCCATAGTGGGTATCTGGCACTGTGCAAATGTGTTAGTGAGAATGACACTCCTGGCTTGTTTGAGCTGGGAATAAAGTATCCTGAAAGCCATCACTCTATAATGAAAGTTATTTATTTTTTAAAGAATTTGCTAGAGGGTACATGTGCTTGCTGGAAAGAGAGAGAGAGAGAGAGAGAGAGAGAGAGAGAGAGAGAGAGAGAGAGAGAGAGAGAGAATACCCTCCATGGGGATGATAATACCGTAATCCCTTCTCCCCATTTCTTCTCTTGGGATTTTAGGTACACATGCATGTGCACACTGGGCTTCTCAAGCCACCAGGTCTGGGACTTGAACAGTGTGATTGGTTATATAGTATCCTGTTACCTTAACCACCATACCACCAGCTGGTCTGAAGTGATTTTTTTTTTTGAATTTCTGATGTGTGCAATATATGTTACTATATTCAGAGTTAAGGTAAGGTTGAGGAATAATACCTAACTTTCAGTGCCTCAGTATCAACTGAGAAGACTGTATAATGTAATGTGTCAGAGTTCTGTCCTTGGAATTGACCTATGTGACTTTTTATTTGCAATTGCTACAAAGCTAGGCAGAAAAGCTAAAAGATTAGATGACTAAATATTAGAATTTAAAATGATCTTAATAAGCTAAAACCAAAAGGGTGAACCTTGAAAAGGTAAAGTACCTCATTTAGGATCAAGTAATTAATGGCTTAAGTACAAAATGGGGGAAAAGTTGCAAATTCTAGATGGCCACAAATTCAGTATAAATTTCTGCATGGCTTGGCTGCTGTGCAGCTTTCAGTTACACTACTGCAAGTGTGGTGTAGCTACTATAGGACAGGAGGAATTAGCCTCACCATTCTCTGTTCTCAGCACATTCAGCTCTTGTAGACACTCATAAAGGCGGATGTGAGAATCTGGATTATGTCCAGAGTGGAGCTCTGAAAACCTCATCATCTGAGGTATGAGTGGGGAAGCTATAGACTTTTACCCTGGAATGACCTGGGCACACACTGGGTGTCTTCATCAATTTCCAAGACTGTGATGTATAAAAGAATGAACACTTCCTGCATCATGTCAGAGGTCTGAACTGGTGCTCCTGTTGGAAGGTAGATTGGGATTCAGAGTGAGAAGTCACTTCTTAACAACTCTAGCATTCCAGTATACAGGCAGCACCTCTAGAAGATTCCATGGAGTGACCAGATGGGCCTCAGGAGGGACTGCTGCACTGGGAGAGAAACCATCCAAGGTGGCCTCTGAGGTATCTTTTGACTCTGAGATTCTGGGTGGTGCTATTGGGACTGAGTGGGAGGTGTTAGAGTGACACTGCTCCTCCAGGCTCCTGTGGGTAGCATTTTAGGCTGGAGGAAGAGTTTCTATATGGGAATATTTGGAGGAAAGAAGGGTAATTAGTACTTGAGGATATACAAAACAAAGTTAAGGCTTCTCTTCCCTCCACCATTCTTTATTGATGGAGAGGAAGATGGAGAAAGCATTTTCAGGACTGAGTTATCTGCTGCAGAGCCCTTCTGATAGTCAGCTTAAAACGTATATTATTAGGGACTGTTTTAGGGACAAGAAATTAGCTTGTTTTAGTTTGTTCTGTTACCAGTAGTAGAAAATATTAGGGGACCAGCAGTTAGCGTAATTGCTGTCACTGGATTCCCACGTAGTCGACCGCGGTTCGCGTCCTGGACCCGGTGGCTTAAAACTCATGCCGGGCGCGTGTGCGTGTATGCCCAAGATCCTGAGAGGAGAACGGAGGAGAAGGGATTGCAGTGTGGCCATCACCCCTGGGGGGTGATTTCTCGCTTTCTGTCTCTCTGTCTCTCTCTGTCTGTCTGGTGAGCGCACGTGCCCTATAGCAAAAAAAAACCCTCTAAAAAAATATTAGAAACTGGTGATTTACAAGAATAGAGGTTTGGGACCAGCATGTGACATAATGGTTACGTCACTGGACTCCCACATACCTGACCACAATTCAAGTTCCAGATCCAGCAGCTTGAAACATGCCAGGCACATGTGTGCATGTTCAGAGTCCCTAGGGGAGAATGGAGGAGAAGGGATTGCAGCATGGACATACCCACTGGGGGTGATTTCTCAACTTTTGTTTCTCTGGCAGGCACACATGCCCTATAACAAAAATCTCTTTTAAAAAATAGAGGTTTATTTAGCTCATGGTTTGAAGGCCCAAGATCAAGGGGCTACATCTGCTGAGGATCTTCTGGCTTCATTGCAACATACTGAAGGACAGGAGCACATGCAACTGTGTTTCTGGTCCGGTCTCGTTCTCTCTCCTTAAGAACACACCAGGCATCAATCATGGAGCCCCTACTCTAATGATGTTAATCCTAATGTCCTCCAAAAGATAGCACCTTTCGACACTACAACTGAATTGAGCTTTCACCCTCTTAACCCTGTCACAACCAAATCTCAACAAATGAATGTTGGAGGGACATTCAAACCATAGCACACTCTATTCTATGGAGCATTTTGCTGTGCCAACATTCCTTGGAATAGGGTGTGTCTGCATTGTCTGGGCTGGAGTTGTTTTTATTAACCAACCTTGGCTAATGTTACTGTGCCTAGTGCCAGATCATCTGCACCTCATGGCAGGATTGCAGAGGCAAGCAGGTAAGGATAGGAAAAGAGCAAGGATTGTGGAGAAAGAAACTGGACTCAGGGAAGTTAAGTGATTCCCCACATCTGGGCAGAGCAGTATCAAGATCCACTCTCCTGACTCTCAGTCTATTGCAATCTCCACCTTCCCTTCCTGTCTACCTCACAGTAGACAGATGGGCAAGAAAACTGAGGGTTGTGAGACCAATGGGAAAGGAAGTATCATTTATTGTGACCAGAGAAACAGAAGAGGAAATTAAGCATACTTCTCTTCAGGAGAGAAGCTTCTCCTCAGGCCAGGAACCCTAATTCCTTGTTCTTGCTGGCACCAACACTATGCATTTTAATACTTCTATAGACTGTAGAGTGGAAGCCTGAAGTCAGGCAGACTTGGGTGTGAATCCTGGCCCTACCACATGCTAGTTATGTGAGCTTGAACAAATCGCTTAATCTCTCTGAGCCTGAGTCATCAGCTCTTTCCTAGGATGGCACACGTGTCCTTAGAGGTTTGGTGTGTACTCCCTGAAAAGCAGCCATTTCTCTCATTACCTGTTCCCAAATGGGCTGGCTGCCTCCACCCTCTTTCCTGCCCTGGGTGGTAGCCATATTGTACACACTACTGCTGCTCATGAGAGAAGCTTGAGATAGGCATCCAGATGCACCAACGTGAGGTGGAACTAAGGGAAGAGCACTTACAATAAGATTCAACTCATAATGGCCCTGCTTCCTACACTCTGACCCTCAATTTTTCTTATCCACGAATGATAGCTTTTAATAGGTTCTCATGAGCCAGTAACGGGGAAGAACATTGTGAGCTGAAGGTGTATTTTAGTCTATTTGTGCTGCCATAGAAGAATACTATAGACTGGGTAATTTATAAAGAACAAACACGTATCAGTTCATAGTCCCAGAGATTGGGAGTCCAAGAACACAGCATTGGCAGGTTTTGCTGTTGTGATTCCAAAATGGCAAGCTGCCTCCTCTAGAGAGGAGGAACTCCTACACCTCTGACCAGTGAGGGCAGAAGGGCAAAGAGCGGAAAGGGGGCCGAACTTACCCTTTTATGATGGCATTTACCCATCTACGAGTGATTACTTATTTTTTTTAGAATTATTTATTTATTTAATTCTATTTGTTGTTATTATTTTTTAATTTGACCAGAGAGAGGCAGAGAAAGAGAGAAAGGGAAAGTGAGAAAGCAAGCCCCCAGGTCCAGGACTCAAACCATAGTTGACCATGTGAGAATCCAACACCTTTAACCATCATGCCATCCGGCAGTCCCGAGTGGTTACTTCTTAAAGTCCCACCTCTTAATATTGTTACAATGGCAATTAAATTTCAACATGAGAGCTCCATGACCTCATGGTTAAGGCAGCCAGATCCTATATGACTGACCCCATGGTTCAAGTCCTGGACCTGGTTGCTTGAGAAACATGTTGAGTATGTATATGTGTGTGTCTCAGATTCCTACAGTATGAAGAAATGGAGGATAAGGGATTGTGGCAGGACCTTTCCCCAGATGGGGTGCTTTCTCCTTCTCCTTCACTCCCTGTCTCTCTCTGACAAACAAATGTGTTCTCTACAAAATTTTAACAATTAAAAGATTTGGACCAGCAGATGGTGTAATGGTTACGTTACCAGACTCCCACATAGTTGAATGAGGTTTGAGTCCCTGATCTGATGGCTTAAAATTCATGCCAGGCGTGTGTGCGTGCATGCCCAAAATCCCAAGAGGAAAATGGAGACGGGATTGTAGCATGGCCATCCACCCTTAGGGTGTGTGTGTGTGTGTGTGTGTGATGATTTCTCATTTTCAGTGAGCACACATGCCCTATAGCAAAAATCTGTCTCTAAAAAAAATTGAAAAATAAATAAATAAATAAATAAATAAATCGACATGAATCCAAGACTACATTCTGTGATAATGGCCTTTGCTTTGTTTCTCTTGGAATACTTGCTCTGAAGAAATCCAAGTGGCATTTCAGGAAGACACTGCACAGCTCTGTGGAATGGCCCTTTTTGAGAGAAATTAAGGCCTTTGTCTACCTACCAGCCAGGTAGAAGACCTCTTTCTAATAACCACAGGAGAAGGCCATTTTGGGGACAGATCCTCCGAACTAAGTCAAGCTTTCAGATGCCCTTCACTATGACAGCTAGGTGACAATTTGAAAAACCTTGAGTCAAAAACCATCCACCTAAGTCACTAATGAATTTTTGACCCGTAGATGCATGACCTGATTCAGTACACCACATTGCATTTAGGTATCATACCACCTTAGCTAGAAAAAAAATTTTTTTTAGTAATAGCTGTATTACTAGTTTATTCTTTATATTTGATATGAATATCTCTCTTCTTTATTTTTTTCAGAAATTCTAAAGCTATTCTTGGCTCTTTACTCTTACATAAAAATTTGAATTTAGCTTGCTACATTTCTTAGCCTACTGGGATTTTTATTGATAATGCATTGACATCATTGAAAGATAATTGACATCTTTACAATATTACATTTACAATATTGACATTTTCTGTTTATAAACTTTGTTTCTCTTCATTTATTTCAGTATTTTAAAATATTTCAATGCTTTTAAATTTTCTTTAAATAGAAGTACAACTTTTGTTAAATTTATGCCTAGCTATTTTATACTTTTACTGACATTGAAAACAATGCATTTTTATATTTTTCAAGTGGAAATATAATCCTTATAATATAAAACTTAAATAAAAATTCAATTTTTGGACCAACTCCATAACCTAGTGATTAAGGGAACTGGATCCCACATGGCCAACTACGGTTAGAACCCAGCCTCAATGGCTTGAAAAACATGCCGCATGAATGCGTGTGCATGCCCCGAATTCCAACAGGATGGAGAAATGGAGGGAAGATATTGAGGCATGACCTCGCCCCATTGGCGGGAGGGAGAGGGTGCCTTTTCTGTCTCTCTTTCTTTATGTCTCTCTGTCTCTCTCAAGTGAGTCCACATACCTTCTAGCAATTAAAAATTCAGTTGCTTTTTTATTTTTTAAGTTGAGATAATTCACAGATCATAAAAGTTACCTGTTTAACATATACGATTCAGTGATTTTCAGGATATTCAAAAAGTTATGTATCTATCATCAATATCCAATTCTAAAACTTTTTCATTACCTCAAAAAGAACCTTTTTACCCAATATCAGTCAATCCCTCATACCTCCTACCCTTGGCAACAAGTAGTTTCTATCTCCATGGATTTGCCTGGACATTTCATGTAAGTGGAATCGTACAACCTCCCAAGTGGCTGGCCCTTTCTCTAAGAGTATCTCTGAGCATTCTGAGCCTGAGGACAGAGGAACAGAGCAGACATAACACACTTATCTCCACATGGGAAAGTGTTTGATTCCCTCAAGTCAGCATTTGGCATTTCGGAGACTTATTTAGATGGGCTCAAGTCCCTCCAGTATTATGACTCCTAAATCATCCAACACTGGCCTTCAAAGACCAGGGTGCCTCATGGGGAGAGTCCTTCCCTTCAACTGGCACTAACTTTCAGGCCCAGTCAAAATTTTCCAGATGGATTTCTAACCATTGAAATGGAGGTTTCTAATGGAAATCCCTACAGCCCTTTACTTAGAGCCGCTGCGGTGGGCACCGGTCTAATTATTCAATTGCCTAATTCCATTTATCCTTCATGATCCATTATGCACCACCGACAGGCTGCATCTTCCTCAACAGATACATAACCTAGTCTAATGGACTCTGGGTGAAGCCAACTACATGGACTAAGGGATTTAGCTGGTACCTAATTCCTCTAAACTATTATTTTATAAATGAAGGAGGCAGACAGACACATTTTCTGCTTTAGGATAAATATTTTATGAATTGCCCCTCTGCTACATTACATTATTAGTACATTATCCTCTATCCCTCTCTGAGGCTTGAAGAGCCTGGACACACACTCAGAAGTACATTTGGGTGATTTCATTGCACAGGCTGCTTTTAAAATCTGTTTTTGTCAGTGGAAACAAGAAATAATTTTGTCTTTTGAAAAGGAAAAGCTCTTTAAATGTTGATTTGCTATTTCAGTGTGAAAGTCATCATGCTGGGACTTTGGGTTTGACAGAGTGTCTAAGGTCTACTTGTAAAACAAATCAGTGTACCTTCCCGCCTTGGCATTTCTCAGTACGACCAGCAACAGTGCTAAGATTTCTGCACAATTCTCCACAGAAGGATCTTCCTGATCTTGAGACAAAGCATTGCAAGAAGGTCAATGTTCCTTTTTAAAAAGGTGTAGCTTAGGGACCAGCAGTTAGCATAGTGGCTATGTCGCTGGACTCCCATGTAGTCGACCGCGGTTCACATCCCGAACCCGGTGGCTTAAAACTCATGCTGGGCGTGTGTGCGTGTGTGCCCAAGATCCCGAGAGGAGAATGGAAGGGATTGCGGTTTGGCCATCCCCCCTGGGGGGTAATTTCTTGCTTTCTGTCTCTCTGTCTCTCTCTGTCTGTCTGACGAGCACACGTGCCCTATAGCAAAAACCTTTAAAAAAAAAAAATAGGTGTAGCTTATAATAGAAAAGTCTATTTCTCACCAAGTAGGCTTCCATTTTCACTCTACCCCAGAGGGGCATTTTACCCTGAGGTAGGGATAGTAATAGGTACTTATCTATAGCGTGTATAAACACTGAGCTTTCAATGTCATTCTGCCCCAAGTTTTAAAATGATACGGGGTAAATATAACACATATTTTTTGATACTCATAAGTCAAAACATGTAGATTATTAAAATGATAGAAATCTCTATTTGGCCTCTTTATTACTTGGAAACCTTCATGACACGTGTAAGAAAGTAAGAGAGATATACTTAGAAAATTGCTGAGAGACTGAAGCGACCAGTTTTGTGTTCTCTCCCAATGCACGATAAAATGTGGACAAAGATTCGGAACTGAAAATAAATGTACTAACTCCTAGGAGTTTTTCTAGTGATAAATAGTCCTCACATCTGTTCCAGATATTATGCCAACATATCTGGTTACAAAAATGAAATTAATCATAACATTTCTTAGAAATTAATTAGAATCAAATTTAGAGAGAGTGTTGAATAATAACCTTTGATAGAATGCCACGTGAAGTTGAAACAGGAGTAATATGGAAAGGGAGAAATGAATGTTATTAATGCATTTACACCTTCTTAAATTCTCCCTTGAGTGTGTTTTACCTTTGCCATAAAATGAAAACATTTAAATTTCTTTAAAATTACATTTGGCTTAATTATACCTGATACCGGTAAGCTCCCCATTTTTCCTGCTTTTCTGTCAGATAGAATGACCAGGCTCATCATTTCATAAAGAGTTGTTTTTCTACAGGATGTTCGCTATGTGCAGAATGTTAATAGCTGGCTGAATATGAATAGGCTCTGTGGCTCCACTTGAAATATAGAAAAATGGCCTAGACATTAAAAAAGATAAAAGGGAAAAGGGCAGTAATGAATTTAGAGGAAAATGAACATTAATGGTACTAGCATTACTCATGTTCCACATAACAAATTATTGGAAATCTGTCAAGCACACCAAATTATCTACTCGTCGGCTGCTGCGGGGCCCTCTGCAGCCATCCAAAACCAGCAAAAGCAAGACAATTTAAGCTAATTTTACTATTTATAACAATAGAACAGGCCATTAAGATAAATTAATGTCATTATCAAGTTTCTATGAAAATGACAAATACCACTATTTCGAGCAGCTTAGAGGCTGTTGACTATAATGAAATCCGCTGCACAGGTACTAAAGAGAAACACTCCAAGTAATTATTTTCTAGTAGCTTGTTTGTTTCCTGACCATTCATTTGCTTTCACCACAATTAGTTCTGTACACAATATGGTGGTAACTAAACAGTCAACACTACGCAGCATTAGGACTAATTGGGCCATTAGGATGCAGTTTCCAGCCTTTTCCTCCCTAAAGAGAGTGGGGAGTAAACAGACCAAGCCAACAATGGGGCACCATGCTGGTATGGGTTGTCTTCATTTAAAACAGCTCCAAACAGGGTAATAAACTGTACAGGTGGAAAGCTCTACATTGAACACCCTTGAATGAGCTGGTTGATCACAAACCGGACAGTGCTAGAAAGTGTCCCTGCTCTAACCCAGGGGCTCCTGCTCTGCTCAGGAGCAGCTTTGGGTTTGGAGTCGTGCCAACCAGAGGTGTTAGGAATTCCTTATTGCTCTGAATCTGCTTTTCCCAATGATGTTCCAATGGGTCAATGATTTCTGGGTTGTTGAAAGCCGCACCATGAAAGGCTCCATCATCTTACCAGGTGGTGCCATTGATTGCTTCTGGGTCATTGTTTTAGGGCCGCATGACTCAGAGACTATCCACAACAGAGGTTCTGCTTTCCCCAAATCAGACAGCATTGGGAAAGAATTGTCCCTGACAATCTAATGAGTGATTTATTAAGAAAAAATATGACCAGCTGTGGTGGTACAGTGGTAATGGCCATATGGGAAGGTCCCAGGTTTGAGTCCTCACATCTCCCTGAACATATGCTCATGGAGATGATCTGGACTGGCTGAGACTGTGCTGGCCCATGACCTGGACTGGCTGAGGCTGGCAGTGAATTGTGGCATGAAAATTCTGTTGGAAACATATTTCTTTGTCTCTCTGTCACCTTTCATGGAAATAAAAACACTTAAAATGAAGAACAAACAGAAACATGACCACATTTTCTGAACTCATTACGTGAAGTTGTAAACTTGGTATTGTCAGTAACCCACAGGGAGCTATGTATGCTCAGTTAATAAAGGGCCTCTCACGATTGTGTACAGTACTCCCAAGGCCAAGTAGCCTTCTATTACAAGGTATATGAACAGACAGCTCTAGGGATATTACTTGAACACTGCCCATTAGTCAGTCTTGCCCATCTTTCTCCTCTGTCTGCTGAGATGGGGGTGCTGGTGTTCAGTTTTGCCTCAGGAAGCTCAGGGATTCTCAGAGGATATGAAATGCACAGGCTATATCTCCAAAAAATTCATAGCATGTAAGGAGTCCAGGCAACAGCAGAATGACCAAGAAGAAGTAAGGTGGTCATGACCCCTTCTGATCATTGTGAATATTAAGGTAAATTAGTTCACATTCATAGCCAGCACAGAGCCTCTCTGACCCAGCCTGGTTGATTTCAGGGCTTGCAGTACTGCCCGTGACGATTACTGGCTGCAACAACCTCATTCTGCAAAAATCACACTGGCTTTTACAGGTCTTTACGGGAAGGAAATAGGCTAATGCACTGCTTCCCTGTGTATGTCAGTAGCCCAATCTCTCTCTAATGGGCTCAAATTGCAGTTTTACTATGAACTTAAACTCTCCTACAGACATGCCCAGGACAGGCATCCTCACTTCTTATGTTTCCAGAGAAAATCAAGACAGAGAAAAAAGCATTTGGTCCTATCTTCCTCTGAATTGCTGGACTGAGAAACAGGAGCATCAGGGTGAGCATGACTTCAATTAAGCTGGTTCTTTCTAAAGGTGGGTGAAAGGGAAATCTTAGGCAAACTCTTTGCTTTCAGAACTTACAACAGCTTGGAACACAGGTATGTCTCATGCTGAGACCCCTCACACTACTCCTTTCCTTGCAAAATAGATCTGTAGGGCTATCCTAAGGGTCATGGGCCATGATTCCATTGCTGCACCTGGTTAACTTGCATTAACTTCCTGCCTGAGACCAGCCTCACTTTTTGAACTCTGTTATCACATTCCTGTGACAGACTCCCAGGCCCTCTGTGTAGCTTAGATTAGTATTATTGTTTATCAGATAACTTGCCTTTAACAAACTGAATTTCTAACCAAAACCTCTTGGTATGCTAACATTTCCTAGTCTGTGCAGGCATCATCTCACTGGAGCCCTGAGGAGACAGACCTGGCCATACACACTACTCACTCAGGGTTACATGACTGATGGGTGACAGGCACAAGACAGCGGTCAGTCTGGTCTGATTCTGTCTTTCTATTGTCTAAAGTCTCTGGCTTAGCTGGATTCTGGTCTTAGCTGTGACTCGACTGACCCACTATAGCAAAGTATTGAGCATATTGGCTAGGCAAGGAAAGGGGAACACTTGTGACCTATCTGTTCACTGTGGTTATTACTGTTTCACTTGCTCTGCCCCACTGGACTGTAATCTCCTGAGGACAAAAGCGACATCTGCTTTCCTCATTATTTTATTCCCAGCACAACTGCCTAGAACAAAAAGATAGTCAGTTAAAAGTCTTTGGAATCAATTAAAGAATTACTGAAAAGGTGAAAATCACCAAACAGGCTTACCAAGGGGCTTTTAGACAGAGTTCTCAAATCTCTCCTATTTTCTAATATTGCTCCAGAAATGGCTCAGTAATGCCCTCTCTCTCAATGCTCACATGGCCAGTGGACTTTCTAAACTAGATCTTGCAGCACACAATGCCAACTATCAACTGTCCCAATTTTCTCAGAACAGTGAAGAAGGGGGTTTACTTGGTTTCATTCAGAGCCTCTGAACAGGGTCTGGATGGAATGAGGGGTTGATATGCTTCTGGCCCTTCTTTGCAAATTCTTTCCAAGAATTTCCTAAACACTTGGTTTGTTTGTTTAATTATCCAACTCTCAATAACCATTTTGAGGGACCAGCAGTTAGCGTAATGGCTATGTTGCTGGAGACTCCCACGTAGTCAACCACGGTTCGCGTCCTGGACCCGGTGGCTTAAAACTCACGCTGGGCACGTGTGCGTGCGTGCCCAAGATCCCGAGAGGAGAATGGAGGAGAAGGGATTGCGGAGTGGCCATCCCCCCTGGGGGGGTGATTTCTCACGTTCTGTCTCTCTGTCTCTCTCTGTCTGTCTGGCGAGTGCACGTGCCCTATAGCAAAAACCTCTCCAAAAAAAGAAAAAGAAAAAAAAATAACCATTTTGAAATCAGGCATGCATTTCTCCTCCCCACTTAATAATAAAATGGGACGTGGTTTGCCATTTTCCTGCCTTCTCAGGATCTGTGAATTAGGAAGATATCTCCAGCAGTCATGTAATTGCACTTTGTAAATCTGCTGTGTGTCCTTATGTGGCAATGCTGGTTTTTTCAGCTAAGTCTGCTCCATTGTCTAAATTTAATAGCCTATTTACTCCAAAGACTAGAATCCAGCCAAGCCCAAAGTGATGATGCCCAGGTTCCAGGAGTGCGCATGCTGGGGAATTGACCAGGAAAAAGCAAGCAGGCAAATATACACTCACTTGGGATCACGGACACTGAGCAGGTTGGGAGCCAGGTCTGGGCTTCATTCTGTTGCATCTGTCTGGCTTTGGTGGGTTTTTCTCATCTGGCATCCATCATTCCAAATTCCATACCAGTTCTTAAAAAAAAATTTTTTTTTAACTTGGACAAGGTAATAGTACAACAATGACACAACTGGACCCACATTGGAAGGTTCTGGTTTCATGTCCTATGACTTCCCAAAATATGTCAGGTACACACACACACATGCCTGTGATTGAGGTTAGGTGAGACTGGGAGTAGTTCATGGCATGAAGATCCTGTTGAGAATACTTCTCTCTGTCTCTGCCTCTCTGTCTCTGTCTCACTCATGGAAAAATAAATAAATAAACTAAAAAAATAAAATTTATGATTCTAAGACCCTATAGACTCTGTGGTTGTGTTTGAATTTTTGTGCTAGATTCAGAATCTATTTATCAAAATTCTATTAGTTTTCTTCTTCTTCTTTTTTTAAGTTATCTGTTCGTGTCTTCCACGAGAGAGAATTGGCACCCCCAAATGTCAGTGGCCCCAACAGTGTTTTCATGCCACAACTCATTCCCATTTCAGCCAGCCCAGATCACAGGCATACCCCTGCATATGCAGCATGTACAAGAAAACCTCACTCACAAACCCAGGACCATTCCATGTGGCTTCAGCAATACAAAGCATTCTGTATTCCTTGCACAACTGGGGGGACCATGATTAACATAGTACTCTAAGTAATATGATTGAGGGAGAAAATATTCTACCCCATGTATATAAAAATGTCTCTGGAACGTGACGGTTTCCCTCCTGCCAAGGTGTTATATGAAGAGAAACAGGGTAGAATCTGTAGTGAAGACTGTTCCTCAGAGTCCAGTTCTGAATATCAGCACACGCTCATGAGGCACCTGATAGTGACTGCGAGTCACCAGTGAGTGGAGGAGACCCCGGTGAGGTAGGAGTTGGAACCAGATACAGTCGGGTGATTCATTTCTTCTCCCCTAAGAAATAGCAATAATTGTGGAACATTTTTCTATTTTGAGTCCTAAAACATCGAGTCACAGGTCAAGGCATTTCCATTTAATTGGATTTTCCTATTAGCTTGGGTCCAGCTAATAAAAGATTTGTTAAATGGAGATTTTATTGTCAAGATAATGGTTGTAATAAATTCTGAATTAAAATTTCTAAAGTTTACTGACCTAGAACAGTCTAAATCTACTGTCATTACAACCCAATAGGTGTGCACAGGCAAGTACTTAATAGATTCCCAGGCAGAGAGTCAGGCTGGAAGGCCTCGACATTTGCTTTCAAATCAGAGCCTGTGTTCTCACATCGTCCTTTGTTCATCTGATTATGAAGCGGTAAGATGAAGGTGGCCCTGAGGATGAGTTACAGAGAGAGAGGAATTCACATCTCTAAGCTCCTTGTCCTTACTAGTGTTTTTAAATGTCTGGAACCAATGACTAGCAAGTTATTTCTTAAAGAAATGATGACTTTGGAGGATTAACTTTCATAGAAGGCACTTTGTTTAGAATGACTATGACTGATCTCACAGAGACCACGTCCGAGCCCTTTCTGGCTACTCAGAGAGAAAGAAGATGAAGGTACTGGGCTTGCCCTAGGACTAGAAACCAGCAGAGAAAGCTCACGGAAGTGGGGAAGTCCCCCATTCCTCCAGGAGCGAGCGGTCTCCTCATTTCAGGACAACTGGAGTGACAAAGAGCCCTGGGACACTGTGGAGGCGGGGAAGAATGTGTGAGTTCTCATACTGCCGAGAGATGAATAATACATTGGAAAGCAAACAGAAGCATTATTTCTCTTCTAATCAGGATCATGAAGCATTTTACAAATTGACCACTTTCCTCCGACACTTACCATATTGAGTGGCTCTAGGTACAGCCATCGGGGCCGACTCTGCCATCTGCATTTAGAAAATTGCCTATACATTTATTAAAGTGAAATTCACCCATTAATTAATGCTGTTCTCCCTGAAGACTCTCATTAGCACATTGAGCTAATTACTGAAACCACAGGCCCAAGGGTTGAGTTTTTCCCCTTCGATTACGGTAAAATTTGCTCCAGCCTTCCCTCTTCAGGATTTAAACAGACAAATGCAGATTCAGGATAACCTTGGGAGGCAGAAACTGCACAAACTTGCAGACCACTTTTCATGCTGGTTGTCTTTTCTTCCTCTGTGGAGTCTCATGCGGCTGCGATTTCAGCAAGAAATATTTCCAGTAAAAGAGAAGCCTAACCGTCTAGCCAGCCCTGTCGCCTTCTGATCACTCTGCCGCTGGGCTTGAGTAAATGAGGAAATAAATCTGAGATGAGTCCCCACCCCTCAGGCCAGTATCTGCTCAGTGTGTCCTTTTGGACATTTATTTTCTCTCTCTTCCTCTTCTCTACTATTCATGTCCTTTTCATCCCAAGAGGGTCTTAATTGACAAGAAATGGTTAGACTTATTTCTAAGGCTTTCAAGTAAAAGTAACTTAAACTGTCCTGGGAGCAAAGGGTGTGAGGAATGAAGTTAACGTCACGCAGGGAGGGGTCCCAAAACATGCCCAGCTCTGTACACTCCTTACTAGGCCCCTGGGGTTTAAAAGAAACTTCTTACAGCAGCCCAGCCTGGTGGTGCAGTCAGTAGGGAACTGAACTGCAATGCTGGAAGTTGCCTGACCAACCTCAGTTCAGATTCCTGCTCAGCCTGAGGACAGGTCAGTTGCGTGGGTACCTAAGACCCTGAGGAGCTGGAGGGCTGGGGAAAAAGACCATGATGTGACGAGATCCTGTTGAGGATGTTTTCTTTTCTCTTTCTCTTTCTCTATCTCACACACAGTCATAAATAAATAAAAGACTTTTAAAAAGAGCCTTGCCACCACCCTCTTTTACATTAAATAATTTTTTAGAGGGTTTTTTTTTTTTTTTCCTACAGGGCATGTGCGTTCACGAGAGAGACAGAGAGACAGACAGAAAACAAGAAATCACTCCCCAGAGGGGATAGCAATGCTGCAATCCCTTCTCTATTCTCCTCTTGAGATTTTGGACAAGCGTGCACATGCGCCTGGCGTGAGTTTCAAGCTGCTGCATCCAGGACTCAAACTGCAGTCAGCTATGTGGGAGTCCAGCAAAGTAACCATTACACCATCTGCTGGCCCATAAAGAATAGTTTGAAGTTTGTTGCCAGTTATAATTTTGGATAATTTAAAATACATGTTATATTACATGAAAAAAAGGAAAGAAAGTTGTATTAATCCTATCACTGCAGTTACACAAAATCACGTCTGCATTTAGCCAAGGACAGGAGGGAAAACAAAAAAGTCAAAGTGGTCGACTCATTCCAGCAGTAGAGAGATGACATCGCTTTACAATTTCCCAAGGGTATTGTGAAGTTCGCACTCCTGGGTATATTATTTATTCAGCACACCGGCCTGCTCCCTGGCCCCCCTCTCTGGATCCTTACGGAGGTGCCACATGTGGCTGACTACATAATGGCCCTCATGATGTCTACCACCCAATGCCTGGAATTATGACTGTCACCTCATATATCAAATAGGACTTTGCAGATGTGACTAAGTAAGGAGATTGCGATGCTGAGTGTGCTTGACTAAGAAATAGTCCCCCCAAATCTCCCGAGACTCTCTGCTCCCTCCTGTCACGCTGTGTCTCAGTCACGGAGACCAAACCCTAAGAAGAAACAGGGCATGGGACTGGAGTACAAAAGAGAGGACCTTGCAGGCTCTGGAGAAACAGGAGCTGGGCCTGGGCAGAGGGAAGGTTTCTAAGGTTTGGGATTATTTTTAAATATCCTCTCTGATCCAAAAATATGGAGCTCTGTGGTTTTGGCCAGTGCTGGGGTGTCTCATCACCATGTCACAGCTCCTCACAGGATGCAAAAAGCAGTCCTTATTTTTGGTGGAGAAACCACGATTTGAAGTGTCAACTCCCACTTCCTGATAAGTTCCAGAAAAAGTGTGTCACATCATGTTAAAAAAACATTTTAAGAATGCTCTATTTATGAAGAGTTTTGCAATCAAAGTTTAGAACAGATATTTGATTAAAACCAGGTTTTCACACACTGGGCACATGTATATGTGTGCCTGAAATCCTGACGGGGAAAAGGAATGGTGGAAAAGGATGGATTGTGCTATGATCATGCCCTACTTGGGGCAGGGGCTTGGGGGAGTGCACCCCTCCCCCAGATTCATATCTCAAGTGTATGTATCCTCTTGCAATTAAAAAAAATTAAACAAAAAACAGATTTTCAGGCTGTTGATGGTGTGGTTGTTGAAGTGGCTGGATTCCTTTTTTTTTTTTTAGAATTGAAGAAAGAAACTTTATTTTCAATAGTCATAGAAAACTAAAAATCTACTCTTGAACTCCTGAAAAAAAATTAGATATGTAGTATTCCTACTATCTAAACAAAGAGGTGAAAACCCCCACATGATTAACTATGAAAAACTGAAAAAAGAAATTCAGTATAATATACAAAAGTGGAAAGACATCCCATGTTCCTGGATTAGAAAAATAAACACAATCAAAATTTCAATACTACCCAAATCTAATTTCCTTATTCAATGCAATTCTTTTTTAAAATTTTCTTTATTTTTTTATTTTAAATTTTTATATATATTCAATCACATTATTTAGCTTACAAAGTGAACATTTCAATATGTGAACATTTCTTCCCAGTCCAGTTGATCAAAATATCTTCAACTGATAACACCACACCTCCCCATCCCGTCAATGCTCTGTCTCTGTATCCCTCCTCCAAATGTCCTTCCTTAGGTCCTGCTTCTCCACACACACCACATCTGGCACTAACCCCCATCTCTTGTGTTTGTACAATCAGTTTTAGTCACAGAGTGCAGACACTCGGTATATATTAAGTGGGGACATACAATGTCTCTCCTTCATAGCCTGGCTTGCTTCACTCAGCAGTAAATCTTCCATATTCTTCCACTTTCTGTCAAAAACCAGGTTTTTTTTTTTATGGCTGAATAGTATTTCATAGAGTATATGTGCCACAGTTTTTCAGTCCATTCATCTATACGGGGGTTTTGGGTTGGTTCCATGTCTTAGCAATGGTGAATAGTGCCGCAATAAACGTCAATGTACAAGCACTTTTCCAATGAAGAATTCTTCTGTCCTTTGGGTAGATACCGAGGAGGTGGCTGGATTCTACATGCCTAACTGCACAGTTGGAGTCCCAGAGCCAGCTGCTTGAAGAGCACGCTGGGCCCATTTATGTGCGTATCCAAAATCCCAAAGGGAGAAATGGAGAAGAGATGACAGTATGACCATCCTCCATGGAGGTTGCTTTCTAACTTTCTCTCTCTCTCTCTGGGTCTCTCTCTTACAAGCACAAAAATTCTCTAGCAAACAACAACAACAACAACAACAAAATTAAAAAGAAACAAAACAAAACAGGTTTTCTGTTGTGGCTGGAGGTTTTCATCCACAAAGATATTAAAAGTACAGCCCCTAAATCTGTGCAAGTGAGGGAATCTGCCCCTGCCCCTGCCCATAGGACTTCAGGACGAAGCTTTCCAATCAGTCTCTGCAAAGAGAGTGGCTGGGACCAAGATTGCTCCCTTTCACTCCAGAGGCAGCTAGAGCGTTTGGGCCAGCCATTGGCCCTGGGCTTCTCTACAAACTCAAATGCTGTCATTCTCTATGCTCAATGTGGCATGAACGTGTTGAGAAAGCCATGCTTTGAGGGCTGTAGATGCAAATAAATGCTTAGTCTTCCAACTGTGTTTGCATCTGGGAGTAGTAATACAACACAGCTTTGGCCAGTAGGCCTTAGACTGAAGCTCTGACTCATGTCCTTCCTCCTTCCTCCTCGGGCATGGGCATAGAACCAGGGATGACAAACTGTGGCCAGGGGGCCCAAGTTCCACCTGCCTGCCACCTGTTTTTGGAATAGCTATGCCCACTTGTGCTGTATATGGTTTCTTTTATTCCATAGTGGCAGAATTAAGTAGTTGTAACAAAGACCCATGGCCCACATACCACTCTTTAGTCCCTTCAGAAATGCCTTTCTCACTTGCCAGAGAAAGAAGGAAAGTGAGGGGACAAGCAGTTAGTGTAATGGCTATGTCGCTGAACTCCCATGTAGTCGACCATGGTTTGAGTCCCAGACCTGGTGGCTTAAACTCAAGCCAGGCACGGCCAACCCCCTGGGGGATGTTTTATCACTTTTTGTCTCTGTCTCTCTCTGTCTTTCTGGCAAGCACACATACCCTGTAGCAAAATAAATAAATAAATAAATAAAAAGAAAGTGAGAAAGCACCTTTCATGAGGGATGGTCACACTGCAATCTCTTCTCCACTTCTCCTTCTGGGATTTGGGACATGTAAGATATATGCCCAGTGTGTTTTTTAAGCTGCTGGGTCCAGGACTCTTAGCTGTGCAGTTGGTTATATGGGGTCCAGCCACCTTAACCATCAAGCCACCAGCTGGGGCCTAGTTATATCTTTTAAATATTTCTAGTAGATGTTTTGTTTATTGTTGTTGTGTGTTTGGAACAAAAAAGGAATTGGAGGGTAACTTCATGTGAATCAAGTCTCCACGTTGACCATGTACTAAAATAACTACACTATATACAACTTTATTTAAGTTACATGTTTAGCATTTATATCAAAGTAATTTTTAAAAAATTGACACTAATCTTTTTTCTCACAGAGCATAAGATTACCAACATCAAAATAGTTTCTGGTAAAAGAATAAGAGGATAGAAAGCCCAGAGACAGACTTGAATACATACAATAATTTAGTAGATAGTAACAATTGTATTTACTGAGCATTTTCTATCTGTACATATTGGGAGACAATTCTCCATGGTCTCTCAGTTTCCAAGTCCTGTTGGGGAGGTACTAACTGCCCTTTGTTTCTGACCATCTTTTTAAGGATATTCATGCAACAAACACTCTTGGAAGACAGAGAGAGAGGGACTCCTTCAGAGAAAGCGTAGGCATGTACATTGCACATGGAAGATCTGGATTCCCTAAGCTCAGGGTTCACCTCCTGTAATGTAACCCACTACATGTAGACACAGTCATCTGGGCCCATTCAGTCACCACCAGGGGACTCTGTGCAAGAACTGGTATGAATATGATGGTGCTCATGCCGTTTACTCTGCCTTGAATAATAAGAAAGTCTTTTGTTTTTGATCCAGAAGTCTCATGTCTTCTGCCAGCATCTATGAAACGGTCACAGGCTAACTTATTAGCTGGCAAGGGGGGTAAAATATCAGACTCATCAGAGTTCTTAAATAAACCACTTATTTGAAATTTTGCATTTATTTCATTTAATCATTATGACTCCAACAAAGTACTTGTAATTACTCCATTTGACAGATGATGAAACCAATGTTTAGAGAGATTAAGTAACTTGACCATGGCCAAACAGAAATGTTTGCCTGGACTGGCATTTGAGATCAGGGCTCCCTGTTTCAGTGTCATACAAATTATTACTTATTTGAAGAAAGAAAAGATAAATTCTTACTTCAAAATGTAGCCTGAAATTTCATATGGAATCTAGAACAAAATGTAAACCAACAAAAAAATATGGAAAATACATGTATCTGATCTCTTGGTGAATAAGAAACTCTTTAAGCAAAATTGAAACTTTTAAGGCAAAATTGAATGACGTCGAAAATGTCAAAAACACCACTAAAAGGCAAGTAGTAAACTATGAAAATACTTGAATTAAGTAGGATAATGTCTTTAATGTGCAGAGAGCTCATAAAAATCAATAGAAAACATCTGAAGTCTCACCTAGAAAAATGAGTAAAGGAGGAAAGGATTGGGTCAGCCTGTGGCCTAGGAGTGAAAGGGGTTGGATTCTACATGGCTGACCATGCAGTTTGAGTCCCAGACCCAGCAGCCTGAAAAACATACCAGGTACATATGTGTGTATATTCAAGATCCTAAGTGGAGGGAGAAAAGGAAGAGAAGGAATTGCAACATGACCATTCCCCATGAGGGTGCTTTCTCCCTTTTTCTCTCTCTCTCATGAACACATGCACTGTTGGCAAAATTTAAACAAACAAACAAAAATAAATGAGTAAAGAACTTACATTGTAAAGGAACTTACAAAAGTAATATAAATGGTAAAAAAAAAAAATCCCAATTTTATACGTGTCTTATAGTTTCAATTAAGTGGAATAATAATTTTTTAAAGCATATGGGAAAAATTTTTGACTTCAGGAAATGTTACCCCCAAATACTATTTTTTAAATGAATTGGCTAGCTTTTCTTTTTTTAAATTAAAATATGCAGTATTACTGAAGACACAATGAAATGGTCACTAGATATGACTAGTGAAAACATAAAACTTTTATGAAAGACAATTTGCAATATATTCCAAGAGCCTTAAAACTTTTGCTGTCTTTTAACTTCATTAACAACACTTCCAGGAATTTCTCCTAATAAAATAATGAGAGACACAATCAATAATTTACACATGTAACAAAAGAATGTCTTTTGCAATTTAAGTGAAAATATCTTTACATTTTTTTGGGGGGAGAGGTTTTTGCTATAGGGCACATGCACTTGCCAGACAGAGAGAGACAGAGAGATAGAAAGTGAGAAATCACCATCCGGGGGGATGGCCACGCCACAATCCCTTCTCCTCCATTCTCCTCTCGGGATCTTGGGCATGCACGCACACGCGCCCGGCGTGAGTTTAAGCCACTGGGTCTGGGACTCGAACCGCGGTCAACTATGTGGGAGTCCAGCAACATAGCCGTTACGCTAACTGCTAGTCCCTTTACACTTTTTGTTGAGTTAAAAATTTTATATTTTTTCCAGTGTGCATGTGTTACTTTTATAATTATTTATTAAAAGTCTTAAAGGAATCTTAAGAGAAAAATAACAGAAATAAAAAAATAATAGTTTTTTCCAGCAATAATGTAGGTTTATTATAAGTTATTATTTAATATATTAAAATATGTATTTCCTCCCAGGTTGTTGAAAGGACCTTTTTTTAACCTTGTTTCAATTCTAACAAATATATTTGAACATGTATGTTTCATCAATGTCAAGAATTAAAGAAAACAGGGCTGGTCTCGTTCAGTGCTGCGTATGTGAAACTGAGGATGGTTCACGTGACTGACCACTGTTCAAATCCTGGCCCCTGTGACTTGAAAAACACAGTAGGCACTTGTGTGTGCATGCCCCAAATCCTAATGAGATGGAGAAATGGAGAAAAAGGATGATGATGTCGCTGCATCCCATTGGAGTGTGCTTTCTCTCTCGTTTTCTCTCCCTCTCTCAAAAAAAGAGAGCAACTTCAAAAATATATATGATATGTAATACATTCTCTTATTTTCTCTGTCTCTCTCCCTTGGGTATTTCAATCTCTGTTTAAATCATTAAGATGTTTGGGCTTATGTTATTACTTATTTTTACATTACATCTCTTCTATTTTAAGAATACTTTAAAAATGTACTAACCTAACAACCATGTTATCAGTAATTACTCCAACTATAGGTCTTAGGGTTTATTATTGTTTCTTGTCTTCATTTTTTCTGAATTATTTATTTTGATGCACTTTCAATGACTTCCTTGAGGGTTTTTTTTTTTTAGAGGTTTTTGCTATAGGGCGCATGCGCTTGCCAGACAGAGAGAGACAGAGAGACAGAAAGCGAGAAATCACCCCCCCAGGGGGGATGGCCACACCACAATCCCCTCTTCTCCATTCTCCTCTCAGGATCCTGGGCACGCACGCACACGCGCCCGGCATGAGTTTTAAGCCACCGGGTCAGGGACGCGAACCGCAGTCGACTACGTGGGAGCCAGCGACATAGCCATTACGCTAACTGCTGGTCCCTTCCTTGAGGTTTTTCAATGTTGCTTTGTTTTTAGTAGAAGAGATGAGGGTAAGCTACTGACTTCTTCCTTTACTCTCATGTCTGACAGCTAAGTTGAACACATATGCAATGTCTCTGCAATTCTCGGCAATTCTTCCCTCCTGGGCCCTGGAAATATTGTTTCATGACCTTCTAGTATTTGATGTTGTAGGCAAGAAGCTCGATTCTTTTTTCTAAGTGGGTAATTATTTTTGTTTTGTTTTGTTTCTGCTTTGAAGTTTATAAATTTTTCCCCTTTAACGTTGGAATTGAGAAGTTTCATCAGATTTTGTCTAAGCAGTTTTAAAAAATTCCAACTTAGGGGCTGGCAGGTAGCGTAGTGCTAAGGGCACTGGACTCCCACATGGCTGACCGCTGTTCAAGCCCCAGACCTGGCAGGTTGCTTTCTCACTTTCCCTCTCTCTCTCACTTTGTCCCTCTCTGGTCAAATTAAAAGTAAATAAATAAATAAATAAAGTTAAATAAAATAATTCTTAAAAAAATTCCTACTTAGCGTTTCATGGCCTCTTTGTCTCCAACTGGAAAACAATTTGTGAAATATTTTCATTGATTTTTTCCCCATTCTAATCATTCATACCCTCTATAAAATTCCTATGCTAATTGGTATTGGTTATTGTGGGTTAAAATTACTTAATTTCTCATAATTTCCACTGCTTTTTTCTCTTAATTCACTGATTCCATTTTCAGCTGAATTACAAGTCAAGGTGACCATCTAGATGTTTTGTATTTACTGTTGTTTCTGAGAGGGGACTTCATTCATGTTGGTTTTTGCATCCTTTTAAAAATTCCTGTATCGGGAACCAGCAGTTAGCGTAATGGCTATGTCGCTGGACTCCCACGTAGTCGACCACGGTTCACGTCCCAGACCCGGTGGCTTAAAACTCACGCCGGGCGCGTGTGCGTGCGTGCCCAAGATCCCAAGAGGTGGATGGAGGAGAAGGGATTGCAGCGTGACCATCCCCCCTGGGGGGTGATTTCTCGCTTTCTGTCTCTATGTCTCTCTCTGTCTGTCTGGCGAGTGCACGCGCCCTATAGCGAAAACCTCTCCCCCCCCCCCCAAAAAAAAATTCCTGTATCATACTCATACATTAAAATATACACCTTTTAAGTTATATTGTAGCAAATGCACACAGGTAACCTGTACAGCCACTCAATCAATATACAAAACATGATCATCACCCAGAAAGTTCTTGACTCTTTCCAGTCAATTTGCAACTGCTCCCTAGGATCACTAAGGTTTCCTATTACTGAAGATTAATTTGCCTTTTTAGAGTTTCATATAAATGAAACCATATAGTATGTGTATCTTTATCTGTCTAGCTTAGCTTAATGTAATGCTTTCGCAATTCCTCCGTACTGCAGCACAGGTCAGTCATTTTTCTGCCTTTATTTCTCAGTAGTATTTCTTTATGACATAATGACATGTTAAAAATTTTTAAAATTCTAAATTCTTTTTTTCCTTATCTAATTGCTCTCTTCAAAAAGTCTGCTCTTGGTTTATTGAAGGAATGAATATCTGTTTGAATATTTCTGAGAATGCTCATTATAACTTATAAACTTTATGTCTTATTACTTGAATTATCTCTGTTATATATGAGGACAAACATTTACTTCAATTGCCTATAGTGATTTCCTTCCTTCAAGGTGCTAATCGTCCACAAACATCTAAGGACTCTGTGTTGTTGTCTGTTTACAGGTATGCTCTGGGATGCAAGTATCCGTGGCTTCCTCATGACTTCCTCAACAATTGTATCTGATTTCCCCAGTGGGCTAGAATCTTGTGCAACTGTATCACAGAATAGTTTTATTTTGTGGAATTTTTGTTTTTTGTTTTATTTTGTTTTTGGTTTGGTTTCTGTATGAGAGGAAAAGAGAGAATGAGACAGGCAAGTTTCTCTTTCTTTTTTAAGAGAGATTTTTGCTATAGGGCCTGTATGCTCACCAGAAAGACAGAGAGAGACAGAAAGCGAGAAATCACACACACACACACACACACACACACACACACACCTTCAGGGAAGATGGCCACACCACAATTCCTTCTCCTCCATTCTCCTCTCACATCTTGGCCATGCATGCATGCGTGTCTGGCGTGAGTTTAAGCCATCCATCGGTACTCAAATTGCCGTCAACTACGTGGGAGTCCAGCAACGTAACCATTACACCATCTGCTGGTCTCAAAGACAGGCATCTTTGACAGGGTCTCACTGTGTAACAATCGTCCTGCTCCAGCCTCCTACTTAGCTAGGATTACAGGTGTGCAATCACACCCCATAAATTCAGATCAATTTGGAAAACAAATCTAGGCCTCCTGTGTGGCGTCCAGCCTCCCAGGCAGTGGGAGGGACTGGGCTTGCCTGGTATGTATTCTTAGTACCCCTGGAGAATTTCTTTCTTTAAGCCAGAAACCTCTCCATCCATCAAAATAATAATTTTCCTCAGGACCAGCAGTTGGTGTAATGGCTGTGTCGCTGGACTCCCATGTGGTTGACCACAGTTGGAGGCCCAGACCAGGTGGCTTAAACTCAGGCCAGGTGCATGTGCATGCATGCCCAAGATCCTGAGAGGAGAATGGAGGAGAAGGGATTGCGGCGTGGTCATCCCCCCGGGGAGCGATTTCTCACTTTCTGTCTGTCTCTCTGTCTTTCTGGCGAGCACACATGCCGTATAGCAAAAACCTCTCAAAAAAATAATAATAATTTTCCTCTATTTTACAGAAAAGATAAAAACTAACAATAGATAGTTGCCAGTGATATTACACCAAGGTCAAATAATGTGATGACTGCAAAAATGTCACCAGTTGGCCGGACTAATGTTGCTACCACAGAAAAGAAAGAAATTTATCCACGTAACTTGTTCAAGACTGGAGTTATGACTAGGCCTCACTGCTGCCAATCATTTATGCCCCAGGATAGATTACGAAAGGGTAAACACCGTAAAGCAGGCATTGGTTACAACAAAATCTAGCGCTCCATCCCCAAAAGGCAGCAATCGGGATCTTCTGATGAAGGAAGCCCGGTCTCAGGTAAAGGACTGAGCCAGCCTAGGTCATGGCTGACTTAAAAGTGATTTTGGGTTGAAAATAAAGAGGCAGAAAAGACAAAACAACGAGACTTTCACTGGTCTCTGTTCATGGAGTCCTGAAATGTCCACCTCATTGGGAAGGAAGAAAGGGCCCGGCCAGGAGGAAACGCCTGACCTTTCCAATAAAACATGGCAGGGGAACCAGCAGTTAGCGTAATGGCTATGTCGCTGGACTCCCACGTAGTCGACCGCGGTTCGCGACCCGGATTCGGTGGCTTAAAACTCACGCCAGGCGCGTGTGCGTGCGTGCCCAAGATCCCAAGAGGAGAATGGAGGAGAAGGGATTGCGGCGTGACCATCCCCCCTGGGGGGGGGTGTGTGATTTCTCGCTTTCTGTCTCTATAACTCTGGCGAGCGCACAGGCCCTATAGCCTCTCCAAAACCTCTCCAAAAAAGAAAAAAACAAAAAAAAAACATGGCAGTAGGTCAGGCGCCTGCCCTAGAGGAGCCCGGGCGGGTAGCACTTGCTGCAGTCGGACTGCGCCGGGACAGAATGTCCGACCCCGGGAGCAAGTTTGCCGAGGCCCAGCTACTGTGGAGTTGCAGCGCGGAGCTCAGTCCTTGCGTTGACCCCGCACTTCCCGGGGCTGCCTCTGGGGGCGCCATCACATCGAAGCCTACCGCGCTTGCTAGGTGAGGAGTCCCAGCAAGTGGCACCAATGGCCTTAGATCCATCACCTCCGCTACCACCACCCCCACCACCACCCCCGCTCCTCCCCGCGCCGTGTCCCACGACCAGCCTAAGCTTGGGCTCGGTAGGCGAAATGTAACTGATTGTTTCCTGGGGGAGCCCTCCTCCTGTATTCCTGTGTGAAACAGAAGTGGGGCGCTGCCTCGCAGTGGTCCCCATCCGCCCAGCCAGGTCTCCTCTACAGCTTCCACCTGCCTGCCCCACCTGGCTCCGCGCGTGGGAGGTGCCACCGTGCGTGTAAAGGAACTACGCAAACAGCGCAGTGCTGGTGCACGGAAATCCACGTAGCTGTTACTATTACTACATCAGAAATGGCCTATTTCCTCAAGACCTAGCTCTGCCTTTGATATCCCATCTCCTCTGAGTGCTTGATCCTTTCTCAGTCTCTAAAGACCAGATGTTAAGCTAACAAAACCAGAGTTCCGGCTTTCCCACTGTTTCGGTTTTTTATTTTATTTTTATTTTGTAAAAATTTTTGCCTCAGGGCGTATGCGCTCACAGGATAGGCAGAGAGAGACAGAGATAAAGTGAGAAAACACTCCCCAGGAGGGATGGCCACTGCTGCAGTCCCTTCTCCTCCTGGGATCTTGGGTACATATGCACACATGCCCAGTGTGAGTTTCAAGCCACTGGGTCCAGCCCTAACAGCTGTGGGCCATGTGGGAATCCAGCGACATAACTGCTACGCCATCTGCTGCCACCCCCCCCCCCCCCAGTTTTGTTTTTTAAACTTCATTTTTATGAGGTGTTGGGAAGGAGTGAAGATAAATACATGACAATTTGCCTTTTTTTAGAGAGAGAGCTTTGTTTTTGTTTTGATTTGTTTTTGCTATAGGATGTGTGCGCTCACTGGAGAGACAGACAGAAAACTATGCGAAGGGGTGGCCACCTCCCAATCCCTTCTTCTCCACCCTCCACTTGGGATCTCGGGCACGCACACACAGCCGCCTGGCAGGAGTTTTAAGTCACTCCAACCATGGACGACCACGTGGGAGCCTAGCCCTAACAATTTGCCAGCATTAAGACACAAGTCAGCATGATTTGTTATAGTATTCAAAATTGTAACAACGACCTAAAGTCCAGCAATAGGACAACAGGCCATGGGGTGCTTGCAGGATGAGATATCTTTATTTAGAAAGAAATTTAAGGACTAGCACAGAACACTGCACATATCACATAACAAAGCATACCTTCTTTGGTCTGTAAAGAATTGTGTCAATCGTTTTCTACAAACTTAGGGTAAGGAGACACCCATTTTCCAGAAGGAAGACTGACATCCATTTTGTTTTTCTGGGTGGTTTAACAAATGCTGACATACTCTTGGAGTTACGGAACTATTGGCTGAGGAGAAAGTGGATACGTGTGCTTAAGCTCAGAGTTCTCTGGATGGGTCAACAGTCCATCCACTGTTCCTTTACATTTGAAGCTAGAAAGGTATACAGGTACAAAAGCAGGGCAAAATCTAGTAGATGGGAAGTGAAGACAGCCCTGAATGAAATTACCTTGAAGGAAGGAGCTTTGAGTCTCATGCTCCACATTCATAACAGGCCAAAAAAAGGGGAGAGAATTTATTTCAGAAGAATTTAGGCAACTTTTGGAAGTATCTCAGGACCCTACACATCTTGTTCAGTGACTGTGGCCTATAGAGTAATGGCCAAACGTGAAAATATAAACTACAAAGGACTAGGCTGGAAAAAATATTCCAGGATGAACCGCCAGTCTTTGCAGGCTGCAGTGTACACGCCTACTCTTCAACAGTGACACCACGTGGCAAGCAGGAGGAACTACAACACTGAAGAAACGGGATTCCAATTTTATTAGCTTTTTTTCCTTTTTTAAAAAGGTTTTTGCCATAGGACACCTGTGCTTGCTAGAGAGATATGGTGAGAGATAAAGTGAAAAGTTACCCCACAATGGAGACAGCCACGCCGCAATCCCTTCTCCTCCATTCTTTCCTCGGGATTTTAGGCACATATGTACTTGCACCTCGTGTGATTTTTCAAGCTGCCAGGTCCGGGACTTGAACCCCAGTTGATCATGTGAAAGTCCAGAGCCCGAACCACTATACCACTTGCTGGTCCCGCGATTGTGTTAGCTTTTAATTGGGCATCCTCTCCCAGCTAAGGGAAGTAAGGATCAAGTGTTTGGGAAACTTGGGTGGGAGATGGGCAGGCAGTAGGCAATCTTGAGAGGAACAAATTAGACTCTCTGTGTGAAGGGCCTCGGGTGCTCTAGCAATTAATAGAAAAGAATTTAGAAGAGTCATGACCGTATTTTTTACACTGTGCTTATATAGTAAGTCTTACAATTTACATTAAAATTTTTAAACAGCCATTAGATGGGCTTTTATACACCTATTAATTTAATATTTTATATACCTATTAACATGATATACACCTATTAATTTATTTTCAAAGGATAATTAAAGATTACAAGTCCATAATATAAAAAGCAGAATATCAAAAACTAGATATGCATGATCCATTTTTATTGCACTTATCTATCTACCAAAAGTAGATACGAAGACCTGAAAGTAAATGTACACAAGAGGCTGTTCAGAAATGCTCTCTGGGTCGCTGGTTACAGTATACTGCCTGCTCAGTATACTGCAGCCACACCAGCCTTCTTCACCATGACTTCCGTCTCAGAGCTGAGGCAGCCTTCTGAATGCCTCAAGCCATCTGCATGGGTTTGGGGTGGGGTTACGGGTGGGGATGGGAGGAGGCTCCCTTCTTCCCTTTAATTCCTGCCGTGGCTCATAAGAGTAGGACCTCTTACTTAACATTTTTTTTTAAGTTTATTTATTTCTTCCATGCAGAAAGAGAGAGAGAGGCTCACCCACAGGGTCTTCACGTGGCGATTCACCTCTGGACTCATGGGCTCGGATAGTAGGCACACACATATGTGCCCAGAATGCACAGGGAGGTCCAGGGATGTGAACCAAGGACCTTTCATGCGGGTTCATTTGCATTACTACTATGCCACTGCCTGTCTTCTTGCCTATATTTTTACCACTCAGGGAAGCACAATAAAAGAAGTCTCGGGGCTGGACGGTGGCACAGTGGTAAAAAGCGACGTTCTGCAAAGCAGACCCACGGAGAGGCTGCGGGTTTACATCTGGAGACCTCCCTGATGGTGCTGGGCATGTGTGTCCCCTTGATCCTAGCTGGCTGAAGCTGGGTGGAGGGTGCCGTCCAGACCCTGTCGGGGATGCTGTGTCTCTGTTTCACTCAGTCATGGAATAAATACACACACACACACACACACACACACACACACACACACACGACACTTCACCCCTTTTTTCTTCTCCACAAGGGAGATATCTAACTGGCAAGACCCTGGACCTATTGGATTGTAATGGCAACACTTGGCCTCAGCCGTTCTCCCTCATTCCGTAAATCTATTTGTCCTCAGAACAGTGTCCCTCTGTCTTGGCTTCCTGTCCCACACCTACTCTCCTGATAGGAGGCGTCTGTTACCCTGCTCCTCTACCTGCTGCTCAGTGGGACATTTAGTTTGGGACCTTGGGAAAGGGGAGAGAAAGCCCCATCGTGTCCAGAGACGGACTAGTTTTCCAGACAGTCTTGTCATACAGCTAAGCCTCTGGCTCCGTGGGGTGGCACTTGGTGACCACCTAGGGAGCCCTTTCAGTACTGTAGCATTTCCATCTTTGAGATGTAGCGGGTGGGGGAGTGAGAAACAGATTACCCGCCCGATTTGCATATGCCTTGCTATTGGCTGGGAAGTAGGGGAGGGGGCGGGCCAGAGCTGGCAGCATGGTGGTCCTTCAGTCCAAGGGCGAGGTGTCCAGTACGCAGCTTATCTGCCCTACACCCGTCCCTACTCCCTCCCCTGCTCTGCTGGTGGCACGGGGGCTTCACGGTCAGCTGCCACTAGCAGGGTTTGGCATGGGAGGTGCTGGTAGGAAACTAGAGGGAGGAAAGAGTAGCCAGGACCTTCTTCACTCTGCGCCATGGCTCCTTCATGGCTTGTATCCACCAGAAAGGCTCACAAGGCCTCCCACTTCTGCAGGGCCATACCACCCTCTCCGTCTGTCCTTGCAGCCTAGAGGTGGTGATGGTTTCCGGTTTTTACTGATCTCTCAGTAGCTTCTCAGACTCCTGTTGACCTCAGCTCTTCCTTCACCTGCAAAAACTATTTTTTACATGTATTTTCCTCTGTTTTAAATACTTGGAGACATTTCTATTTTTCTGGTTGGACCTTGACTGATAATATCTCTCTGGTCCAAACGTGTCTCCTTAGATCATGTGTTGGAAACATAATCCTCAGTACAACAGTGTCCAGAGGTGGGGGCTTTGGGACAGTTTGAGTTATGAGGGTTCTGCTTTCATTGGAAAGATCGATGACATTATAAAAGAGTTTAACAGAAGGAGTTTGATCCGTTTTTGTCCTTCCACCTTCTGCTAGGTGAAAACACAAGAAGGCCAGATGCTGGCTCTTTGATCTTGAATTTCTTGGCCTTCAGAACTGTGCAAAATATTGGGTTGTCGGAAAAGTCATGATGCATTTTAAATATGTCCTGACTTTTCCAATAACCCGATAAGTTTATATTCTTTTTTTTTTTTTTGGAGAGGTTTTTGTTATAGGACGCGTGCGCTCGCCAGACAGAGAGAGACAGAGAGATAGAAAGCAGGAAATCACCCCCCAGGGGGGATGGCCACGCCGCAATCCCTTCTCCTCCATTCTCCTCTCGGGATCTTGGGCACGCACGCACACGCGCCCGGCGTGAGTTTAAGCCGCCGGGTCCGGGACTCGAACCGCGGTCGACTACGTGGGAGTCCAGCGACATAGCCGTTACGCTAACTGCTGGTCCCAAGTTTATATTCTTTATAAATTACCCAATTCCAGGTGTTCTGTGAGAGCAGCACAAGATCAACTTAGACAGTATCAGTTTGATCGTCCCCTGAAAGCCCAAGTGTGGAGGTATTCCAGTAGTCAGGTCGAGGAGTGCCCAGAGTTCTTAGTGTCACACCTGTTGTTTTAGCACATTCTGTTGCTAATAACAAGAATACCTGAGTCAGGATCATTTAAGAGAATAGAGGTTTATTCAGCTCATGGTTTGGAGGCCCATAGTCCAGAGGCCACATAGGTGAGGGTCTTTGGGCTGCGTTGTGAGGGAGGAAAGAGAGCATGTGTGTGTCTGTGTGTCTCTGTCTCATTCTCTCCTTATAAACCCAATCGTGGGGGCCCTGCCCTGATGACCTGAGTGCTAATCTTCTCTTGAAGGTCCCACCCTTCAACACCATAGTCGATTACGTTTTACCTTAATCCCATCGCGACCAAATTGCTACATGAATTAGGGTAGGAAAGCATTCAAACCATAGCACTGAGGATATGGCGGAGAAAGAGGCTGTGCGCGTGTGATTGTGTGTGACCCAGAAAAACCCAGTAAGAAAGCCGTGGCACTGGTGATATTGCCCTGTGTTGCCATGGTCCTCCCTGTCCCCTGCCATTGCTCTCTCTCTCCCGACTTAGATGTTCACGTCATGTTCTGTTTGTCCGATGACTTGCTATACGATAGCTGTTCATTAATTCCTCTGAAAATGTTGCCTGATGACTACTTAGGAATGAACCAGTGTCAAGGGTATGCTTATAAAAGAAATAAAATATTTATTTCTTTTTTGATTACTAAAGTAATATAGGCTTCTCGAGACATTTTGGAAAAAAAATATATAAAAAGGGAACTAGAAACCAACTCTAATTCCAACTACCCAGAAATAATCTCTTTTAATATTATCAGTGCAAAGGTGTTTTTCTTTCTTCCTAAAGGCTTGCAAGCCTTTGGAACAGTTATACATGCGTGTGTGTGTGTGTGGGGGGGGGTCGGTGGGGATGTATTCATAGCCGAGATGATACATATTTTAAGGTTTATTTATTTTATTTCCTGAGAAAGGCTGAGAGAGACAGACATCCTTCAGAGTCTCATCACGCCAAGGCCCCCCTCACCCCACCAGCCAGCCAGGACCCCAGCCTTGCCTGACGAGTTTTAGTCTGCACCCAGGATCTGAAGCAAGGTCTTCCGTGTGGTTGCATCGTTGCAGACATCCGGCTCAGCTGCAGCTGGGCCCGACCTTGTATCAGTACGCTGTCCTGCTCCTTTGCTTTGATCCTTTAGGAATCAAAGCTTCTTTGAAACCAGAAAGTCCTTACCTCCCACACCAAATTATTAAATTCACCCAATTCAACCAACGCTGACTAAGTGCACTCCTTTGGGTGCCTACTAAGTGTTGGAATTGTATCGATACAAAGAAAGAACGGGTTTGGAGACAGGCTCACAAACACCCCACGCAGAATCCAAAAGAGTGGTTCTCTGTGTGCAAATCAAGTGACAAGCTGTGAAAATGGTGGTGTTTGGAAGATGGGGACAACTGCAGAATAGGGCTGTGGGGTGCCCACTCCCTGTCATCCATCTCTACCTTCCTGGCAGAGAAGTAAAATACGGTCTCCCAGAGAGAGGGTGGTGTGGAAACCTCCCCTCCAACAGCCTCTTCCACAGAAGAAATTCCGGATCCAGAGGAAATCGGGCCTCACTAACAAGTGTCCTTTGCAATGGGCACAAATTCTACACTTTTATTCTTATGTCCCACCTAGTTTCTGCCCCATAGGCAACACGCTTAGTGTGGCATGGAGTGTACCTACGGGTAGAATTCAGAACTTCCTTGCGATTCTGGGTTTTCTGAATCCAGTAGTAGTTCATCTCAGTTTAATTTCGTTCTTTGTTGAAACAACAAAGCAGTTAGGAGGATATTGTACATGGCGCTGTATAGCAGGCAGAGGAGACCCAATAAAGACTGTTCCTCCTTAACAAAGATGCAGGTTTATCCCTCCTTGTGCAGCTTTTCTTGCCGGTGAAATGTATCAGAGGGGAGAGGCCAGGCTGATGGCCCAGGAGATATTATGTTAATGAAAAGCAAGATAAATGCTCAAAATGATTTGCATAGAAGAAACCTGACCTGGCTGATATTGAAGAGGGAGTCCCAGGAGAGGAGCCCCAGTAATGGCCTTCCTTTGTCAGCTCTGGATTGGAAAGAAGTGTCTGAGCCTAGGAAAACAAGCTCAATTTCTCTCTCAGCCAGCCAAGGTTTGCCAGGTTCCATACCTGTGTTTCTAATCGGAGCAAGCATTCTGTGGGGGGGGTGGGGTGTGGGGTGTGTGTGTGTGTGTGTGTGTGTGTTTTGTACTGATGTTCGCTCTAGGAATGCCCAGGGACACTCCCAGGCCACTGCGTTGTGCAGACCAGTGATGGGACCAGCTGCGAAGTAAGCAGACATTTGCACTGTGAGATCAGCTGAAGTCAGTGGAGAAGAAAAGGATGGCCCAGACCACTGGTAATATTACACAACCACACTGAGCCTCCCCACAATGGCCAAGCTACCATACTCTTGGGAGATTTCACCTCTCTCCCCAGCCCGTGCTCCCCTGTTAACATCAGGTGCCTCTGCCAAGGACAAAGATAGGCAGTGGTATTGCTGGTGGAGACACGGTGAGGTGTTCAGATCTTGCGAAGAGAGTCTCTGGACCTTCGAAGATACCTGGGCCCCAGAACCTTTTCGACCTCCTTCTTTCTAACGGATATGCCTTAATTCCTGTGAGTCAGCACAACTTAGGGTACTTATGGAAGCAATCATCCTCTGATCCATGCCCCAGTCAGGCTAGATGTGGGTAAGAGAAAAGGAAGGGCAGTGGCATTACTGAACGAATACTGTGCTAGGCATTGTGTAGCGCTTTGTACTTTAAATTCCCCCAAGAAGCCTGCAAGATTGATGCAATTAGCCCTGAGGCCGATGTGCTCAAAGCAGCTAGGAACCTCACTCAGCCAAGCCCAGGTCCAAGGCCCAAGTCTGAGTCAAGCTCGTTCCAGGCCTGCACTCCTTCTAACATTATCCTTTATCATGTTTGCATCTGCTGAGTGCCTGCTGTCTGTGTGGCACTTTGGTGAGCTAGGATGATGTGGGTGAATAAGCACCAGGCGTGGAGTGTGCTGGCAGAAGCAGGTCTCGCTCTGAGAACTAGGTGTGTCGTGGCAGGTATGAGCTGTGCTGCAAGGATGCCCTGAGAGCGGAACCTGTGCCCCGGCGGGGCAGGAACCCGACTCCAGACCTGGATTGCACCTGCAGGGTGCGTTAACCAAGTGACAGTGAGAGGAATCGTTTCCAAGCCAAGGCCTGGAAGAATGAGAAGACACCGTGGGTCTGGGGGTCAGTGTGACAGAGACAGGGGAAGGCATGAGACAATCTGGCAAAGGGGCACTGTTTTGTCAGCTTGTTCAAGGTTTGTGTCTTATTTCACCTGCAGGGATACAATCAGACGCACTGTGTGTGTGTGTGTGTGTGTGTGTGTGTGTGTGTCGGGGGTGGGTGCATACGCTTGCTGGAGAAAGGCAGAGAGAGACAGAGAGAGGGAAAGTGAGAAACCACCACCCCAGGGTGGATGGCCATACCGCAATCTTTCCTCCTCTTGGCACTTTGGGCACACACGCACACACACATGCCCAGCATGATTTTCAAGCCACCCCAGTCTGGGACTTGAGCCATGGATGGCCATGTGGCAAACCAGCACTTTAACCACTGTGTCACTGGCTGGCCTTGCGATTAGCACTGTTTTCATTGCCAGAGGATGCATGTGTTAACCAGAGACAGACCAAGAGGGAAAAAGCAACCCCCAGTAGGGTACGGCCACACTACATCCTTTGTCCTCTGTCTTCATCCTGATGGGATTCTGGACACATGTGCACATGTGCCTAGCATATATTTCAAGCCACCGAGTCTAGAATTCAAACTGCGGTATTGCCGGGGACCAGCCTCGGCGGGGGTGGGTTATCTCGACGGAGGCGGCGCAGGTGAACAGAAGACACAGGCCTCGATGCCTTTTTAGGCACGTCAATGCCGGACACCCCCCAGAGATCGCTCTCTGGGGAGTGACAACTGCTAGGAATCATCGTGCCTTTTTATTGAAAATGTGTTATATGCAAGTAAAGGGAGAGGGGCTACGTGTTTTAATTATCAGCTCATAAAGTTTTTAACAATAGGGAACATAGATTCTATTCAGGGTTGGATTAAGGGTGGGTCTCGTGCAGTTCAGGGTTGGATTAAGGGTGGGTCTCGTGCAGTTCCGCATTTGTAGGTGGGTCTCCATGGAATTGTAGGTGGGTCTCCATAGAATGCAGTTTTGGGAAGGCGGTTCCGGTAAGCCGAGATGATTATTAGCTGATGCAGCGCAGCAGCCATTTTGTGATTACCAGGAATGGCTCTGAGAAAAGAAAATCTCAAGAATAGATATTAGTTCTTCTGGATCTTAATAAAGAATGATACTTGCATAGTTTTATAGGGATCTAAAACTTGATTTGAGGAGTCCTAAAATATTTATCTATTTCGCTTGGTGAGGGTGGAGGTGTCCTGGGCCAGTTTTGGCCTAATCTTACTTTAAGTAAAGAAAGGATTAAGTTTACCTTAAATGTATTTTGAAGGGCCTTCCAAAGGTCAAGATTATTTCTGCCTAGATAGAACTTCAGCCCACCCTCTACTGTGACCATGGAGATAAAGCATTGTAATTAATAGTAGGTGATTATAGCAAAGGGGAGCGGTCGGGGGAGTTCCTGAAAAATTTTATCATATACTCAGGATGTATAAGAGAGCTATGCAATTCTTTTATAGTAGTAAACTGGGGAGTCAGAGGGGGGTCGCTTCCCAGCAAGGCTACCAGTTTTCTGGAGCAAATAGCAAGCAGCCTTGCTGACATGCTAATTGACCCAAGCTTTGTTCCAAGGTCAGGGGGTGCACAACAGTGGCTTTGCCAGCATATTGACCTGACCGGAAGTGGAGCTCAAAGGTCTGGGGGCTCAGACAGATCCTGGGGCCTTGCCGGGTCGGACTCCTCCACGGTATGCCATGTGGTCTATCTCCCTTAACCAGTAGGCTATGGGGTCGGCCCCAGATTAGCATTTTAAAAAAGAACATTCCAGGTTAGCCACAGTGACTCAGTGGTAATGCTATGCTTCATGGTGCTGAGACCATGTGGGAAGGCCCTGAGTTTGAATCTCAAGATCTCCCTGTGCACACAGGGCACAGGGTAAACACAATCTGGACTGGCTGAAACTGGAGTGCTTTGGGGCACGAAGACCCTGTTGGTGGTACCTGCTCCTCTACCTCTGTCTCTGTTTCCCTCTGTTATGGAAGAAATAAATAAACTTAAAAAACTCTAGAACGGACCAGCAGTTGGAGTAATGGCTATGTCGCTGGACTCCCATGTAGTCGACCACAGTTCAATTCCCAGACTCCAGTGGCTTAAACTCACCCGGGTGCATGTGCTTGCGTGTCCAAGATCCCGAGAAGAGAATGGAGAAGGGATTGCAGTATGGCCATCCCCCTGGGGGGTGATTTCTCGCTTTCTGTCTCTCTGTCTCTCTCTGTCTTTCTGGTGAGCGCATGCACCCAATAGCAAAAACCTCTCTAAAACAAACAAACAAACAAACAAACAAACAAACTCTAGAATGACCCAAGCATCCATCCACAGATGAACGGGCAAACAAAATGTGGAATATTATTTAATCTTGAAAAGGAAAGAAATCTTGTCACATACTACAGTAACTGGATGAACCTTGAGGGTATCATGCTGAGTGAAATAAACCAAACATAAAGAGAGAAATACTGTATGATCCTGATTATGAGCTACCTAGAGGAGTCAAAATTACTATAAACAGGGCCCAGCCATGAAAAACATGCTGGGAGTGTGTGCTTGCATGCCCAAAATCCCAACAGATAGAGAAATGGGAAGGGGATCGTAGCATGACCAGGCCCACTGGGGAGTGCTTTCTTTTTCTCCCTCTCTTCTCTGTCTCTCTGTCTCTTTCTTCTCTGTCTCTCTGTCTCTTTATAGTATGTGTGTGAGAGAACAAGGTTCTAGCTACCAGGAACAGAATAGGTGGGAAGGAAGGTTAGATAGGGAAGAATCGAACCAGATATAATGCTTCTCAGTAGCCCAAGTAAGAGAAGACACTTACCGATCCCAGATGAAAATAGCTCCAGCTAAAAATTACTAGGGTATATTAGTCTATTATTTCATTGCTAACAGAAATATTTCAAACTGGGTGATTCATAAGGATCATCTCATGGTTTGGAGGTCCAAGATGCAGGGACTGCATTTGATGAGGCTCCAAAATGGTGGAAGCAGGACCTTGAGTAGAACAACTGTGAGTATCTGCCTGCTCTGGTCTCCTTTCCCCTCTTATGAACCCACCAGAACTCAATCATAGGGGCCCTGCCCGACAGCCTTCTCACACCCAAACACATCCTGGGATAACATGAAGGGATTAAGCACGACCAAGTCCCAACATCTGAATTTGGGGGACATGCAAATCAAAGTTTTTCAGAATGTCTGATGGCATTTGTCCCCATGAAGGCTGTGTCTGTCTGTCTTTCTTTCTTTCTTTCTTTCTTTCTTTCTTTCTTTCTTTCTTTCTTTCTTTCTTCCTCCCTCCCTCCCTCTCTTTCTTCTTTCTTTCTTTCTTTCTTTCTTCCTCCCTCCCTCCCTCCCTTTCTTCTTTCTTTCTTTCTTTCTTTCTTTCTTTTTCTTTCTTTCTTTCTTTCTTTCTTTCTTTCTTTCGAGATTTTTGCTATAGGGCGCATACGCTTCCTGGAGAAACAGAGAGACACAGAGAGGTAGAACGTGAGAAATCACTGCCCGGGGGGATGACCACATTGCAGTCCCTTCTCCTCCATTTTCCTCTCAGGATCTTGAATATACATGTACATGCATCTGGCATAAGTGTCAAGCCACCAGGTCTGGGACTCGAACTGCAGTCAACTACGTGGAGAGTCCAGGACCATTACTCCGTTTGCTGGACCCAAGATTGTGTCTTTCAAGGATGAGCTCCTGTACCAACCCACAGAATCTCTGTAGGCAAGTGGGACCTGCGCTCCCAGCTACATGTAGCTGGCCATCTTTACATATCAAGTAGGCTGGGTCTAGGCCTAGCCATATCTGTCATCGCAGGCCTTGGAGGATGAAAGCAAAAGACTGCAGCTAACATCCCCCAAGAATCACACGAGACAAGTTCTTTCCACAGTTTTCAGGATCTGGTTGTTTAAATATAAAAATGACTAAATGAAGCAAGTCGTGGGCAGGCACCCAGCACATGGGACATTGGGCTCCTGGGCCTTTCCTGGCCTTTGTGGTCCTGGTTCAGAGGAAGAGGTCCTTCCCAGGCAATGCCCCCCCTTTCTTCTCCGTTCCTGGCCCATTACACTGAGGTCTGCAGAGCAGCCTGGCTGCTGACTCTCCCTGGTGCTTTCATTGGGCATAACCAAGGCTGTGTCCTGGTAGTGAGGCAGTATGTAAGTGGGGTAGATGTTGGGTTTAAAACGCATACAGAAGGCTTGTTCTCATAGAGCTACAATGGTCTGACTCTGAAGCAAGCATGCTTCTAAAAAAGTCTTGGTATATCCATTTACCCAGACCACCCTTTGCCATTCAAACAAAACTGTAAGGTTCTCTTTTGGGGGGGCTGGATGAAGCAACGGGAAGCCACAGCATCAGTGTACCATATGGCAAAGTCGCGAAGAACTCAAGCCTTGAACACCAGATTTGGAAGAAAAGTGAATAGTCGAAGTCAGTGTTCCATGCTCTGAAAGAAATAACCTTTATTTTGCTAAGCAAAGAATACAGTTTGAGGGTTCGGGTCCCTCACCAACTGATTCTGTGACCATGGGCAAGTCCTATTACCTGTCTAGGGCCTGTTTCTTCCTCTATACTCCAGTCCAATCTTGGGTTCCCTAACCCAGGGGGTCATACACCATCCTCAGGTTCAAGGGATAATAATACACCACCCTAAGTCCAGAAAGTCACGGGTCACCCCCAAATCCAGGGGTCACATATCACCTGCCTATCCAGGCATTATCCACCCCACACCTGGGTATATACAGACCCTGACATTGGGAAGCCCTCAAGGGAACCATCTCTTCTAGCTCTGAGATCCTGAGCTTGTCTCTAATGTGACTTGACTTTCTCCTCCATCCAGTCTGATTCTTGCCTTCTGGTATATGCTGCCTTTGCCAAAAGGGCAGTGTGGGGTAGTGGGAAGGGCGTGTCTTGGAGTCAGGTAGAGGCAGGTTTAGAAATCTGAGTCTATTACTTGCTAGCTTTGTGACATCAGGCAAGCTATTTAATCTCTCTCAGTTCTGAAACTTCATCTGGAAAATGTGACAAAACACTGTTTTAGCAGCATAATGATGAGAAATAACATGGGAACCTTCTAGCACAATGGCAGACGCACATCAATGGTGGCATTATAGCATCATGATTAGAAGCCCATTGGGTCAGACAAACTTGGATTTAAATTCACTTCCATCACTTCCAGCTGAGAGATGATGGACAAGCACTAAGTAAGAGTTGTTATTAGCTATTACAGGGGGAGGGGCTTGGCTATATACCTGTTGGGAGGGGCTTTGTGTTTTCAAGAGAGTTTGGAGGACAGCAGCCATAATGCACAGTGCATTACAATGCCCCGAGTTGCAAAACTAGAGCAACAGAAGCTTAATCTCGCAGAGCAGATATCACCAGAAGCAGCAATTTTATGCAGCCAAGCCTTCTTCAGATAAGATCCAAAAAGTCCTCCAGCTCAGTCTGTCTTCATTACAGACAGGACTGTTTCATGTCTTGGGTTCTGTGCCCACAAAGCCACTTGAGAAAGAATATATTGTTTCTAATAAAGAAGCCAGTATTAAAATCCAAGACCACCCCCATCCAGCGTGTGGCCATCCACAGGGGCTGGGTTGCCATAGGGACAGACATTCGGTGGCTAATGCCATGTGGTCACTGGGGCCTACGTGGACAGGTATTCTGGGTGCACACCATGGAGGGATGTGGCTCCAGCCCACACCCTAAAAGCAGCAGCACCCAGTCTGGACCAGCTTCCTAGGGGGGTCTCTGCAGAGCTTCGTCCTCCCGCAGTTCTGACCCCACATGCCTTGGGTGGAGCTTCGGAGTCCACATTTCCAACAAGCTCCCAGGTGAAGCCAATGGACTAGAGAACTCGCGGCAGGAGATTGCTCTTCCTTGAGACCAACCCAGGTGATCACAGGACGATGAAGGAAGCCCCTGAGTTGTCCTGGCTGTACTGCAGCAGCGTGGAGTCTGTCATGAGGACCAGTGTACTGGGCACTCCTGACTGGAAAAAACAAACAAACAAAGGAATCCCAGTGAAGTCAAGGGAATGAGTGTGTTTTTAAGGATAAAATAAAGCTGTTTTGAAGGAAGTTCTACACCCAAGGCATCTTTAGAATTGACCCAGCCAATTGTCTGAAAACAAAACAAAACAAAACAGAATCCCATCCATTTCTGCTCCACGTTATTGCTCTTCTTGGAAGAAGAAACTGAAAGACAAGGTGCTTGGCCTGCGGTTCAAGCCGTCCAGTGGTGTTTCCCCACACTTAGAGCGACAAACTCCACGTACAGGCAGAGCGCTCTTGCGCCCTTGTTGGTAACAGGGTGAGTGGTTCGCTGAATTCAGGTCTACGTGATTCCATAGAGTAGGGCTACCTTCTCTCAAAATCCAACTGTCTTACCCTTTTCTTCTTTTTTGTTTAATTGCCAGAGGACACGTACACTTGCCAGGGAGAGAGAGAGAGAAAGAGGGAGAGCAAGCACTCCCTAGTAAGGTCTCAATCTTTTCTTCTCCACCTCCCTACACTGCTGGGATTTGGGGCACACATGCACATGTGCTGGGCATGATTTTCAAAGTGCCAGGATAGGGCTTTGAACCAAAGTCAGCCACGTGGGATCCAGTTTCCTTAACCACTAGGCTATGGGCTGGCCCCCAATGGCCTTACTTTCTTTTCTGAAACATTTACTCTTTCATTGATTAATTATGCTGAGAACTTACATGCAATCCATACATGTGTAAACATAAATAATAAGCACAGAAGATTTCAACCAATTATTTATTTATTTATTTATTTATTTATTTATTTATTTATTTTTGGAGAGGTTTTTGCCATAGGGCGCATGCGCTCGCCAGACAGACAGAGAGAGACAGAGAGACAGAAAGCAAGAAATCACCCCCCAGGGGGGATGGCCACGCTGCAATCCCTTCTCCTCCATTCTCCTCTCGGGATCTTGGGCACGCATGCACATGCGCCCGGCTTGAGTTTTAAGCCACCGGGTCCGGGACTTGAACTGCGGTCGACTACATGGGAGCCCAGCGACATAGCCATTACGCTAACTGCTAGCCCCTCAACCAATTATTAAAAGAGATTAAAATGGTTCATTATAATTCAACTATGTGGTTTGTTTTTTTTAAAGAAATAGACCTTTTTTAGAGTCATGTCAAGTTCACAACAAAATTGAGTGAAGCACAAAGAGTTCCCATGTACCTCAGGACCCCACATAAGCACAGCCTCTCCCACGGTCAACACCCTGCACAGACTGGTAAGTTTATTACAGTCCACAAACCCGCATGGACTCATCATTATTGGACAGAGTCCACAGTTGACCTTAGGGTTCGCTCTTGGTTTCGTGCATTTTATCGGCTTTGCCAAATGTGTGTGTCCACATTGCAGCGTGCCGTGATCCAGGACTGGCTGAAATTGGGGGTGGGTCCTAGGGGGAGGACTTTGTTGGGGGTGCCTATCTCTCTCTGTCACTTTCTTTCTCACACACAGAAAAAAATAAATACATTTTTTAAAAAGTACCAGTGCAGGGCCAGCCGTTGACATGATGGTTGGGCCCTGGAGTCCCATATGGCCAACCATGGTTTGAGTCTCCAATCTGGTGGCTTGCTTTCTCACTTTCTCTCTCTCTCTCTCTCTCTCTCTCTCTCTCTCTGTAGGTCTCTCTCTGGTGAGCATGTGTGCTCTATAGCAAATTAAATAATAATAATAAATAAAAATTAAATAACGAATTTTTTTAAAAATGTACAAGAACATCACAAAAACAGGTCATGTGATTAATAATTCATGTGATTAGATGCCAAAAAGAATAATGAATTTTGTTTAGGGGCTTCTGAACCATTACTATTTTATAAACACAGGACACAGGAAAAACTCAGCTCCTCCCTTGGACTACAGACATAGTTCTATAAATAAATCTCACCATATGAACGCTTCACAAAATATTTACTAAGGAGGTAATTCCCATGACCTTCGTGACTTAGTTTTATAGGTTTCTAGCATGCCTGTTGAAGTTCTTTAGCCCTGTCCTGAAGTCCTCTATGTCCTCAACCACAAAACGACTTTCGCCCAGAGAAGTGACGTGCTTCAGGCTTGAGCATTTATTTGCATTTCCACCAGAAATAGTCCTTACTCGGTCTGTTATTGCAGCTGGGCTGCTGAGACGTTCCAACACAGTCTTTGTTGGCATGGTTATATTGTTCACTTCTTTTGACCACTCATTTGTATTTCTTCACTTCACACTAAAACGCGGTGCTTCTACAGGCTAGTGGTGGTCACGACGACAGTGGGAGGCCTCTTTCCTGTCCTACACTTCAGCCCCACATGGTACCTGCCGTCCCCATGGCCTTTGCTGAGTGCGCTCGCTGACACCATCCTGGAATACGAGGAGGATCAGAGGCTGTGCTCTGCACCCACCTGCTTGCTTCTGCCCTCACCTGTTGGAGCTTCTTCTGACTTAAAGTCGGTCATGTATGTCTCCACATCTGTTCTTGCTAATCATACTTGATATTATAATTCTACAACATAATGGATATTACATAAATTGTTAAAATGCATGTACAGAAAGATCCTAAGATCTAAACTGAAATCTCAGTTAAAAGTGAGTTACCTGGCTCAGCAACAGTGGTCCAAGTGGTAGGGTACTACTGAGTGATACTGGATGCTGGAACCACATGGGAGGCCTGAGTTTGGATCCCAGATACACCTGAGCATGCCGGGTAACTTGCGATCTTGCCAGGCTGGGAGGGGATAGCAAGGATTTAAGGAGGATGCCCCTCACCTCTCTGTTATGAAACAATCAAAGTGAAGAAAAGTGAATCACTAAAAATAAAGGCTACTGAAATAGATGTATTGAGATAGCTGTCAAACCAAGGGGAGGGGAATCTAGATGATTCTGCATTACCGTGGCTTCTCAGTTGTCTTTAATTCTCACACAGCAGTAGTATACAGATGTCATTAAGCACAAGACACTGTGAAACTTGAGGAGTAGATGAATTCTCATCAAAAGATGGGCAAATAGGGAACCAGCAGTTAGCGTAATGGCTATGTCGCTGGACTTCCATGTAGTCGACCGCGGTTCGCGTCCCGGACCTGGTGGCTTAGAACTCACGCCGGGCGCGTGTGCATGCGTGCCCAAGATTCCAAGAGGAGAATGGAGGAGAAGGGATTGCGGCATGACCATCCCCCCAGGGGGGTGATTTCTCGCTTTCTGTCTCTATGTCTCTCTCTGTCTGTCTGGCGAGCGCACGCGCCCTATAGAGAAAACCTCTCAAAAAAAAAGATGGGCAAATAAGTGTATCTGTGTCTTCTTTAAGTAAAAATAAACATTATATATATATATATATGTGTGTGTGTGTGTGTGTGTATACATATATATATACATATATATATACATATACATATATATATATATATATATATATATATATATCATTGGTTTTAGCTGGATTGCACAAGAGGAATTTTATTGTAGTATTTTAAAAAGTAGATTAAGGGCCAGCAGATGGTTACATCAGTGGACTTCCACATGACTGCGGTGGTTTGAGTCCCGGACCTGGTAGCTTGAAATGTCGGGCACTTGTGCATGAATGCCTAACATCCCAGGAAAAGGATGGAGGAGAAGGGCTTGCAGCATGGCCATCCCCCCTGGGGATGTATATCCAGCATGTTCATGTGAACCTGGGATCTGAAATCAGGCCTCCCACATGGCTCCAGCATCCAGTATCACTTTCTCTCTCACTATCTCTGTCTCTCTCTCAGGTGAGCACACATACCCTAAGGCAATAACCCCTTAAAAATAAAAATAAAAAAGCAGACTAACATTTCCAAGTGTTGTTATATCATAATTTAGTAAACCTGTAATTAATTTTTGCTCCATCCGATTATCTATACATTTTTAAAAATCATGCTACAATAAGTTCATTTGATGTGTATATTTTTGTTTGTTAAACATTTTTTCAGAATAATACTTGAGGAGCAGACTTTCTCCTTCAAAGGTCATAAAATACCTTTCCTGATTTCAGCAAGTACTACTTTTCTGCTTTTTTTTTTTTTTTTTTCTTTTTTTCTTTTTGGAGAGGTTTTTCGCTATAGGGCGCGTGCACTCGCCAGACAGACAGAGAGAGACATAGAGACAGAAAGCGAGAAACCACCCCCCAGGGGGGATGGTCACGCCGCAATCCCTTCTCCCCCATTCTCCTCTCGGGATCTTGGGCATGCACGCACACACGCCCGGCGTGAGTTTTAAGCCACCGGGTCCGGGACATGAACTGCGGTCTACTACGTGGGAGTCCAGCGACATAGCCATTACGCTAACTGCTGATTCCCTACTTTTCTGCTTTTTGAAGAGTAATATTTCCATTTCCTTACTATTAGTCTAGTGGATTAAATTTTGGTTATCTTTTACTACATAACAAAAGCGTCTGATGTTTCTGTGGCTTCCAACAGCTCCAACTGCATTATTTCTCATGGTTCTGAGGGTTGATCAAGGCTCAGCTGGGGTGGCTGAGTCTTAGGTTGGGCTCACTCAGAGTCTCTCATTCTGCTACAGGCAGAAGTGACAGAAGTGCCCTGAGTCCTTGGTTTCAACCCTCCGGCCTCCTGACAAATAACTACTGAGGTCGAAATGGGGAGGGGGGCCGGGAATTCAGGAGTGTGAAACCAAAGATGGCCTTTAAATCAAATATTTCAGTCTACATCTTCTTCCCTCTCACTCACCCCTAGCCCGCCCCAGGTCTGTGTAAAGGACAAGGAATAAAAGCATCACAAAGCAAAAGTCAGATGAGGGACCGGAAAACTCAAGATTTGGACAGATTTCAAGGGCCTGAACATCCTTCTTTAATTAAGTTCGAGAACTTTTCCTCATCTAGCCATGAAGAGGATTCCAGATTCTCCCGGAAGCAGTGGGAAGAGAACGCTCATGGGAAAGCTTTTGTTCTGCATCCTTTCTCATCCCACATCTGGGTGTGCAGTTACTAATTACTACTTTCTTTTTATAAACACTACTTCTGCAAAGCTGGAGTGTTCCTAACATAGGAGGCAATTTCAAAATGAAGACCAAAATATATAAATAGCCCCTCTGAAAGCATAACAAAGACTGGGCTGTGACCTCCACAGAAGAATCAATATTTCAGATGAGACTTGGTGCTTCTGGGAACAAAATTCTATCTAATCGCTCCAGCCCCATCTCCACCCTCCTCTGCATTGCTTCCTCCACAGTCCACGCCTCCTCTTCCCCTGCTTCTCCCAGCTTCCCACTTCCAAACAGAAGAAGTGTGGGAAAGCTCGAGTATCGTTGAACGAGGCCTCCAGTGACACAGCCACAGCAAAGGGCTCAGCTGAGAACTTCTGGAAGAAACGTGGGCCTTCAGCGGAGGACTGCGGCATCAGCCCTACCTTAAGGGTGTCCATAACAGCTTATAAATAGAAATGAAGCGCACCGAGTGATCAGCCTATCAAAAAAACCCCATGCTGGCCTGAAATTCTCCCTGAGTGGAGGGAACAGACAGAAGAGAAGACGGTGGAGGCAAGTCATGGGGAGGCAGACAGCAGGAAGACTGGGGAGACAAAAGGTAGCCCTCTGTGGGGAGGCGATTTCAGGAACCATCAGACATAAGCTTTGGCTGCCTCTGGGCCTCATCCATTCTGTCCTGAGCTGTGGTTCTGCTGCGGGCTTTCTTATTGGTCAGATGCCATGTTAATGGTGCTTTTGTAGCAGTTCCAACATCATCAGTTTATAGAAACCTGGAACCTGCCTGCCCTACAACTCTTCATGTCTTATTTGACCATAAAACAATAATAACGTAATACTACTGTACCTCATAGCTACCAGACACTCCACCTATATATTAAAATCACTATCCTCATTTTGCAAACGATTGGGAAGACAGTAAGATGTTTGATGATCCACCCAAGGTCACTATGCATAATTCTTATTAATTTATTGCCATTTTTATTGATACTACCTGCTGACAATTCAAATCTACCATATATATATATATGATATACATGATATCATATATATCTATATATCTATATCTACATCTATGTATCTATATATATCTATATATATACATATATATATATATATATATATATATATATATATATATATATGATATTTTTGTGATAGGGCATATGTGCTCACCACAGAGAGAAATAGAGACAGAAAGTGAGAAATCACCCCCCAGGGGTGATGGCTATACTGCCATGAGATTTTTGTGATAGGGTGTATGTGCTCACCACACAGAGGCAGAGAGACAGAAAGTGAAAAAATCTACCCCAGAGAGGATGACCATAGTGCCGTGAGATTTTTGTGACTGGGTGTGTGTGTGCTCGCCACAGAGAGACACAGAGAGACAGAAAGTGAGAGATCACTCCCTGGTCGGATGGCTATACTGCAATATCTTCTATTCCATTCACGTCTTGGGATTTGGGGCACACGTGAACATGTGCCCAGAGTGAGTTTTGAGTCACCCAGTCTAGGAATGAAACTGCAACGGAATACATGGGAGTCTAGCAATGTAACCATTACATCATTTTCTGGCCCCCTTCCTGTATATTTTTAACTCTAGTTATTTTAACTCTATATATAATTCATTATTATTACTTATGACTCTGAATTTAATGTTTTTATTTTTTAATTTTTGGCCAGATGTTCCATGCACTCAGTAGAGAGAGAGATAGACAAAGGATAATACATGGCATGCTCAGGGTGTAGGCCGGTTTTAAGCGCTTTCCGGCTGTGCCAGGCAGCGCCTCTATTCAGGAACCATGTCGACAGGAAGCCAGCCCAGGGGGTGCCCACATCCCGGAGAACTACTGATGATGTCCATCCTTCAGAGGATACCATGGGCATGTCTTCCTGTGTGCATTTGTCCACATTCCCAGGAGAGAGCAGTGGAGTCTTCAGCCACTTGACTCTGCAAGTAGGTGTCACCTAAAACACCCAGTCAAAATGGAGCTCTCTTGGAGCAATATTCTCTTTTGGGTTTTTGGTAAGCTTATTTATTCGTTTCTTTGGTCCTCCTGTGGTCCTCCTTCAGCTCTGCCAACCAGGATCATGGGGACACACATACCCAGGAAGTACCGGGAAGCCTTAGGACATGAACCTGGGGCCTTCTCATGTGGCCTCAGCATTGTGCAGCTTTGCATGACCACTGCACCGCCACGGCTGGCTTGAAGTAATATTCCAATTAGAACATTGCTTATGTAATTTTCCTCACTCTGTCTCCCAGATTCTGGTGGCAATTATCAGTTGGAACAGCAATTCCAGTTATTGATTACTACCAGTACTCAGCAGAGGGTCCTCACCTTTATTGGTTGAATACAATTGATTCTGCATTATAGATCGAGAATTTTATACCAGTTATTATATAGTCTGCTTAAATATAGTTTTATACAACAAACTAAAGTGATGAGAGTTGTGATATTCATTGTTATTTCTCTTTTTAAAATGTATCGATTTATTCATTGTAAGTTATGATTTATATATGGTCATTAAACATCTGTGTAGGATACAGTATTTTCTCTTCTCTTTAGGTTTTTGCCATAGTGCACATGTACTTGCTGGAGAAAGACAGAGAGAGGGAAAGTGAAAAATCACCCCTCAAGGGGGATGGCCAATCCGTTCTCCTTCACTTAACATATACCGACTTACCAACTATCTGCACTCTATGCTAGATGCTGAAAGACTGGAGAGCATAAAAGTATTAAAAATTGTAATGGACACTAGAGAAAAAGTGGAAAGAGTGTGGGAGGGAAATTTGTGGGGGAATGGAGAGGTAAGACACTTGTGGGACACAGGTAAGACTTATTATCTGTTGACGAGGATGTGTATGGTGGTCTCAACTGGGCAGGACTGAGGTGTATATCATGGTGGGTAAAGTCTCTTCACAATCTAAATGATGTATAGCGATTTAATGTATGGATAATAATAAAAAATAATAATAATTTTAAAAATAATAAATATATAAATGTAATATGAAACCTGTGGAGATAGCTGTCTGTTATATAATTGGTGAATTTGTATTTAGACCTGCTTGTGTATAAAATGATTGAATTTGAACTTTTAGCCTTTTAATTGGGAAACTTTTTTTTTTTTGGAGAGGTTTTTTTTTTGCTATAGGGCGCGTGCGCTTGCCAGACAGACAGAGAGAAATAGAGAGACAGAAAGCGAGAAATCACCCCCCTGGGGGGATGGTCACGCCGCAATCCCTTCTCCTCCATTCTCCTCTCGGGATCTTGGGCACGCACGCACACGCGCCCAGCGTGAGTTTTAAGCCACAGGGTCCGGGACGCGAACCGCGGTTTACTACATGGGAGTCCAGCGACATAGCCATTACGCTAACTGCTGGTCCCCTTAATTGGGAAATTTAACCCATTGACATTCAGTGTTATTACCTATTTATGTGGGCTTATTTCTGTCATTTTCTTATTCTTTATTCTTTTTTCTTCTTTAGTTTTCCTGATAGTATTCCCTTAAGTATTTCCTGAAGAGCCGGTTTAGTTTTGGTGAATTATTTCAGCCTTTATATATGTGGGAATGATTTTATTTTTCCTTCCCATTTGAAGGATACTCTTGCCAGGTATAGTACTCTTGGCTGAAATTTTTTTTTCAGACTTTTTTTTTTTGGAGAGTTTTTTTTCTATAGGGCATGTGTGCTTGCCAGACAGACAGAGAGTGACAGAGAGACAGAAAGTGAGAAATCACCCCCCAGGGGGGATGGCCACACGGCAATCCCTTCTCCTCCATTCTCCTCTCTGGGTCTTGGGCATGCACGCACACGCATCTGACTTGAGTTTTAAGCCACCGGGTCCAGGACTCGAACTGCGGTTGACTACATGGGAGTCCAGCAACATAACCATTACACTAACTACTGGTCCCAGACTTTTAAATGTCTTCCCATTCGTTCCTTGCCTGCATTGCTTCAGTTGAGAGGTCTGAAGTTAATCTAATGGGGTAACCTTTACAAATAACTTGACATTTCTCTCTTGCCATTTTTAGAATATTGTCTTTGTCTTTGATTTTTACCAGTTTGGCTATGATATGCCTTGGTGTGGTTCTTCTTATGTTAAATCTATTTAGTATCCTTTGTATTTCCTGGATTTGGATGTCCATATGCCTCTCTAAATTTGGAAAGGTTTAAGCCAATATATTATGAAAGAAATTTTCTATGCCTTTACCTGCCTCTTTACCTTTTGGAATACCTATTCAGCTGTTTAATGGTGTCTAAGATTTCCCAAATATTGTCCTCATTTTTAATGGTTGTTCTTCCATTCATTTTGACTGCATGAACTGAATTGGAGGTTTTATCTTCACGTTTATAAACTCTTTCCTCTGCATGATCTAATCTGTTGCTGATAATTTCAGGGAAGGTTTTGATTTCCTCTATCGTATTCTTTATCTCCAGATGTTCTGTTTGATTCTTTCTCAGGGTGTCTCTTTATGGAGTTCCTCCTTCAAGTCATGGAAAGATTTTTTCATCTCCTGGAATTAGCTGTCTATTTCTCTGGCATCTCATTGAATTTTGTTTCAATTAATATTCTGACTTATTTTTCCAACATTTCTGTGATCTCCTGTGTTTTATCCACTGTTGGTGAGGAGTTATTATGTTCCTTTTGTCAGGGGGGTATTTTCTGATTTTCTCCTATTTCTTAGGACTCTGTTTTGATTTTTAGTCATCCAATGACTAAATACTTCACTTCTTCCCACTTCTTTGGAGAATGTTTCTGTAGCTGTATACTCCTGCATTTCCCTATGGTGTGAGTTAGCTCTGTGTCAGTTTCCCTCCTCTACTGTGGGGGAAAGTGTGGAAACCACAGTGTGGATTCGAGGTTCAGATTTTCAGAGGGGAGTTTCTCTTACTGTACTTCTGGGGGGATTGTGAGGAGAGAATACCTTCAAAATCTTACTGTCTTCAGGTTTTTGGTTCCTGTATACCCAAACTTCTCTGCTCCCAATGTAGGTGAAGGCTAAGCTGCAGAGGTAGAAGGTAAAGTGGTAGTCCAATTTACACTCTGTGTGTTGCATGCATGTGGATTACAGCAGCCCCTCTTCCTCTACTGCAATTCAGGCAGGGGTCTTTATTGATCAGCTCAGGCTAGGTGACCTCTGCTTCCCTGCTGTTCCTGAACCAGTGAGAGGCAGAATGGTATTAGCACAGGTGGGGCAGCATCTCTTACCTTTTATCTCTGTGGCTGTAAGAACCAGGTTGTGGTCCCTGAGGGCTGAAGGAGCCCCTCTTCCCCCACTGCAGGCTAGAGGGGGTCTCTGGTGATCAGCTCAGGCTGGTAGCCTTTGCTTCCCTGTTGTTCCTCTGTCTCTGGGACCACAGGTACCAGGTGGTGGTGCTTGAAGGCTGCAACAGCCCCTCCTCCTCTCTCTTTTCCTGTCTTTTTTTTTTTAAGAGAGAGAGAGATTTTTGCTTATAGGGCACATGCTCTTGCCAGAGAGACAGAGAGACAGAAAACAAGAAATCACCCCACTCCCCGGGACTCAGGGATGGCCACACTGCAATCCCTTTTCCTCCACTCTCTTCTCAGGATTCTGGGCACTCATGACACACACCTGGTGTGATTTTCAAGCCACCAGGTCCAAGACTCAAATGGCAGTTGGCCATGTGGGAGTCCAGTGCTTTAACCATTCTGCCACCTGCTGGCCCTTTTCTTGTCTTCTTAATTTTTATTTTTTTAATTGCCCAGAGGGTGTGTGTGCTTACCAGAGAGAGAAAGAGTGAGAGAGAGAAAGAGCAAGAGAGAGAAAGCACTCCTAAATGCCCCAATCTGTCTTCCTTCATTCCTCCATCCCATCAGAACTTTGAGCATGTGTACTTGCCTGGCATGTTTTTCAAGCTCCCAGGGCAGGACTTGAAATGCAGTTGGCCATCCAGGTCCCAATGCACAGCACTTACTCACTGCATTGTGAGCTGGCCCTCACTGTCATTTTCCAGGAAGGCTAGGTAGAAGCTACCTGGACTCCATGAACTGTTCGGCTTTGGGCTTGTCCTCTCTTTCTCTCACCATCCATGTCTTGCCTGTACTGGTCTTCTGGGCCTGGTTTCTTTACAGGCTGATCACCCTTATGAAAGTGGTCTCCATGCCCAACACAGGAACTTGGAGTTCTTTCTCTCTGCTGGATTAAGAGCTACCTGAGGACAAGGAGGAAATCTTGTTCACACATCTAACACAGTGCCTTATATTTAGGAGGTATGAAGTAAATATTTTCTGAGTTTAATTAACGTTTGCAGGTCATTTCAATAGTCATGCTTGAAAAAGTTCCTTTCACTTGAAAGATAAAATCATCTGGCTTGCATCTTGAAAGATAAACAGGGTGATGTCTGACAGGGGAAAAAAAAAAGGCAAATGCAGGGCCAGCTGGTGGCTTGGTGGTTGAGGGAGGGGCTGAACCCTGCATAGCTGACTCTGTGGTTCAAGTCCCAGACCCAGAGACTTGAGGGACATGCTGGGTACATGGGCATGAGTGCCTAGGATCCTGAGAGGAGAATGAAGGAGAAGGGATTGTGGCATTGCCACCTCCCCCTGGAGAGGCTTCCTCACTTTCTCTCTGTCTATCTCTTTCTCTCCAGTGAACACACGTGCCCTATGACAAATTAAAAAAAAAAAAAGGCAAATATTAGCAGGTATCCAGAGAGTCAAAATTATTTGCAGGTAAAATATGGAGTTGGGAAATAAACCCAGGTCCTCCAACTGCTACTGTGGAGCCCTTTTCTCCTCATTGAAGACAAATAATTTTGGAAATAAATACCAATATAAATATTTATTAATACTAGGTGAATTGTAGTATTGCCATTCTAACAGTATTTTTGAGAAGTCAAAGAAGTTCTGGGATAATGTTATTATATTGCATAATATAATAACTTATTATTACACTGAATATATATCTAGGCTACACAAGAGAAGCTGGAACCCACATGGCTACCACAGTTTGAATCCCTGGTCCAGTCAGCCTGAAATAAGCCAGGCATGCACACAAGTGCCAGATTCGATAGGTCTGGAGGAAGGGGATTGTGGCGAGATCAGACCCTACGAGGGGGCTCCTCTCTCTTTCTCTTTCTTATGTGTGCACACATGTACTCTATCATGAGTAAAGAAAATGAAAGTTTTAAAACTACTGTTCGAAAGGCAATACCAAAATCATCCTACTTTGAAGAAATATTTATATTAATATTTACTTTATTCCCAAAAGCATTTGTGTTCAGTGTGAAAGAAAGGACTCCATAGTAGAGTTCTTTTTATTTATTTCACAGATATCACTGTACAATATTATTTAGCTATCATTTAGAGTACAGTAGATAAGAGCATAGACTCTGAAGATAGACTAATTCTCTGTGTGACCTCTGGCAAGTTGCTTCACTACTCTTGCCTCAGTTTTCTTATCTATGAAAAATAAGAAAAGCAATAGCACTTAACTGTAAGATTTTTATGAGGACTAAAAGAGTTGATATTTGTAAGTCCTTTGAAGTATACATGGCACACACACACTATGTGTGTGTGTGCAGGTATATGTGAATATATAATATATACTACATCATTATCATTAGTCATGTGCCCTGAAACCATTTTGCCTTTGGGTTGGGGTCAAGTAGGATGTGTAGGAGGCCTTAATTCAGATCAGGACTCCTGGGTGTTGAGACTCAGTTTTCTGATCCAGAATTCTCTTTCTTAAAAGCAAGATAGAATGTATCTGACAGAAAGACCAGAGAGGGCCCAGGCTGGTGGCACTTCAGTAGCAAACTGCACTGTAGTGCTGGAAGCCACATGACCAACCGTGGGTTTGGATCCCAGGTTAGCTTGAAAACAGGCCAAGTGCTTGCCAAGATCCTGACCAGCTGGAGGGGTGAAGAAAGGGGATCGTGATGTGATGAGACTCAGTCATGAATCAAATGAATAAACTTAAAAAAAGAAAGAGCAGGCGCTAGCATGTGGCATGGTGGTTACGGTGCCGGACTCCCACATGGTACACTGTGGTTCGATTCCTTAGAACAGGCAGCTTGCTTTCTCTTTCTTTGACTCTCTCTCTGTTGAGTGCATGTGTGCTATAGCAAATTAAGTAATAATAATAATAATAAATAAAATTGAATAAATTATTAAAAGGCAAAGAGGAAGTGTTTTCAAAAACAAACACTAGAGAAGAATTCTGACAGCATCTCTGTCCCAGCCCTTGTCATCAGGGACAGCTGAAATGCATAGGCCAGAACCTCCGGCAGAACTTGCTGGCTGAGAACTACGATTTGCTGCCGCTCACATCCCTCCCTGATGTGTACGTGTCTCTGGGTCACAGAAGGCTTGTGGTTAAGCTCCAGTATCATTTCTAAGAAGGCAGTGAAGCTGAAAATCAGCCCAGGAAGGCAGCCCTGAGTCCCCGGAGCCAGCCTAGAGCAACTCTGCAGTCTGGGCGCTAGCAAGAGGCTGCAGAGCTCCAGTTACTCCTGGGTTCCTTTAACCCCGGCGTCCTCTGTCCTGGGGCCTTTTCCTGAGTGCAGCTGCCAGCTGGCAGGTCCTTTCTCAGCAGTTCTCGGACATGGATTTCTCTGTAGTAGCTTTCCTGCCGCTGTGTGTGCTGCCCCCCTCAGGAAATCCATGGGTTATTTGTCACAGGACTGGGAACAAAAGTCACCAAACCATTTCATTCCTTTCCTCAGAAGCCGGCTTCCCATTCAATACAATATCTTCCGGGCATACAGGAACGATTCCTTAGCACGCAGTGAAAACTCCTGACCTAGAAATCCAAGATGGGAGCTGGGGTCTAATGAGGGGATAGAAATGCTAACTTCCAGATTCAGCTTCTACTGAGAACTTTAGACAAACACCTTGCTTAGGAGTAATTTAAATACCGTGTCAGCTCTACTCCAGCCCCTCTCATGAGACTAGTTTAGATAATTGCTGATAAAAATAAGAACTCTGTATTCTTGTATGATAACAAGCTCTACCATTAATACAGGTTAATAATATATAAACACTATTTACATACAGGCTGAATTTCTTTTCTTTCTTCTTCTTCTTCTTTTTTTTGATAGTTTTTTTTTTTTTTTTTGCTATAGGGTGTGTGTGCTCGCCAGAAAGACAGAGAGAGACAGAGAGATAGAAAGCGAGAAATCACCCCCCAGGGGGCATAGCCAGGCCAAAATCTCTTCTCCTCCATTCTTCTCTCAGGATCTTGGGTACGCACGCACACGTGCCCGGCATGAGTTTAAGCCACTGGGTCCAGGACTTGAACCACAGTCGACTACATGGGAGTCCAGCGACATAGCCATTACACTAACTGCTGGTCCCATCAGTAGCCAAAATATTTTAAAGTTATGACATCTTTTTTTTTGGAGAGGTTTTTGCTACAGGGCTCGTGCGCTCGCCAGAGAGCCAGAGAGAGTCAGAGAGACAAAAAGCAAGAAATCACTTCCCGGGGGGATGGCCACGCCGCAATCCCTTCTCCTCCATTCTCCTCTTGGGATCTTGGACACACACGCACACGCACCCAGCATGAGTTTAAGCCAATGGGTCCAGGACTTGAAACATGGTCGACTACATGGGAGTTTAGCGACATAGCCAAGTTATGACATCTTTGGAACATAAATGTCATGAAAATTGTGCAATAACTATTGAATGAATGAAATAACTAATGAAATAACTATTGAAATAACTATTGAATGAATGAAATAACTAATGAAATAACTATTTCTTTAAGTTGCTAAGGAGTTAAGTCTGAGAACCCTCAAGCCAAAGGATATGAACTCACTCAGAACACCGAGTGACCAAGCCAGCTGAAGTGGGATTAAGGTCACCTGCCTGGACCTAGGTCCATGCCCCTGTGCTGTACCGAGAAAGCAGCCAGCTGCCGTGAAGCTCTCAGGCCTCTCTACAGCCTTAGAATTCTCCAGTGCCCCGTGTTTCCTTCTTTGTTACATGACAGTGGTAATGTTTCTCAGCCCCAGTTTTCTGGTTTTTTTTTTTTTTTGCTTTTAAATATATTTAATTTTTTTTCCATGAGAGAGAAAGAAACAGGCCCTCCTCCAAATAGGGTCCTCATGCTTAATCAGCCTGGAGCTGGGCACATGCATGTGTGCCAAGCATGCTCAGGGAGGGCCCAGGGCACAAACCTAGGATTTTTCCCATTAGGTCCACTTACATTACTGCTAGGCTACCACCTGGCCCCCAGTTTTTTTTTTTTTTTTTTTTTTCCCTAAGTTTCTTTCATGAAAAAGAGAGAGGGAAAGGAAGCCAAGCACCTTCTCCAGAGTCTCACGCTTGCCATCCTTGCCTTAGCCTTGCCAGCTAGGTGGGACTGTGCGCACATGCACGTGGGCTTAGCATGCAAGTCATCTCGGGATCCGAACCCTGATCTTCCATATGGGTCGGCATCACAGAGTGTTGTGCTACCCCTGTGCCACCGCGACTGCCAGTTTTGTCCTTTCATCACACCATCGCCTTGGCCTGGGAGAGCAGATCTCAGCCACTGGGGGCAGGCCCGCCCACTCACGGTAGGCAAGAATTCTGGTCAGGTTTGGGGTGAGACGCCGTCTCTGTGATGGCACGCAGCTGTTCTCGCCACCATTCAGAAGCAAGTGAGCCAGAGGCCAACCAAGGACTTCAAATCCATTCTGAATAGTGAAAGACGACCAACCAAGGACTTCAAATCCATTCTGAATCGTGAAAGATGAAGCCAAGTAAGTAAAACCAGTGGCAACTCTTTATGACTTCAACTGCTATTAGCACAAATGACTTACACACAGCAGTGTGTCATAACACAGTGGTTCGGTGTGAAAGGGAGTGCGATAAATTGCCAGCAGCTATCGATTATAGCCTATAAATGATATATCATACCGTGAGACAAACACACTTTTTGTTCATTAGCTGTATTAGTTGCAGGCTGTCCTAATAACAATTTAAAGTTGCAGTTATAATTACACACAGATTCACTTTATGGATGTCTTCTTCTTCTTAACTTACTTATTTTTTTTATGTTTTTGCCATAGGAAGCATGCACTCACCACCACCCCCGCCCAGGGGGGATGGCCACACCACAATCCATTCTCCTCTAGGAATTTTAAGCACGCAGGCACACGTGCCCAGGTTAATTTTTAAGCTCCCAGGTCTGGCGTTTGAACTGCAGTCAACCATGTAGGAGTCCAGCACCTTAACCACCGTGTCACCTATTGGCCCCTGTGATGCCTAGTTTTGACTGTGAGGCTTAATACCAAATTTGCTCAAGTCAGTCAATAAAATCTGTCAACTGTGCAGAAAGTGAAGTAAGTGGGGACCCTGGGTTTTCTCCTGTGTCGTGAACCAGACCTGCTCTCCCTGACGGAATAACAAGGTCAGCCCAATGTCACACGTACATGATCATTAATAACCTTTCTGCATGTTTGTGATTGTCATATTAAATGTAGGTTGCAGATTAGAGTTCATAATGTGATAGTTAACATAAGGAACTCTGGGGACCAGCAGATGGTATAGCAGTTACATTGCTGGACTCCCAGATGCCAACCGTTGTTCGAGTCTCTGACCTGGCAGTTTGAAACTCGTGCCAGGCATACATGCGTGCAAGCCAGGATCCTGGAAGGAATGGAGGAGAAGGGATGGCAGTGTGGCCATCTCCCCTCGAGATGATTTCTCGTTTTCTGTCTCTCGCTCTCTCTCCTTGCTTTCTGTCTCTCTGTCTCTCTCTCAGCAAGTGCACGTGCCTTAAGGCAAAACTCCCCAAAGACCTAATTCGTTACTCCTTTATGAAATAAAAACTTTCTCTGTGACTTTTTCATAAACTCTTTAGATCTTCTGTGCTGCTAATTTAGTTACTATATACAACTATGGCAGTAAGTAAGATACTGATTTTGAAAGTTTCCTTTTAAAATTGTGATAAGCTGTGTCCTATACTGTGATATAACTGAACTGTTCTGGGCCATTCTGTTGCTAATAACAGAAAATACCCACGTCTGGGTTTAAGGGGATAGGGATTTATTCCGCTCACAGTGTGGAGTCACGCCTGGGGGTCTTCTGGCTGCATCGCATCATGGCTGAGGGCAGGAGACTGTGGTCTGAGTTCCATGTGTGTCTCTCCACTCATAAGCTCAGCAGACCTCAATCATGGGGGCCCCCAGCCTAATGACCTCAATCCTAATCTCCCCAAAACCCTACCTTTCAACATCATAATTGGATCAAGTCTTTACTTTCTGAATCCCATTACGATGGCCAACACATGAATTTGGGAACAACATATTTAAACTATAGCAAATGTCTAGTGGATTTTTGAAATCAAGTGTCCTCAATCCAAAACCAGAAATGGAAAAGGAAGCTTCCAAAAGACCCAAAGGCCTGCACCAAAGCTCTTACACTTTATTCAAAGACAGGCTGCTCACTCTTATTTCAGTCCATTTGAAAAGGCTTTGTTGTGTGTTTTGCAGCCTGCGACTGTCCAACAAACACTGTACACATCAGTAGACTTGCCACTCTACACAACACAAACCCAATAAAGTTATGGTCCCTGTCTTCAAGGAGCTGACGGTATTCATGGCAGGATATGCCAAGTATACAAGGAATTAAGGTAAGAGACGGAGAAAAGTAAATGCCATAGGACAAGCATAAACAAAATGACAGGAATCCAAAGAAGAGAGAAATTCATCCAGGTGAGCTTATGGGAAGCTTCCTGCCGAGGTGGTACCTGGACCGGGGCTGAGAGACTGTATTCCAGGCAGGTGGTAGGGCATGAACAGGCACAGAGGCAGAAGAGTATAAACTGGATAAGAAATAGCAACTGTCATTTGACTGTTAAACAGTGTTAGGTGAAGAGAGTTAAAGGTGTGAAAATTGTCTGGTTGTAATGGACAGGATGTCAACACACACACACAGGGCTGGCAGGTGGTGTGGTGGTTGGGGGCGTTGGACTCCCACCTGGCTGACCAGGCTTGCTTTCTCACTTTCTCTCTCTCTGTCTGTTCCTCTCTGGTCAAATTAAAATAAATAAATAAATAAATAAAGTTAAAGAAAATAATTAAAATAAAGTTAAATAAAATAAAATAATTCTAAAAAAAAAAAAAAAGACCACACACAATCCACCTAGGAATTATGGAAAGACAGAGTGACAACTAGTGAACCCCATCAGGACCTGAATTCAAAAGTTGAAAATAAAAGTCATTCTCCCAATTCTCATAGGGCCCCTCCCTCTTGCCTCTCTGCATGCTCTTCTCTTCGTGTCTACTTCGTTCTCCTTCTATTCTCTGCAGACCAGCTTGTGTGCTTGAAGAACTCGAGTGTGCACGTGGCACTGGCTTGTATCATGAGAGAACCAACTTCCTACGACTCTGTTTTGGGTCGTTGGAGAAGTCATGATCATTTTTGCATAGAAAAACGTAGAAAGGTACGTAAGGACTTTCCTAATGACCCGATAGCTCAAGTTCAGTGTTGGTTACAAGTAGGTTCAGTGCAGTTTAAAAACACACTTCTCTCTCACATTTAAAATCCAGAAGAAATTGGGACCAGCAGTTGGTGTAATGGCTATGTCTCTGGACTCTCACGTAGTCAACTGCAGTTTGAGTCCCGGACCCGGTGGCTTAAACTCATGCCAGGTGCATGTGCATGAGTGCCCAGGATCCCAAGAGGAGAATGGAGGAGAAGGGATTGCAGCGTGGCCATCCCAACTGGGGGGTGATTTCTCGCTTCCTGACTCTCTGTCTCTCTCTGTCTTTCTGGCGAGTGCACGCATCCTGTAGCAAAAAAGTCCTCTCGAAAGGAAAAAAAAAAAAAATCCAGAGGAAATGAACTCCCAGGGCTTGCATGTAGGAGCAGAAGAGTGGCCCAGGCTGAGCAGTGCTGCTACAGGCCATAGAGCTCCTCAGAGGAGATCAAAGCCAGGGTGAAAAGTCACCATCCAATCAGCAGGCAAGCACGGAAAACCACTAGAGGTCTTTTGCAAGGAAATGGTGCAAATGATGCTGAAGACAAGATTATCCTGGCAGTGTATGTGGGCTGACTGGAGTAAGGTGGGACAAAGGGCCCAAAATCCCCTCAGGCCATCCTACTTGACACTGAATTTGTGAGCAGAACATCAGAAGTGGGGAAGAACTATTAAAGTGTCAGGCAATGACAGCAATAAGAAGGGGTGGCAAGAGAGGAAAAGGAATTTCTATAAAAAAACAGAATTGCGGCCAACAGGTGGTGTGGTGGTTAAGGGCACTGGACTCCCATAAGGGCAACTGCAGTTCAAGTCCCGGACCTGGTGTCTTGCTTTCTCACTTTCTCTCCCTCTCTCACTCTGTCTCTCTCTGGTATAAGTAAATAAGTAAATAAATAAATGTATAACAAAGAATTATTTTAAAAAACAGAATTACAAATTAAAAACCATGTTAGTGTGAGCCATGTAGTGTAGTGGCACTTACTAATACAGGTGTGACCATATAATAATGTATGATTATAATGAAACCCTCAGTTCTTTAAAAAAAAGTATTATATCAAATCTCAGAAAGTGAGAAAGATTGTAATGCATTATTAAGTACTTTTATTCAAAATGGTAAGAATAAAGAAGCTTTGGGACCAGTAGGTGGCATGGTAGTTACAATATTGGACTCCCACATGTCTGACCACAGTTCGAGTCCTGGACCCAGTGGCTTGAAAATTGTGCTAGGGGAACCAGCAGTTAGCGTAGTGGCTATGTTGCTGAACTCCCATGTAGTCAACTGTGGTTCGAGTTCTGGACCCGGTGGCTTAAACTCATGCCGGGCACATGTGCGTGCATGCCCAAGATCCCGAGAGAAGAATGGAGGAGAAGGGATTGCTGCGTGGCCATCCCCCCTGGGGGGGGGGGGTGATTTCTCGCTTTCTATCTCTCTGTCTCTCTCTGTCTGTCTGGCAACTGCACACGCCCTATAGCAAAAACCTCTCCAAAAAAAAAAAAGAAAAAGAAAAAGAAAATTGTGCTAGGCATATGTGTGTGTGCCCAAAGTCCTGAGAGGAGAATGAGGAGCAGGGATTGTGGTGTGACCATCACTCTCCCTGTGTGTGGGGGGAGGTGATTTCTCACTTTCTCTCCCTGTCTGTCTCTCTCTGGCTAAACCATGCACCCTATGGCAAAAACGTGAAAAACAAAATAATAAAAAAGTTTTGGAGCCAGCTGGTGGTGTAGTGGTTAAGGCAACTGGATACCACATGACTGACTTTGTGGTTCAAGTTCTGGACCCAGCAGGTTGAAGAACGCATTGGGTATGTATGTGTGCATGCCCAACATCACAAAAGAAGGGAGAAAGGGAGGACAAGAGAGTGTGGTGTGGCCATGCCCCATGGGAGGAAGGATGCTCTTGCTCACCTCCCTCCCTCACTCTCTCTCTCTCTCTCTTTCTGTCTCATGAGCACATACACCCTCTGGCAAATTTTTTAAAAAGTTGTTTTGTGTTCATCCGAGAGATAAGATTAGGTATCTGGAAATTCCCTCATACAAAGCACTTTATTTCCCCAATACTAATTCAATGAGTCCTCAGCATACCTGAAACAGACATGGTTTACAATGCAATTCCGTGGTCCAGCACCGAGAGTGCAGGTTTCCTTTAGCTTGCTGACTACCAGGTGGAAAGCAAGGCTCTGCAACCCAAGATCATCATGAAACACCTCAGCTAATGAATGTACAAAACTCATTTTAAAAAGTCAGGCCTCAGGGTGAGCAGGTGGAGTGATGGTTAAGGTGCTGGACTCCCACATGTCTGATCCCAGTTTGAATCCCAGACCTGGTGGCTTGGTTTTTCACGTTCTCTCTCTCATTCTCTATGGCTCTACTTGTTTCTCTCTGGTGAGTACATATGCCCTATAGCAAGTTGAATATATATATATATATATACACATACATATATAGATATATGAATATATACATATTATATATTTTATAGGGAGAGATTTTTTGTTATAGGGTGTGTGTACTCACCATACAGAGAGACAGAAAGTGAGAAATCATCTGCCGGGGAGATGGCCACGCCACAATCCCTTCTCCATTCTCCTCCTGGGATCTTGGGCACTCAAACACACTCGCCTGGTGTGATTTTCAAGCCAATGGATATGGGACTCATACTGCAGTTGACCACATGGGAGTCCAGCGACATAACTGTTATGCCATCCACTGATCCCTAATATAAAATAATTCTTTAAAAAAAAAAAAGTCAGGTCTCTTATTAACAGAAAAATGCAGCTAAATAACACACTGGCCTAGCATGACGCAAGACCCTCAGTATCATTCTAGATAAGCTGACATTTGTGGAGTTTACACCACTCTCTTCTGAAAAACCAATTTCCGTAACAATTCAGTCCTTGAACAGAAACCGTGGAGTAACAGAACTGTAAGTGAGAAGCGTGTATGCAGAACTCTGTAGCCATCTCTTGTTTACATAGAAACATAGTAACAACTAGTTCTGCCAAGTATTTCTCCTTTAAAGGAAAACACTCATGGAAACTTAAGAGGAGACCTCTTTGGTAATTCTGAATAAAAACTAGAACAACCATACCAGGACGGTTGCGAGAAAAATACAAAGAATCTTCTAGAAGTTCAGCCTCTGCATCTGACTGCTAACGCATTCCTCCATTTCTAATGGCGATTTTTTTCAATATCCTCACAGATTATTTTTGACTTAGCCAAGCAGGGAGCCTATTTTAAAGTTCCCAATTTGAAAATCATGGAAGCTTTATAAAGTCCTCCACCTGCATCTCTTTTTAGAAACACTGTTCTTTTTTTCTCTAAAGGATGAAAACCTCTAGCATATAATAACTTTGTTAAGCTGTCACTATCAATAGGGTTAAAAAAAATAATAATGGTTGACAAAGAAGAAACAAATTGCATCTTCGAATAAGTTTTCTTGAAGCTCTTGTTAAAAGCTATAACCTCTGATGTTAACTAAATTTAACCCATTCTGACCCTTGTGGTGGCCCTTAACCTCTTCTTTCTTCTGCTTCCTGTGGCTGCTGGAGAAAACTGGCCCAGCCATTGGAAAAGCGTTCTCTGTGGCATACAAAGGCCCAGCCTTCCTGCTACCCCGGCAGGAGGCCCCGAGTCGACCGAGGGGTCAGCACCTGTGCCGAGAAGCAGGTGACAGTGGACTGCCTGCATCCTTCCAGAGCAAGTTGTAAGAGTGTCTACCCATCAACTACCAAGCTGCAGTTTCAGGCATTCAAGCCACTGAAGTTCAGGTTTTCTTTGTGAATGCAGACTTTACACAAATTAATCTATTGCTGTTCAACTGACTGTAAAATTAGTAGATTTACTGTTGCAAAAGAAAAAGAAAGAAGAAAAACTGAGAGCTTTCACTTCCACTTTGGTAAGGTCATGGATGCGTCCTAGGCTGCCAACAAAGCAGCCTTTAACATCTTTGCAGCGGAACCTAGCAACTTTCAGGGGAGAAAACAGCAAAACAATGACTCCAATGTACAGTGGAAAGTCTTCCCTATACAGTAAGCTTGCAGGACTCTGCATCTGAGGGAACTTCCAAAAGGGATCATTTGTCTTTAATTCCATTTGCCTCAAAGATGGGAAACAGGGAGAGCGCAAATTTGTTTTATTACTGACATTATATTTTTGCTGTCAGTCCTGCCTTCCTTAAATAGCCTTCTAGCTAGAAGATCCCACATGAGTGTTTAAAAACAGGATTGGGTTGCATTTTAAATGTGAAATGTTAACTAATAACTTGATCCTGTTTTGTTTGACTTACATAGGAGTAAAGACTGAGCGTTTTGTAGGGGTCCATGTACTAGCTCTTAATTGTTCTGCACGATGTCCCTGATGGCAATGAAAAATATTTTCATGAAGTCTTTTGAAAAGACCAAAGTTAACGGAATTATCCCCAAAGTCAGTATCTTAAAAATGGAAGCACGGGGCTCCATTGCTTTTCCAAGGGAGATTCTGAACCTGTTTTCTGCTTCATTCACTTGCATGAGAGACTTTTCACAGAAGATAAATGGAATCTCCATGTATAAATACTCTTTTACTTAGCAGACATGACAGCTTTTTTTAGAGGTTCCTTACGTCACTCATTTTAGGCAAACTTATTTTGCTCATTCACAAGAAACACACCACGTTTTAATAATTGGTGCCATCAGTTTTTGACAAGAGAAATGATCAATCTGGAGCTTAGTATTATGGGAAACCTTACACATGGTGAAAAAAATTGTATTCTGAATCTAATAATAGTTTGAGAGCACGTGAAGGGTCATAACACAGATGTGGTCACCAGATGTTTTCTATTGGGAAACCAGCCTCTGGAGCAACAAAATAGATTTAGGTTTCATCAAGGAAAAGATTCCCAAGTCCTACAAAACATTGAAATGAGGCCTAAATCTCCTTGCCTGGAGTGTTCTTGTTTGTTAGTTTTTGTTTGTTTTCAATAGGAAATTGAAGTTTATGTATGATACACACAAGCCGTATCTGACAACTGAGAAATTGCTATTGATATAAAACATCGTAGCTAAAAAATAGAGCATTTGTATATCAATACAATAATAGGATGCCAGGATTCAAACAAGGAAGTTTCATTCAGAGTTTGCATAATGTAGGTATTTACTCTGCCACAAAGAACTATAGTGGAGTTAAACTCTGGCAGTGTATTTCTTAAGAGTCAAATAGTAATGAATTTTGTATACGGTTTTGCACTTGTAGTGGGAGATACAATCTTTTTCAGTACATGTGCCAATTTTAGAGTCTTCCACTTCAGGATCCTCACCAGTTTTCCCTTCCAGAACAAATTCCCAATTATCTGATGATTCCAAGTTCTCCAGAGATGCATCTTTCAGTCTATCATGGCCTCTGCCGTGTACTACACATGTTCTGCTACTTCTGCCAATCCTTTATCATTTCTTTTTCAGGCAGGCAATTCCACTGTCCTTTTGTTCAATTTCTTTATTAACTTTCTCATTTCCCTTAAGTACTGCACAGAGAGTTTTCCTCTATTTTCCTGCCACTTTTTTCCAATATTGAGAAGATGGATTTTCTTTAAATGTAAGATCAAAAGCATCTCAGGTGACTCTTCCGCTTTTTTTACTCACTCCATTCCCAGTTGTTACGGGGACCGTAAATTAAATAAAATTAAATAAGAAGGCTTCTAGCTTTAATAGTTTTGTATAATAACACGGAATTGGGCTGAGTACCTTGGGGGAAGTTTTGAATGAGTTACCTAGCACTCAGCCTAACCTCTCACCCACTTGATTTCTGTGTCCCTTTGACAAGCCTATGAACATAAACCAGAGAGTACAGGCCCCAGAGCTAGTTAACTGGCACCATAATGGCAGCGGTCCCGCCATTGAAGACAGTAACTCTCATAGATTTAGTTGGCACTACATAGGAACTCATATATAATACACCGCAATCCTATTTTTAAAATACTCCTTTCAGAAAAGTTTATTTCTGAGAGAGAGAGAGAGATCTCCAATAGGGTCTTCACATTGCAACCCACCCCCAGCCTCAGCCTGCCTAGATCGTGGGTCCATGTTGTCATGTGCATGGGAAGAACCTAAGGTGTGAACCTAGGACCTCCCCATGTGGCCTCTGCACCATGGACCACTGTTACCACTGCCACAGCAGCCAACCCAATTGCCTATTTTAACAACACTGCCTTGAAGACTGTATGATCTTATGGAGGGAGAGGGACATATAAATAAACTATAACCATGAACATCAGTTGGAGAATGATAGGAGCTAACACAGGGTTCACAGCATGTGGCTAAAACTCAAAATAACCCCAGGATTTTGGTTAGTATAAGGTTAGCTTTTTAAATTTACTGTTACAATCATTGTGACATTATGAAAAACATAGCCTAATATTAATTTTTAAAAGAAATCACCCCTAAGATAATTGCTTTGTGGACCCTCAGATGACTCTGGGCTAGGCAACTGAGTCTCACAGGCCTCTGTTTCAAAAAGCAAGAGGACTCCAAAAGTCAACAGGTAAGGAGAGGGACAGGATATTTCCAACAATTCTTCACCAGAGCAAAACACCAAAGTATGTATTGAGTGAGAGAGCTCACAGACCTGCCATAGAAGTGGACATGGAGGGACCAGCAGTTAGCGTAATGGCTACGTCGCTGGACTCCCATGTAGTCGACTGCAGTTTGAGTCCCGGACCCAGTGGCTTAAACTCATGCCCAGCGTGTGCGTGCGTGCCCAAGATCCTGAGAGGAGAATGGAGGAGAAGGGATTGCGGTGTGGCCATCCCCCAGGGAGCGATTTCTCGCTTTCTGTCTCTTTGTCTCTTTTTCTGGCAAGAGCATGTGCCCTACAGGAAAAACCTCTCTAAAAAAAAAAAAAAAAAGAAAAGAAAGAAAAAGAAAGAAAGAAAAGAGAGAGAGAAAAAAAAAAAAGGAAATTGACATGGAGATTCCTAAGTAGTGAAATATCAGTTTTAGAGTCACCAGGTCTCACTGGGTTACTTTTATTTATTGGGTCATCAGAAAAGTCATGACTCTTTTTTTATGTTTTTCTATGCAAAATGTGTCAAGACTTTTCCAATGGCCCAATTTAGGTAGATTACAGTTAGAAACCATAACAATTGCTTCAAATCCCGGACCCAACAACTTAAAACTCATGCCAGGAGCATGTGTATGTATGTGTATGTGTGCCCAAGATTCTGAGAGGAGAACAGAGGAGAAAGGGATTGCTGCATGGCCATCCCTTCTGGGAGATTCCCTCACTTTCTGTCTCTCCAGAGAACACATACACCCTGTAGCCAAAATCTCTCTCCAAAATACGTGTGTATGTATACATATATGTATATACATATATATATATATTGGTTACTGGGGATAAGAGACCTCTTTTATAAACGTAATGGGTCAGTTTACAGATCAGTGGCATAGTAACAGTTCTTCCCCAAACTAAACATCGAGCCTCAGCAAGTAGAGGCCTTAAGTGTGGGAAGGGGTCCTGAACAAGCGTTGCTGGCTTTAATGTCTTTATTCAAAGTCTGCAGCCTGCTACCACCAGGCTGAGCCCAACGCGCTCAATGATTCCTTCTAAGTGGCCACACCTATTTCAGCTGGAAGTCAAGGCAGAGTTCCATTGGGGGCACGTCTATAACACCATCCTGTTCTGCTTATCTCCTCCCTGAAACACTAACGCCCCAGCTTGGAGGTGTTGAGTCATGTGACAATAGCAGAATGGCAGTCTGGAAAGTTTCCCAAAACCCTGAGTCCAGGTATATATGCCTTCAAAAAGGGCCTCAGAGGGGAGGCTGGCAGGTAGCGTCACTTACCAGTGATTACTGGGTGTGAATTTATTCAACTCATCACTTCTGTAGGTCGTTAGGTGGGTATTAAACAGGTTTATTACTTTAAGAATTTTTTTTCCCCATAGGCTGTGTGCACTCTCCAGAGAGAGAGGGTAAACAAGAAATCACCCCACCACCACCACCCCAAGGGGATGGTCACATCACAATTCCTTCTTCTTATTCACCTATCGGGACGTTGGGCATGCACGTACACGCACCTGGTCAGTTTTTCAAGCTGCCAGGTCTGGGACTTGAACTGTGAAGTGGGCCGTGTGGCATCCAGCACCTCAACCACTACACCACCTGCTGGTCCAATGCTTCCATTACTTTTACTCATTTTCTTCAGTATTTTCAGATCTGTCACTCCATTGTGTCACTCACTCTAGTCTAGCAGCATAAGGGAACTTTTAGGATTCAGAGCACCAACCCTGACACCAGGCTGCCCGGGTTGTTTTGTTTTGTTTTAAACTCTTAACTCTGGTACTAGCTGTGTGACCTTGAGCAAATCACTTAATGCCTCAGTACCCTCATCTGTGAAAAGGATGGTAATAGAAATTAGCTCATAACCTTGTCCTGAGGGTTAAATACCTTGATAAACGTTAACTGCTTAGAACAATGTGTGGTATGTAGGTAAATCCAATAACAAATGCGGCCACTTCTAATTGCTGAGCACCTCCACTTCCCAAGGTACTGTGTTACTCATCACTGTTCTCACATCTACACCAATCGAATACACATATCTTTGTAGTAAGGAATAATCTGAGTAGAATCAAATGAACCTTTACTTCTTATTGTTTAACTTGAAAACGGCCAATATGCAGATCTTAACTTTGGGCCACATATAAAAATTGTCTCAGGGTTTATCACTGTGCCTTTTTTTTTTTTTTCCTTCAGATATTTGCTATAGGGAGCACACACTGACCAGAGACAGAGAGACAGAAAGCCAGAAATCATCCCCCTGAGGCAGAATGGCTACAGGGCAACCACTTCTCCTAGATTCTCTCCAGACTTTGGGCATGCACGGACATACACCTCGTGTAAACGCAGCTGGGTCTGGGACTGGAACCCTGGTGGGCTGCATGGGAGTCCAGCGATGTAACAATTACGCCATCTGCTGGTCCCTCCTTGTGCTATCTTTACAGTGGCAGTAATGCGCCAGGCGCTGTGGATTCGGTGAGAAAAGGGAGACTTGGTCTTTGCTGTCTAGATATTTATGGCTGAACTGGTTTTCTTACCTGTAATAAAAGTGGTCAACATGAATTCAAGGAGTTATTTAATGAGAATTAATTAAGACAGTGTTCTACTGGACTACAAGTAGCCAATGAATGTTGTAATTTCCTTTCCTTTGAGGAATGAAACTATTCCCAGATGAGGTGGCTTTACTAAATCATGACTGCAGATTCTCGCTCTGCCATTGAGCCTTTTCCTATTGAGGAAGCAGATGGGAGCAGGTGGCTAACACCAGCACCCGATGGAGGGCACAGCTATTGGCAGCCTGGCGGCCCAGGGATCCAGACTGCCCAGGGAATCCAGCGGTACAGAACTGCACCTGAGGTTTACAGTTGGTTCCGCCCTGACTCTGGGCAAACTAGATACTCGGGATTTGTTACCCTTCATAAAATTGACGACCTTCTAGAGCCTCTCCCAATTTCAGCATGACTTGAGCCTGACACGCCGGTTCATCACCGTTTTATCTAGAGGAGCCCGCGCTAGCGGACCGATAGAGCTCTGGGGCCAGGCTCCAGCCGGTCTCGTGTTACCTGCAAACCAAAGGAAGGCTTTTGCTTTCTGAGTCTGTGCGATCGCCTGTAGATCGGAGACACTGACCCCCAACTCACAAAGATCATAAAGGACACTACGAAATATTTTACTAAACACTAAGGACGCTCTCTACACGCCCTAAAGTAAGATTCAGCCACACTGAGATGGGCGTTAACGTAACTATTGGGCGGGATGCTCTGGTTGCCGCAAACACTCGGCACATTAAGTGTTCATCTAGTCTCTGCAGCAATAAGAGCCTGCTCTCAGGAACTTCCCCGCGACCTCTGTATTTCCAGCACTTCTGGTCGGAGTTTACGCCACCAGCGGAAGGCCCTCCGTTCCCCACGTCGCCTTTCCTTTAAAGGACGCAGGCTGAAGCCCCGCCCACTACGGAGAGCGAAAGGGTATTTTGAGGTGCCCATTTACAGGCTTTTTCCGCCACACCTGCTCAACCGCTGACCTCCGCAAGGTACGGTAAAAGGCCAGGGGCGCAGAGCGATGAGGCGACCATGGGCATGTGGACATGATCTTAGGGGACGTGCCAAAGGGGGAAGAGGCACTGCACCGGGCCACGTCCCTGGAAGGTTAGGGTCACCCTGTCCTGCCAGGCGGAGGGCGGAGAGGCCTAGTAGGTCCTGCTGCCGAGCCAGAGGTCCTGCCGGGCTGTAAAGCCGTTTTCGGTCCAGGTCGCTGCCGGAGCTTCCCAGAGACACCTGACCCAGAACCGGCGCAGGCCTCACCGTCTCCTCGCCCCGCCCCTCCATTCCCGCATTACGCACGCGCAGGCACGCACGCACGCAGTGCGTTTCTACGCCTCGTCCCTGGCCTTGGCGCGCGGTAGGCCGGCTCCTGGGTGTGGGCGTGGCCGCTGCTTTCAGGTCTGGACTGGGGCAGCTCCGCCCGGAAGCGCTGGCTGCGGCGGGCTGCCTGGCTCCGCACGCTGGGGAGCTGGGCAGAGGGCGCCTTCCCCCGCTTGGCTGGGAGACGCATAAGGTTGCTGGGGAAGGTCGCGAAGTGACTTTTATCATTTAGTAAGCTGCATGGCGTAAAGGTCTTGAACAGAGTGAGAGAAGTTTTCTTAACTGAGAAGCCAAGTACGTGTTAGGAAAGCTCTCCAAGGAAAGGAAGCATCCGAAATTCCAATTACTGTTTATGATAGCAGGCACACAGTAATGCATACATAGATCTGTTCCCTGCTTCATGGAGTTTACGGTCCACTGAGGGAGAGCAATAGTAATGTAGCCACAAAATTGTGATTGTGGTAAGGAACTAAACAGAAGAATGGCCCGAAAGATGCTGTAGACACTGATCTGACGATTCCGAAATGATTCCGAAATCAAGAGAAGAGTACGGTTATTCCAAAAAACCTGAATGGCCAGCATGGTTTTCTCAGAGAGTCTGGAGACGGGAACCTGCTGAAACTGTAGGTCTTTAAAACTCAGTTTAAACAGTTTCGAGGTGGGGCGGGCGCTGGGTGTGGTGACAGCAGGGTAGTGTAGAAAGGTGCTTGTAGAATTGGACTGAGAGAGCCCAGTTAGGAGACTTGCGGGAATCCAAACAAGATGGAAGATGACTTAAGCCAGGGTGCTAACAGTGGATATGGAGAGAGCTATAATGATGGATTTGATGTTGGGCTTCAGATAAACTGCTGCCGGCCATTGAAATAGGGAGTTCTGGAAGAGGACATGGCCATTTAGAAGATTAACACAGGGGAGTGAGTCCAACCGTTTTTTTCAGTTGTGAGAAGGTGACCGCACTCACGAGAGAGAACGCACCCCCTAACTGGTGCTTTCCTTTTCCCTTTTTGGGGCACACATACATACCAACCCATATATTTTTCAGACCCCTAGGGCAAGGACTCTGAACAGCAGTTGGTAATATGGGATCCAGCCCCCTATGTACAGGGCTTAACCAAGGGTTTTTAGCTCTGGGTTTAAAAATTGTGTAATAAAACGTTTTCTGAGTGGTTATTAAGTTGTTTCAATGTAATAGCTTAAAAAAGATCATTAAGTAATTGGCCAGAGATGTTGACTTTTTCCAGTGTTCTAAATTGGGGATCTAGTCCTTAAACAACTCAGCCTCATGGAGTACTTTGTGCTTCTTGGGGACAAGCAGAACATGAAGGTTCTATAACCACGGTGCACTCTGGAATAAAGGCTGCCCAATCCAGGAAGACAGAAGCAGAGACTTTGTGAAACTTCCATGGAAGGTATGAGAGGATATTCTTAGAGTGCTAGTAATTAGCAAAATTAATTTCACAAATATTTCATCCACTGGAATCTCTGTAACTGATTAGCCTCCTTGGGAAGAATAGATACTACAGTGAGCTTGTATTAGCTGCAAGAGAAAAAGCAGTGAGTGGACAAACAGAAGTTATTTTCATCTCTCCTGTCTTCGTGGTTTCAAAATGCAGGCAAACAGTTACTTTCTTCCCATTCACTTAAAGTATATATAACTAAACCACATTTTTAAATGGTGTTCTAGCAAATTTTCCTACAATTATGTTATCAGTGCCTCCAGAATACAAAATAATATATCCTAAGAGGAATGTGACTGTCCTTTGGAGCAGTAATCATTTATTTACATTTGGGAAGTGCAAGAATGTTCAAACAGCTTTCTTTCTGGGTTATTGGTAACATCATGATTTAGCCATGCAAAAATATACCATGACTTTTCCAACAACCCAATAATAATAGCCCAAAACTAGAAACAGCCTAGGTGTTCATTAATAGGAAACTAGATTTTAAAATGGCAAATATAGTTATATACTTTTCAGCTCCTTTTTTTTTTCAGACATTGCATTTTCTAATGGTATCTCCTTGCTCTTTTTTTTTTTTTTTTCAAGAGTAGCTTTTTCCAAACTGGCTTCATGGCCTGGTGATTAAGACAGCCAGATCCCACATGGGTTCAAGTCCTGGACCCATTAACTTAAGAGACATGCTGGGAATGTGTGCATGAGTGTCCAAAATCCTGAGGGGAGGAACAGATGGAGAAGGGATTGTGCTGTGACCATTCCTCATGGGACCATTCCTCCTGCCCCACCCTCTCTGTCTCTGGCAAGCATATGTACCCTCTACCAAAAAAAAAAAAAGAAAAAAAAAAAAAAAAAAAGATAGCCTTCTTTCTTCATTCGCAGTGACATTAATTTTTTTAGACACCAAACCAGTTGTCTTCTCCAGCAGTCTGAAAATCCGGATTTGTCAGAAATTTTCCTTATTTAATTTGTCACTCTCTGAGTCTGGCCCCTGGAAACTGGAAGCTATGTCTAGAAGCTGCCTCACATTTTGAGTAAGCTTTATTGGCAAGGCTCCTTCCTCGAAGACTTTTTGCACTTGTTGTTGCTCCACTTCAGGAGGAGTGACCGAGGAATCAGGTTGTCCTACCATGGGTGAGGCTGAGGCTCTCCTTCGGTTATGATGCCAACAGCCAGCGGGCTCCTTGGCAGTGTGTTTTTCCCTTTTCAATCTGGAAGTAATCTGCGGGTGACCTTTCCCACCACGTGAATACCTCTCTTTCTTGTCAGTTTGCTACCTAATCGCTTTTTTCATCCATCTTTACCTGAATCAGTGATTTCATTGGAGAGGATTTTTCTTCTACACTTATTAGTTGCCATTGTCTAAAGAAGAGCTATTTCTTATCGACTGGGATGATTACAATTCTTCCTAAAAAGGTAGGATAAATGCTTAGTTCTTTGTATTTAGTTACCAGTTACCAGTTTTATAGTCAAAGTAAGGAGTTAGGTAATTATCGTGTGAGCTGTGGCAAAGGATCTTTCTTTCTCATATATTTTTGTATATTCAGTGTGTTAGAATGAAGTATACTCATTGTCCCTTAATTTTTATCAGAAATTTGAGTAGCGCAAGTCTTGTCATGCTGACAAACTGTAAATGAAATGTAAACAAAATTAAACTATCAGGGAAACCTGGAAACTGGATATTTGATGATGTAAAGGAACGATTATCAATTGGGATAATGTTGTTATGATTACTGAAAAGATACATGGGTACATTTTAGAGAAGCATGGTGAAGTATTCACTCATAAACTAGGACTGACTAAAGTAGCTCATGGAGGGTAGGGAATGAGATAGTTTAGGGGGTAAAGATTAAATAAGTTTGGCCACCCATTGTTTATTTTACTATCCTTTCTGTACGTCTTTGAAATTTTTTCTAATACGTTTTAGAATTAGGAATTTTTTGGCTAGCCAGTGGCAAAGTGGTTAAGGTAGCTGGATTCCACATGGCCAACGCAGCTTGAGTCCTGGACCCAGAGGCTTGGAGAACACTCCAGGCACATGTGCGTGCATGCCCCAAAATCCCGAGAGGAGAATGGAGGATAAAGGATTTAAATATGGTCATCCCCCTTGGGAGGTACTTTCTCACTGTTCTGTCTCCCCCATATCTCTCTGGTGAGAGCATGTGCCCTATAGCAAATCAAAAAATAATAACAACAATAATAATGATACTTCCTCATAAAAAACTTGAGAAATAATGATAATAAGGAAGAATAGGGGAAGAGTCATATGTGTCTTCAATTTCACACAACCAGAGTTTTCATAAATTTCTGGCCATATTTTTCTTGGGTCTAGCTTTTTATTTGCTTACTTATTTGAAAAAAATTCTACAGTTTGAGATGTTTTCTATTTTATATGTTGATAATTTATTAAATAGGGCACAGTAGCACTAACTTTTATCCATAAAAAGATACATACTTAAGTATACTTATATACATTATCTATATTACATTATATATTACATAAATAATACATTATATATTACATATAATTACATAGTATCATATACATTATATATATTACATATACATGCTGACAAACTAAATTATATATTACATAATTAAATTGTTTACATATACATATATGTAATATATGTAACATGATTAGTAACATAGCCTTACATGTGATAATTTCGATATCCTTGTCGCTGATAAAAACTTTAGGAAGAACGACACTGTGGTTTTATACATGAAGTTGTACAGGTTTCTAGAACAGGAGCTGTGGTCCATTAGCATCAGACACTTGGATACGCCAAGAAGACTTAGCGAAACAGGGCACTTGATGCCATCTTTCTACCGCTATCTTTCTGATGATAAATGGTACAAAACCAAAAACTTCTCTGATCTCTTCAGATTTTTATGTTTCAGTTTAGGGGTTTCCTTTACTGACAAAGATCTAACTTTTTATTGCACAGTAAGTATCTCAGCTGTTTAAAAGCTAGTCCATTCTCACCTTAGAGCCTTTACAACATCTGCAGCTAGAACCCCCAACTCAGAAGTGGCTAGCTCATCTCGTTTGCTGTGGATGAACCATCTGGCTGCAGATCCCCCAAAGGCCAGCAGGCATTTGGAACTCCAGCAAAAGACAGAATGAGTGCCGCCTACCACATGTGTGTGTGTTGACGTCTAACGGCATAAAGGCTGGCTGGCCCCACCATGCCTCCTTGGCCATTCTCTTTGGCCCTGTGTTCATTCAGCATGTCCACATTAAGACCAGCTCTAGGCTACCGTGTTGGGAATGCAGCAGTGAATAAAACGAACTAGTTCTGTGGCCTCATGGAGCTTACATTCCAGTGAGGAGAGATTATGAACAGATATGCAGAGAAGCAGATAATGCACCTGGCAGTAATAAATGCAGTGACTCTTTTTTAATTGCTAGAGGGTGCATACACTTTCCAGAGAGAGAGGGAGAAAGAACCCTTCAATGGGGTGTGGTCACACTGGAATCCCTGGTCCTCCATTTCTCCATCCTGTCAGGATTTTGGACACACACGCACATGTCCAGAATGTTTTTCAAGGCAGTGGAGCAAGGATTTGAACCATGGTTGGCCTCCCTTAACCAGCATGCCACTGGCTGGACTTTTTTTTTTTTTTTTTAAGAGTAGCAGGTGTCCACAGTAGGCTTAAACTGTTCAATAAACCACGCTCTAATCAGATGTGCTGTCATCCTGGCTTTGTTGCTCCAGTTACAGAACACGGGCAGAGTAGATTTAGCATAATTCTTAAGGCCTTAGGATTTGGGGATTGGTACATGAGCGTTGGCTTCTGTATTCGTCTCTAACAAGAGAGTCAGTGTGACCTTTAAAGCCAGAAACTGACTTGTAGGAACATTTTAGATGGCATCTTCTTCCAATAGAAGACTGTTTTGTCCACCTTGAAAATCTGCTGTTTGGTGTAACCAGCGTCATCTGTGACCTTAGGCACATTTGGATAACTCGCTGCAGCTTCTGCATCAGCACCGGCTGCTTCACCTTGCACTTTGGTTACAGAGATGGTTTCTCTTCTTAAACTTCCTGAACTCACCTGTGCTAGCTTCAGACCTTCCGCCATTTCCTCACCTCTCTCAGCCTTCATAGAACTGGAGAGTTAGAACCTGCCCTGGTTAAAGGAATGCTGTGGCTGGCTTGACCTTCCCAGACCACTGAAACTTACTCCACATCAGCGATGGGCTTTTTCACTTTATCATTCATGTGTTCACTGGAGTAGCACTCTTAATTTCCTTCAAGGACTTTTCGTTTACATTCATAGCTTGGCTGTTTGGTGCATGAGGCCTCATTTTCAGCTTATCTCAGCTTTTGACATGTCTCCCTTACCAAGCTTAATCATTTCTAGCTTTTGATTTAATGTGAGAGGTGTGCAAACTCTTCACCTGACCACTTAAGAGGACATTGTAGGGTTATTAATTGGCCTAATTTCAGGATTATTGTGTCAGGGAATAGGGAGACCTGAGGGGGGAGAGAGAGAGAGATGGAGGAATGGCCAGTCGGTGAACACTCAGAACAGGCACAGTGTTTAGTGATTAAGCTCATGGTCTTCTATGGGTGTGGTTTGTGGCGCTCCAAAACAGTGAAGTAGTAATATCGGCGATCACTGATCACAGATCACCACACATAAAATAATGAAAAGGTTTGCAGTAGTTCAAGAATTACCAAATGGAACACGGAGACATGGAGCGAGCTCATGCTATTGGCACTGAGGGACTTGCTTGATGCAGGACTGTCACGACCTGCAGCGTCTGAAGGGCAGTAAAGCGGGGTGTGCCTGGACATGCCTGATGCTCCCTTACCTCCTCACCTTGAGAATGGTCTGTATAGTTAATGAGGTCAGCAGTGGGATTTATATCAGGCACTTCCTGAGGCTGTTTGTCAGTTCCCTTTGGGAGCGTCCCCTTTTCCATCATAGTGTCCTCATTGTTTGTTTACCATCAGATAAGTGATAAATTGTCAACAGTTAATTATATTAAAAGTTTATTAGTGGGACCAGCAGGTGGCATAGTGATTGAGGCGCTGCCAAATGGCTGACCATGGTTCAAGTGCTGGACTTAGAGGCTTGCTTTCTCACTTTCCCGCTCTCTCTGTTGCTCCATGGTCAAATTGAAAAAAAAAAAAAATGATGATGAATAAAAAAAATAATTAAAAAGTTTATTAATTGATCACCAAGCAGTTTACATACTACATCCTTACATACAAACCCTTAGGATGATACTTGCTTTTGAAGTTGGTACTACAAGGTGCATGGGGAAGATAGTCAGATGGGATCGTGCATATGTAAATAAAAAATGCAAAACCAAAGCACTGTGCATGTCTGGTTTAATCTCATAACAACTTGTATGGGGAGCAGTACCACTGTGAGTGAGTCTGGCTGGGGTCACCCAGTATCCACCTTGGTGTGAGTTTCCTCTGCATGGGTCTGGTTTTCCGGAGGGCTGAATTTCCATGAGATGGAGATTACAGATGACCTGGACTTCGCAGCCTCACATGCTCTGCATGTACCATGGTATCAGACTATAGAATAACCAGTTGTTTTCTTTTTTTTTTTTTTGTCATTGTTTTGTTTTTTGCTTTTGGTTATAGGGCTCTCACTAGAGAGAAACAAAAAGAGACAAAGAGGGAAAGTGAGAAATCATCCCTTGGTGGCAATGACCATGCTGCAACCCCTTCTTAATTCTCCTCTGGGACATTGGGTATGAATATACACGTCCCCAGCGTGTTCTTCAAGCTGCTGGGTCCGGGACTCGAACTGCAGAGCTGGCCATATGGAATCTAGCACCTTAACCACCAGGCCACCTTCTGGCCCTAACCAATTTTAATTATTTTTTTTCACTGCTTTCTTAGGATGGCTACACTTTTTCTAAAGAGATTAATGCTACAAACCATAAAGACGGACACTAATTGCGTTAGATGTCTTGGTAAACACATTGTGCAAAAGACAGCATCCACACAGTTGTCTCTTCCTGCTGCTGCCCCAAGACTGTCCTACTTAATTCATACAGAAGCTTTCGGCACCGTTGAAGACCCCCAGCATGAAAGAAAAAAGAAAACGAAGACTGAAACAGCTTTCAGTAACGTCGGAAGAAAAATTCATGAGCGAATTATTCATGTCTTTGACGAGAAGGGCAATGATTTGGGAAACATGCACCGAGCCGATGTGATTAGACTCATGGACGAGCGAGAACTGAGACTGGTTCAGAGGAACGCCAGCACAGAGCCCCCGGAGTACCAGCTCATGACCGGGCTCCAGATTCACCAAGAGCGACTGCGGCTTCGAGAGCAGGAGAAGGCTCGACCCAAAACCGGTAAGTCCTTGTGCTGTTTGTGCCCTGAGTCCTTTACGGCTACAGACCAGTTTAAATTCTGGCATTTGCTTGTGACAGTGGGGAGAATGAGAAACTAGAACATTCAAAAACATAAATGGTTTCACTATCTAATCTTTTTTCCCTACTTCATCCCTCCCTCACTTACTCCTTTTTTTCCTTGATACCATGTCCATGGTCACTTTAAGCCTGTGTGAAATGAGGGAGAAACAAGGTGTCCCATAGCTTCATCTCCAAATACTGAGGTAAGCAGAGCGACTAATGGGTGTAATGAAGTGAGACTCACGAGAGGGATTCTATTATAGTGTGTCCTGTCCTAGGCTCCTCCTTTTGATTGTTTTCTTGTTTCTAAAGTGGAGATGTTCGGTTAATTATGTGGAAGTATCTTTTTTTTTTTTTTGAGAGGTTTTTGCTATAGGGCGCGTATGCTCGCCAGACAGACAGAGACAGACAGAGACAGAAGCGAGAAACCACCCCCCGGGGGGGATGGCCACGCTGCAATCCCTTCTCCTCCATTCTCCTCTCGGGATCTTGGACATGCACGCACATGCGCCTGGCGTGAGTTTAAGCCACCGGGTCCGGGACTCGAACCACGGTTGACTACATGGAGTCCAGCGACATAACTGCTGGTCCCTGGAAGTATCTTTTAAACTCTGAAGTGATTAATAGAGCCTCTCTCATGCCATAGTGTTTTGTTAGAATTTTGGTGGTAACACTCCTATGTATTTAGCCAGTTGCCTTACAAAGCACTTGTCATTAAAAGCTCAAAGAAGCATGAATTGGATATGAAATGAAGACGTTTGTTTTTCATGGTTTTATAAAGTGCTGCTCATTATGACAGCTGTTCAGTGGGAAGCACACCGGGACAGGAGGCAGGAGCCAGGGCCCTGGGCTGCCGTCATGAGGTTGTGTGCCTTGAGAAAAATCTGTGGTTCAGTTCTGGACGCCTCATTTACCAAGGATGCTGACTGGAAACAAGATACTCAGAGTAGACCAACCAGGGGGGAAAAAAGACCTCGAACTATGTCGCATTTTTAAAAACTCAACAGGGTTGGCTTCATAGCCTAGTGGTTAAGAAGCTGGTTCCCACATGGCCAATGGCAGTTCAAATCCCAATCCCAGACACTTGAAAAGCACAACCAGGTGTGTGTTGCACACGCCTCAAATCCCAGCAGGGTGAAGAAACGGAGAAGGGATTGGGTTCTCTTTCTATCTCTGGCAACCAGAGAAAACAAGATTGGTAAAACAAAGTTAGCAACTAAAAAGATTGGTAAAACAAAGTTAGCAACTAAAAAGATTGGTAAATCAAAGTTAAACAGGGTAGAAAAGCTTAGATGTTGAAATGCTAACGTGTTAAAGGCATTACTCTTTTCTTTTTAAACACGGGGTCTCACCATGTTGTGATCCTGCTGCCTTAGCCTGTCAGCTAGGACGATAGGCACATGCCCCCACACCTTTTCACACAGGCATCTTGCTTTTTTGCCAGGCCACTCTTGAGCTCACGATTCCCGTCTCAGCCTCCCTGAGTCTCCTGCCTGGCCTGTGGGTTGGATCAAGAACCAAACCCTGGACTCCCAGGTTTGCTGGCCTGCGTGCAGTCTTAGCAGCATATGCCATTGCTGCTGGGTCCACGTGACTTTTCTTCCATTGGAGAACCAACTGGTGGGAGTGCTAAGGAAGCAAGGAGGTGTTAACAAAATAACACTCTTTTTTTTTTTTAAATAATTGTTTTTATTTAATTTTATTTATTCATTTATTTATTTTAATTTGACCAGAGACAGAGAGAGAGAGAGAGAGAGAGAGAGAGAGAGAGAGAGAGAGAGAGAGAAAGTGGGAAAGCAAGCCACCAGGTCTGGGACTCAAACCATGGTCGGCCATGTGGGAGTGTCCAGCGCCTTAACCATCACACCACCTGCTGGTCCCAACAAAATAACACTCTTAAGAAAATTATTTTTATTTTAGAATTTAAAAAACATACAGAAAAAGGTAAACGCCCTGATATCTGTCATCCAAAGTGACCAGGTGTTAACACTCATACTTCAGATTGTGTAAATAAAATGAAACATTACAGAAGTGTTAAAGTGCTCTCCACTTCCTTCTCCTGTCACATCTCTCCCTGGATCAGTCCCTGTCACTCTCATTCTTACATAGATGTATTCCTTCATGATTTTATGTGTGTAGAAATGTATGACATAGTTTCTAAGACCTACCCATGTTTATGTAAAAGCTATGATTTGTTATAATTACCCTATGACATTTTCATATAAGCATATATGTATCATAAATTTGCTAATCCATTTGCTTGGACATTGGGCTTGTTTCCAGTTTTTCATTATTATAGACACTTGTGCATACGCCGGGTTCCATATTCCAAGTGGGTCTCATTGCTCTCTCAGCAGTGTATGCCATTTCTTTCTCGGTATCCTCACCCACACTTGGTACAGTCCGATTCTAATGTTTATCATGCTAATGGGTTGAGAAACCCTTACTGTTTTTAATTATTTCCTTTTGCCATTTGAGTTTTTTCTTTTGTGAATTGCCTATTCATCTTCCTTTATTTTCTACCTAGGGGATGTATTTTTCTTCCAACTTATAACGGCTGTTATATCGAGGCAAAAGCCTTATCCCAGTTAGATTTCTCACTTTTTCTTTTTCTTAAATTGACATATAACAGCTGTACATTTTTATGAGTTGTGATGTGATATTTCAGTATAAGAATATAATATACAATGATCGAATCAGAGTAATCGGCATGTCCGTCATTTCAAATTTATTTGTGTTGGGAACATCTGAAATCATCTTTTAGTGACTCTTGAGATACACACTAAATTGCTGCTATAATATATTCATCCAATTTTAATCTATATAACACCACAAGTTGTTCCTCTTACCTGTAATTTTGCTTCCATTAAACACTCTCCCCCTCCCCATCCTGTCCAACTGCTAGAAGTCAGTCTTCTTACTTCTGAGGTTGTCCTTTTCGACTTCGTGAGAACATGCAGTGTCTCTTTCTGTGCCTGGCTGATACTACTTAACACAACATCCTGCTGACTTACTCTTGATACCTCAAGTGACAGGATTTCATCTTTTTAAGAATTAATTTTATGTATTATTATTATTTTTTTAATTTGATCAGAGGGAGAGAAAGAGGGAAAGCCACCAGGTCTGGGACTTGAACCGTAGTTGGCCATGTCCAGTGCCCTAACCACACTACCTGCCACCCCCAAGGATTTCATTCTTTTTAATGTTTCATCTCCTTTTATTACCCACAGCATTTTTGAGATAGGTGTCAATCTTTTCTTTTTAAATGAAATCCTTCCCCTATTCTGATGTCACAAGTATAATCTGTCTTTTCGCCCATTTGCTTTGAAGCTGTATTTTTCACCTCAGACATGTAGTCCATCTGGGGAGATCTAGCCTTTCCATCTGAAAGCTCTCAACTTTCCCCCCTTTTTTGGAATACTATGTCCTCCCTCGTAAATAATCCCATAGCAGGCCAGGATTTCCAGGACAGTGAAGGATGAGGTCAGGATACCCTTTGGTAGCTAGGACAGCATCGGGAAGGGACGACCTGTGCAGTCACGACCCCCATCAGAAAGCAAAATAAGAGCACTTTCAGGTCATCATAAAGCTAAACTTGATCCTTCTAAACAGCCATTCTTTTAGTGTTCTTTCCCTAAATAGAATGACAATAAATGGAAGCATTTTGGACTTTAAATACCCTTACTCAACTGGTAAAAATATAAATAAAAATCAGTACCTATGAGGTTTTTATCTTCCCCATTTTAAAAAGGATTTACTGGAGTGTAAAGTAGTCAGATGAGAGGTGGCAACCAAAGATTTTCTGAAGTGTTTTGGGGAAGTTCAGGTTTCTACATAGCAGATTAGTAAATAATCCTTAGCACCAAATCTTACTGTTTCAAACTAGGACCAACTCTGATAAAGGAATTAACTTTTTCTTCAAATATTGGACAACATGATTTGGACACAAAGAGTAAACAGATTCAGCAGTGGATTGAGAAAAAATACCAAGTTCAAATTACTATAAAGAAAGGGAAAAATGTAGACGAGCCAGAAGAGAAAACGGTAAGTAAAAGCAGGTATGAGGAACTGCTTGTTTGTTCTTTGATGTAAAAATATGATGTGGAAAATCTAAAGGCCAGGCAAGGAGACTAGTAATTCTACCCAGTGATGATAACAGCATTCCAGTTTGTTTTTCAAAATGCAAGAAGCATACTTTACATTCTATTTGATATGAAAATATTCTACTTTATAATTTAAAAGATATATACTATGCTGTTTTACAGACTGTAGAACATCTAACCTTTAAACAGGAAAACTAGGAACTTTATAGACTTATTTATTCTGTTCATTCTTATGAGAAGCATTCATGGTCAAACCAACTTTTAGCAAGTTTATCAGCTTACAGTCTGAGGATAAGTTTTTGGACTAATTGGCTTTTATATACTTGGTAACTTTTCCACCACACAAGCAGAATTAGTCCAGTGTTCTTGAGCCCTAGTGGCACACTGACCATCTAGCAAATCTCTGGAGCCTGGGTCTCTGTTTAATCACTCCATAGTTCTGTTAGTGTAAGTGTGTGTTGGGAGCTATGCTAGACTAACAGTTATGGAGATAAGCGGGCACTTTGCCAATGCCCAAACCTAGTGCTTTGTGTTTGTTCTAGGGAAGGGGTAGTTTGGGGTCAAATATAGCCCCTTAGTGACATGCCAAGGTAGAGGTTTTAACTGATCAAGTCTCAGTGTATCAGTTCATAAGGAGTTATTGTATAGACTTCAGTTTAGCTAGGTATGTAAGAACTGATTAGCTAATATTTAAATAGCAGTAACCAAGAATACAGGCTTTTATGAGTGTTGAGGCATTAATGAGAACATCAAAGACATTGACTTTTAAATTGGTCTTTGGCTGTTTTCCTTTTTTAGGAGGCAATATTTAATCAGATACTCCAGACTATGCCTGGAATTGCTACCTTCTCATCCAAGCCACAGGCTGTTAAAGGAGGAAAAGCTTGGATGTGTGTCCTTCGTCATTTGAGCAAAAAAGAAGAAAAGGCATATAAAGAAACTCAAAAGACCCAGGAGAGAGACATTTTGAACAAAGAAAATGGAAATGATAGGGTATCAAATGTTCCTCAGTGACTTTAATAAGGAAAAATATGCTTCTGAAATAAAATAAATTCTCTGGTTTGCAGTCTTTTAAACAAAGCGACACGACACTTAGTTGAGGGTCAGTACTGCAACTGTTGAGAGCACCCTGTCTTCGATACAGCGCGGGGACTCTCCGTTTTTCGGCAGAGGTGAGCCCAGCTGTTTCCGTTTGGGAGGGATATATCCACTGAGCCGAGAGGCCAAACTCCGTTTTTCACGAGCTGGTTTTATCTTTGGGAAAAAGATAAAATTTTATGGCAGTTATACAAATAGTCTTCAATAAAAAGTCAAGTCTTTTGGGACCAGCAGATGGTGTAATGGTTACGACACTGGACCTCCACAGAGTCGACCACAGTTCGAATCCTGGACCTGGCAGCTTAAACTCATGCCAGGCATGCCCAAAGTCCCAGGGGGAGAATGGAGGAGAAGGGACTGTGGTGTGGCCATTCCCCTTGGGGGATGATTTCTCAATCTCTGTCTCTCTGATGAGCACAGATGTCCTATAGCAAAAATATCCCTAGGAGGTGGGGAGAGCCAAGTCTTCTGTAGAAGTGCAGATTCACACAGTAGAGTAGTTGAACATACTCTGGACAGTCTGCATTTGGCTTTAAGCATTTTTTTTTTTTTTGAGGTTTTTGCTATAGAGTGCGTGCACTCTCCAGAAAGACAGCGACAGAGAGACAGAAAGCGAGAAATCACGGCCACACCGCAATCCCTTCTCCTCCGTTCTCCTCCCGGGATCTTGGGCATGCATGCACACATGCCCAGCGTGAGTTTAAGCCACCAGGTCCGAGACTCGAACCGCGGTCAACTACATGGGAGTTCGGTAACATAGCCATTACGCTAACTGCTGGTCCCTAAGCAGTTTATGTTTTAAAAGTAACAACTTGTCTAAGTAATTTCAACTTACCTTAAGCTTCAGTTTCATCTTGTCAGGATCATGCACAACAGCATGTCGATTGAGGCTTTGCTACAATGAAGGAAAAAGAAAACCGTTATATTTTGAAACTTCAACATTTGATGCCTGTTAACCTGAAAACTCCAAGTAATTTAAATAAGTGGTCAGCCTTCTCTTAGCTATGCGCTGTTGGGAATAGCACTCTACCTAAAATTCCCCACCAGTGCTAAGGACGGAATTCTTCCTCAAATCCTCAACCTAACCACTACCTTTTCCAACACACCCAGGTTAGGAATATAGTGTCTCGATCACCTTTGGCTCTAAGCTCTTTCATTGGTAAAAGGAGGAAAACCAGTTCGAAATGGACTATTCCTAGTTGAAGGAGCCTCTTCTCATGGAATCTCCTCTGGAAAATGAGTGATGTGCTGCTGACCTTGGGAATAATGCTGGCCACCACCAGCTGCCAGTCATTTCCGAATGGTTCAGACCCCTGCTGGGCAACCTCATGTCTCTCCGCAGTCTATGTTACAAATCACGTCATGGCAAGTACCTGTGACCTCCACCCAGACCGCCTCCAAGGCCTCTCCCTTGGGCATCACATTCTTACCTACTTGAATCATGCCGAGCAATACACCAGATGCCCAAGTTCTGTGGTCCCTCATCTTTTTGTTGCCACTTCCCTAAGTCTCTGGCTAAGGGTGGTCTGAAGGACACCCAAAATACCAGCACCTCTGAAGAAGAATAAGGCTCTTGGTCCTCACTTAGCACACATAAGAATCCAAGGGCAGGGTTTGTTACGAGTCCTGGGGCCTACCCCCACAATGTCTGACTCAGTCGGAAGTGGGGCCTGAGAATCTGCATTTCTAACGGATTCACAGGTGGGGCCGATGGCCCTGGTCCTGAGCCACACCTTGAGACCCACTGGCCTTGGCAAGCCTAGTTCTGCAGACTTTAGCTAAGAACTACCTTGGCTGAAGCCCTGCTCGGCTGGCCTTCCCTATCTGCAGGCCACACACACCACGCTGGGCCCAGGAACCCAGTGTGAAAGCACAGGCTTCAGGACTGCATGTGAGGGGCACCTACTTTCATTGCGAAGGTCTTGCCGCAGCCGGCGTGTTCACATGTAAATGGACGCTGTTCCTCATGAAAAGAGAGGATGTGGCTCTGCAGGTTAAACACAGTCGTGTAGGTTCTACCACAGCCTTCTCGCGGACACCGATACACATCCCTTTCTGGGCCATGAGTTTTCATATGTTGCTTGAGATAATCTTTGCGCTTAAATGTCTTCTGGCATACTTCACACGTTATTTCCTCTGGTGAAGTAGATTTAATTTCCCCATTAGAAAACAATACTGCATACATGAGCAGTCAGGACCTAACACCTTAAAACTACACACAACACAGAAACTTCAGAGGAAACTCTAGTTTTTAATGCTAGAAAGTTTGTCTCCATTTTTCTAAGTTTTTATGCCACATAAAGTCACTGGTCACTTGCCAAGGAACCAGGGGTTCTCAGCACGTGACCATGAACAGGTGGAGAAAATGAAACAGGCCAGTTTCCTACCTGGCCCTCCAACACGTAGGGCTGTTCCCAAACTGTCCAGTGAACACTGGCGCCTCCCGAGACCCCTTACTGAAGACCTGCCAGAGCCTGTGCTCCGCTCGGGAGGGCGGCTTGAGACCTGTCCTGGCTCTGCTCCCGTCAGACAGCCGAGGCACACAGCACGCCACAAACATACTAGACAAACCCTTCTACTTCAGGGCAGACACCTCACACCCCACTCTTCATAAGCACTACACCGGTTCTGGGGCGGGGGGGATATTTATCCCATGCCACCATGCCTGCCTTGCCTTTATGGGTCTCCCTGGTGTGTTTGAGGAGTTCTGTCCATGTTTTTGCCACAAAGGAGCATCCCTTCTGACATACGTAGCCTATTAAAAAACAAACAAACAAACATAGATCAGTACGTTCTTTGCCAAGATATTCAATGTAAACACGGACCATAATTCAAAAGGAAACCTACATGCCTAGATAATGCTCCTCCTTCCCAATAGTATTTTATTCAGTTAATCTCAAACTAAGGCTGATGTTGTAGGAAGATCAACAATTGCACAGCAACGTGTTTCATACTCAGATTCTACCTTAGCAGACGCCATTAGAAGGACGCCTTCTCACTCTTGTTGCCCTCAGGAAACTGGATGTGCTGTCTATGGACGCCTGGCGGCTCTATAACAACTCTCTTCCCCTCCCTGCTCTGGGCTTGCCGCATTTTCCACAGAGTATTACACAGTCCTTGTCCTTGGCAGACCACCACTAATAAATCAGCCATCTGGTGCCCACTCCCAGCTTCCCCTAGCCTTGCCACTGTGTAAGTAATACACTGAAATAAGAAGTAGGGCACAGCTAAGGAGAGAAAGAAACAAGAACCCAGAGAAAAACACTGAGCAAAACGGATACTGTGCAAAGCAGTAGCATTAGACTAATCAAATGTAACAGCCAGACTGAGCTTCACCCCACTAGAAACTAAAAAGAATGGCTGCCTCTAGCTCTCAACTACTAATCTTTATTTTTATAGGTTTTTGCCATGCACTTAACAGAGAGAGAGAGAGGAAAAGTGAGAAATCATCCCCACCCCCTCCAAAGGGGGTGGTCATGCCACAATCCTGGCCCGTACATTACATGCATCTGACGTGATTTTCTTTCTTTTTAAAAATTATTTATTATTATTTTTTTAAGTTTGTTATAGGGCATGTGTGCCTACCAGAGAGAGACACGGAGAGAGGGAAAGTTATAAAGCAAGCCACCAGGTCTGGGACTTGAACCGTGGTTAGCCAGGTGGGAGTCCAGCACCTCAACCACCATGCCACTTGCTGGCCCTAGCTACTAATCTTCTTTTTTTTTTTTTTGAAAAAGCAAACAAACAAAAACAAAAACCCACGCCAGTCCTGTGGACTAGCGGTTAAGAGAGCTGGTCCCATTTGGCCATCCATGGTTTCAATCTCATCCCTGGAGGCTTAAAAAACATGCAGGCATGTGTGCTCAAAATCCCAACAGGGTGGAAATGGAGAAAAGATTATGGCATTAACCTGCTCTACTAGGGATTAATGTTCTCCCTGTCCCTCTGTCAAGCACATTTTGCCCTCTGACAATTAAAAAAAATTAAAAAAAATCCCTCCCCCCTCAGAAAAAAACCTTTAAGATCTAGGGCTTATAGATACCAAAAATCCATCATGAAAACAGATAACAGATTCAAGGAGATAAGTCTTTTTTTTTGGAGGGGAAAGAGTAAAAATCTGAAGGCTCTGAAAATGTTAAACTATCAATATTATCCAAGCCTTTTGAATAGCCAAGGAAAAGAATGACATAGGCAGTAAACAGCAAGGTTAAAAACAACACGAATGCCGGTCACAGAGGCCCCGTAGTAACGCAATGCCCAGTGATGCCAGAGCCACGTGAAAAAGCCCCTGGTCTGCATCCCAAGGTCTCCTGTACATGACCAAAGCACATGTGCCCGTGACCATGACCCCAACTAGCTGAGGGTGGACTACAGCAAGAGGACCCTACTGGGGGAATGCCTATGTTTGTGTAAGTGGGTGTCTTTCTCATTCAAAAAAAGAGCTTTCGGGGACCGGCAGTTGGCATAATGGCTCTATCGCTAGACTCCCATGTAGTTAACCGCGGTTCAAGTCCCGGACCCGGTGGCTTAAACACGCTGGGCACGTGTGCATGTGTGCCCAAGATCCCAAGAGGAGAATGGAAGAGAAGGGATTGTGGCGTGGCCATGTCCCCAGGGGTGATTTCTCGCTTTCTATCTCTCTTTCTGGTGAGCGTACATGCCCTGTAGCAAAAGCCTCTCTTTAAATTTAAAAAAAAAGGAGTGAGCTTTTAAAAAGAAAGAAAAACAACATAAAGAAGCAAAGGCTTGGCCGGAGCACTACGACTGTCACAGCCGTGAAGCACTATCAGTCCTTGTGAACACATTACATTTGAGCAGCCATGACAGGAGCGGGAGAAGAGACGCACAGGGCCTCTTTGGATGAAAGAGTAAGAGCTAAATAAGCAGAATGGTGTTCCTGCCTTCTCCGTTTAACCATGGAAGAGACCAGAGAGCACACAGCTAACCATACCTACCCTCGTGCACCTTCCCGTGTCGCTTCAGACTGCTGGGGGAGGCGAAGTGTTTGCCACATCCTTCCTGGGTACACCTGGGCCAGCGACATGAGCAACATTAGCCATGCATTTCCACAGAGAACTCCACGCAGGGAGAACGGTGCTCTGTTCTAGTTCTTTCTCCAAAGTCTCATCTCTTCTCACAATGCAACCAGTCATATAAAAATAAGATGTAAGATATAGACCTAATCATAGGTGAAATGCTAAGTACCTGGGGACAAAATTAACTGAGAGAAAAAAAGTCACATTACCTTTTCTTGCTTATATGACCAAATTAAACAATATCATCTTTTTTTTTTGAGAGGTTTTTGCTACAGGGAGTGTGCACTCGCCAGACAGAGAGAGACAGACAGAGACAGAAAGCGAGAAATCGACCCCCGGGGGGATGGCCACGCCACAATCCCTTCTCCTCCATTCTCCTCTCGGGATCTTAGGCACGCACCTGGCATAAGTTTAAGCCACCGGGTCTGAGACTCAAACCCCGGTCGACTACATGGGAGTCCAGCAACATAGCCATTACGCCAACTGCTGGTCCCAACAATTTCATCTTTATGCCTCTGAAAATATACACTGCTTTCTGGGCGATGAAATGATGGCTCGGGCCGCAGCTCAGCCACTCCCAGTGGTGTGTACCCAGTTCTTGACGGTGCTGCACAGGGGCTGTGTGACAGGGAAACCCGGCAGCAGGTGCAGCAGCCGCAGGTTTGCAATAAAGAGTGTGTGCCACTTTTCTGGGCTTAAGCTGCTAGCAGCAGCGCGAGAATGAGCACAGACCTGCAAGCAAGCCAGGGTGCTGTCACTGCAGCCAACTTCAAGGCCAAGGGCAGCCCGAGGGAGCAGGTGGGCCCAGGCCGGCCACAGCCACGCAGAGCCACCAGCCAGGGCTCATCGAGCCTGAGGAGTCAGGATCCCTCGACGCCCTTTGTAGGCCTCTACAGTGTGCCCAGCCACCCTGTCACGTTCCTAGGGAAACTCTCTCCAAGGGCGGGCTAAGCCCAATTACTTTGTTTTGTCCTTTATCAACCTAATTATAGTGTCTTTATAATGACATTTCATAATTGACAGGCACAATCTGAAGAGCTAAATCTCTTTAAGCTTAACTACAATTGTAGTAATCTCACAAATTATTCTGAAATACATTAAACAAAAACAATTACACTTTAGAGTCTCTAAAATATAAACAGGCATACACAGTACACATCAACAGAGAAACTGCTGATTAGGAAACTGTTCCAGAACACTTGTTCCCAACTTTGGCATGTCAATCTACACATCCAGATTTCAAGAAGTTTCCAGCCGAAGAAGCACCTACTTGAACGGGGGCTCACTGGTATGCTGGCACTGGTGGATTCTCAGCTGCTGATGCTTCTTAAAGGTCTCCTTACAACCTTCAAAACCGCACTGTGTAATAAAGGTTTGTTAGTCTTGTGACAATTAAAGAATCACCAGTTCCCAAAAGAAGCTTGCCAAGACAAAACCACTTATCTACTTTATGTCTAGAAGCTTTAAGGAGTAATGACATTTGAAAAAGCAAAGATGTTTCAGTTCGATAGCCTGCCAAGAATATACTTTAATTCCTACCATAATGTTGGCTTCCAAAATGAAATCTTTATAATTATGATAGCCACTATTAGACTAAAATCAGATATTTGACCGACAGAATTTAGTTGATGAAAAAAAATTTTTTTTGGAGGTTTTTGCTATAGGGTGCTTGTGCTCACCAGTAAGACAGAGACAGAGAGAAAGCGAGAAATCCCCCCCAGGAGGGATGGCCACGCCGCAATCCCTGCTCCTCCATTCTCCTCTCGGGATCCTGGGCACGCACGCACACACGCCTGGCGTGAGTTTAAGTCACCGGGTCTGGGACTCGAACTGTGGTCGACTACATGGGAGTCCAGCGACATAGTCATTACTCTAACTGCTGGTCCAGAAAACTTTAGAATAAGGTATTTAATTGTAAAAATAGAAGACTCCAGCATATATAATCATCATACTTTTGTTTGTTTTCTTTTATTTGCCAGAGGGTGTGTGCAATCACTGATAGAGGCTGAGAGAGAGAGAGGGAGAGAGAGAGAGAGAGAGACTGAGAACCCTCTATGGGGAGTAGTCATGCTGCAATCCCCTTCTCCATCTCGCCCTCTCTTTCAGGATTTTGGGTGCACAGTACATGTGCTCAGCATGTTTTTTCAGGCTGCCGGGTCCAGGACCCAAACTGTGCAGTCAGCCACCATGTGGGATCCAGCGGTCTTAACCACCATGCCACTGGCTGGTCTGATCATGATACTTACAATGTATTGTTTTTGTTGATTTTCATGTTTACGTTCAAAATGTTTCTTCAAGTTTGATTTTGTGTTGAATTTTTGATCACAGCCACTAGCTGCACAACTGTAAGAAATCATATACACCAAAATATTAACAAACCAGGGGAAGAAGAGTTTTAAAATGCAGAAATCTTCCTATTTATAAGAGCTAATTATTCCAAAGAATAGTATAAAACAGTCTTTAGCAAATTCCAAAGTAGTAAGCCATACCATGTATGCCTCTCAACTTTGATGTGATTGCAATGTAACAAGCAGCTTTTTCCATGTTAGGCTTTTGCAAGTCAGAACTCTACACATCAGACACTCTTTATTTATTTATTTATTTATTTTTGTGGAGAGGTTTTTTGCTATAGGGCACGTGCGCTCGCCAGACAGAGAGAGAGACAGAGAGACAGAAAGCGATAAATCACTCCCCCCCGGTGGGGGGGGATGGCCACACCACAATCCCTTCTCCTCCATTCTCCTCTCGGGATCTTGGGCACGCACGCACACAGGCCTGGGGTGAGTTTAAGCCACCGGGTCCAGGACACAAACCCCAGTCGACTACATGGGAGTCCAGCGACATAGCCATTATGCTAACTGCTGGCCCCAATACATCAGACACTCTTTTAAACACTGGCAGAAGGAAAGTTGTAAACACTTGTCCCGAAAGCCTAAACCCTCTCCTGGTTAGGCTTAAATCATGCTGTGGTTAAATTATTCTCAGTTTAGAAACTAATAATGTTGTTTGAAATGTTACCATAAATTGTGTTTCTGAAGACCCCCCCCAAAAAAAAAAAAAAAAAAAAAACAACAACAAAAAAAAACGGGTTTCAGCCTAAACATACGATTGGAACAGAACCATAAAGCATTATTATTACACCCCTTTGGCGTATCACCAAGGCATTCTAGATGCCCCTTATCCTGGCGTCCTGGCCTTGAATGATCTAGAGCCTTTTTGAAGCTTTTTTTAAACAATGTTCTTTCTGTGATGAGTCTTTATAAGCTAAGCTGAGGGATGAGGGCAGGACTTCCTTCCCAAGCCCCAGTTAGCTGTCACTCTTGGTAACACTGAAGAATACTCTGTTGGCCACCGTGCTTTCCCCAGGGCCAGGCAAAGACAGAGAGGGACCCACAGTGACAGCCACAGGAGGTGGTACATGAAGGGGCCGATGGGGCAGAGACCACCAGAAGTCTGCTGACCACAGCGACAGAATGTGGACCACAGGGTCAGAATGCTGAGTGCAGAATAGGAAGCCAAGGGGAGGCGCTCTCTCCAGCCTCCCCTGTAATTAGGCGCAGCCATGTAACTAAGTGTGGCCCATCCTGCCCACTGTCCATACAATGTCTACAGAGGGGCATGCCTCTTTTGTCCCCTTCTGTGGGCCGGAATGCCTATGTGACAGCAGGAGCTCCAATAGGCATCTGGGACCATGAAGTAAAGCTCCAAGATGAGGATGACAGAGAGACCAGTTGAGCAGCCAAGGTCCCTGGTGACCTGGAATAGCCCCAGACTCCCTCTGCATTTCAGTTGTGTAAGGGGCCACCAGGTGGAGTGGAAATTAAGACACTGGATCCCGCATGGACAACTCTGCGATTCGAGTCACAGACCCAGCAGCTTGGAAATCACACTGGTTCTGTGTGCATACATGCCCAAAATCCTAAGAGAAGGGACTATGGCATGGCCATCCCACCTGGAGGCGATTTTTCACTTGCTCTCTCTGGTGAGTGCACAAACTCTATAGCGAAAACTTTTTAAAAATAAAATAAATAAATAAGTAAAAGAGCCTATCTTGTTTGAGCCTCTCCTGTGCTAGATTTCCTGTCCTCCTTGACTCTAAACCTGACCCAAACATGCTAGCTAACCAAGTATGGGCAGGCGGGAGGCAGGTTGGAGAGGGTTCTGACAGAATCCACGGGGCAGGGACATGTAAGACACTGGAAGGTAGTTAAGTACAAGGGGACCATAATTTCATGCTTGTGAGTGAAGCAAAAAGGACAAGATTAGCAGAAAGGAGCCAAATCAGACAGGCCATGTGCGTGACACACTAAGAACCTGGACTCCATTATGTGATCCGGGCTTACACCAACTGTGTGGCACTAAGAAGGGAGACATCCTGGAGGGCGGGTGGGAGAGGGCCATCTGCAGGCAGAGAACAAACTTCCGTCACTCAAGTGAGGAGCAAGGGTCCGAGACAATGGTGGCTGCTGCATGAGGGAGGGATCTGAGGGATATGAGGCAGGACCTGACAACCTACTGACTTGTGCAGGGGTAGGAGAGAAACATGGGGAACCCAGGGAGCTACCCGGTCTTTACTGTAGTCACTGGACATGTAGTGATGTTGCCTACCCAGACAAGGTGGGAAGAGAGCCCAAGCAAAAGGTGAACTCGGCTTGGACTATGAGGAATTTTTGTACATGGAATTGAAGAAGCCACAGACCCCACCAAAAGCACCATGTAGCAAGCAGCAGGATCTGGCCATCAGCACTAAAGGGCGGGCTGGGCTGAGAGTGAGCTGGAAGAGGCCGTCATCTAGTTGTTTCAGCAGGAATCGTCCTCGCCCTTCCATTGGATTCTGTGCATCTATACCCAGGCCCATATTGGCACCTTTTCCTTTTAACTTTTTTTTTTTTTTTTTTTTGAGAGGTTTTTGCTATAGGGTGCGTGTGCTCACCAGAAAGACAGAAAGTGAGAAATTATCCCCCAGAGGGGATGGTCTCACCGCAATCCATTCTCCTCTCAGGATCTGGGCACGCACATACATGTGCCCGGTGTGAGTTTAACCCACCGGGTCCAGGACTTGAACCAGAGTCGACCAAATGGGAGTCCAGCGACATAGCCATTATCCCAACTGCTAGTTCTGGCACCTTTTTTTTATTTTTTAAATTGCCAAAGACAATTGTACTCACCAGAGAGAAAAAAAGAAAATGAAAACCCATCCCCCAATGGGGCATGGGCATACTCAGTGTTTTCTCTTCTTTATCTCTAGCCTATCAGGATTTGGGGCACACATGCCCTGAGTGTTCTTCAAGTTGCCAGGGCTGGGACTGAAACCACAGTCAGACAACTGAGATTCAGCTCTCTTAACCGCTAGTCCACGGGGCCGGCCCCCATTCTGGCTTTAAGATTTAATATTTTGGGCTAGGCAGTGATTTGGTGGTTAAGGTGGCAAGATGCTACATGGCCTCCCAAACCCAGTGGCTTAAGAAACATACTAGGATGGGGCCAGAAGATAGTGCAGCGGTTATGTCACTGGACTCCCAGATGGCCAACCAAGGTTCAAGTCCCTGACCTGGTGGCTTGAAACTCACGCTGGCTACACGTGCATGAGTGTCCCAAGATCCCAGTAGGAGAGTGGAAGAAAAAGGAATTGTGGCATGGGGGGGTATTTTCTCACTTTCCCTCTGACTCTCTCTCTCTCTGTCTCTTGTCTCTCCGGTGAGTGCATACACCCTAAGGCAAAAACCTCTCTAAAAAAAAAAATGCTGAGCCCTTGTGTATGCACCCAAAATTCCTAACTTTCCTAACCCCAATCCCCATATCTCTACAGCAAGCAAATGCACCCTCTAGCAAATTTTTAAAAATTTTAAAATAAAAAGACCTGATATACTGAATATTATCGTTTATTATCATCTTAAAACAAAAAGAAAATCAATGGAGGTCATTAGAAAACCTACGGCTCAAAGAATTGTCTCATAAAACAAAATTATAATATTGAATCTCAACATCTGAACCATGTGGGAGTCTAGCAACTATACAGTTGTTTCCTTTTCTGGACTCCTGCATATTCCTCTGGGCATCTATTATAATACTTTTGTTTTCTTCAATAAAAACTTAATTTTGATGAGTGGTTCCCAAAGTGTGATTCTTGGACCGGCAGCATCAGTGTTGCCTGGGAACTTGCTAGAGAGGCAGATTCTCAGGTCCCAGCCCATACCTACTGAATCAGAAAATGGGGTGGGCTCTAGCAGTTTGTTTTAACCAGCTCTTCAATTGATTCTGATGCATTCTAAATGTTAACTCTGCTGCTTTAAAGAAGCAGCTGGCAGAAAAGCAGCATCTCTGCTCTTCTAGAAATGAGCAACTCCTAGAAAAAAAATAAAACTTGTATGGCAGTGGAGCAAAGGCTTAATTCTAAGAAATATAGGACGAGGGGCCAGCAAATGGTGTAGTGGTTAAGGCATTGGACTCCCACATTACTGACTACAGTTTAAGTCCTGGACCCGCTGGCTTGAAAATCACATCAAGCATGTGTGTGTGCACGCCCAAGATCCCAAAAGTAGAATGAAGGAGATGGGATTACAGTGTGGCCATCCCCTAGAGGGAGTGATTTCTCTCTCACTCTCTCTCCATCTCTTTCTGTCCCTCTGGTGAGTGCATATAGCAAAAATCTCTAAAAAAGAAAGAAAAAGAAAAAATACAAGATGAACTTTTTTTAAAAAGTTTTTGCCATAGGGCATGTACACTCATCAAAAAGAGACAGAGATGGTGAGAGGGAAAGTAAGAAATCACCCACCGGGGTGATGGCCATACCACAGTCTCTTCTCCTCTCTTCTCCTGCTAGGATTTTGGGCATGCATGCACACACGCCCAGCATGAGTTTCAAGCCACCAGGTCCACTATTCGAACCATGTTCAGTCCTGTGGGAGTCCAGTTCCTTAACTGCTACACCATCTGCTGGTCCCCAAGATGAACTATTAAAAGCTCTATTTCCAGAGCCAGCAGGTAGCATAGTGGTTAAGGTACTAGACTCTCACATGGCTGAACATGGTTCAAGTCCTGGACCTGGTGGCTTTAAACTCATGCCAGACACATGTGCATGCATACCCCAAATCCTGAAAGGAAAACAGAGGAGAAGGGATTACAGCATAGCTGTCCCCTCTGGGAGGGGGGGATATTTCTCACTTTTTCTCTCTCTTTCTCTCTCTCTCTGGCAAACACATGAACCCTATGGCAAAACAAACAAAAACAAAAACTCTACTTCCTCATGACTAAACCTTTTCTTGTATTTAACTTTATTCATTTATTTATTTTTAACTTGATCAGAGAGGGACAGAGTGAGAGCAAGTGAGACAGAGAGGGACAAAAAATGAGAAAGCAAGCTGCCAAGTCCGGGACTTAAACCACGGTCGGCCATGTGGGAGTCCAGCATCCTTAACCACACCACCACCTGCCAGCCCATGACTATATCTTTTATCTCAGCAGCTTATAAAGGCCCTGACAATGCTGAGCCAGGAATCTGCCTCAGAACCATTTCCACCTAGTCTAAACTGGGCTTTTCAAGCCCGATTTCCAGTCTACTATATATAAATTAAAGGCAGATGAGAGGATGCAAACTCGAGAATGTCAAATGAACTTATTCCTGTGTTTATTACAAACAAATGACTCACAAACTCTTCCTCTCTTCTACACATTCCAAACCTATTCTCCTCTGATGTAAAAACAAAAGTCTTGCACTCTTTGATCTGTGAGTTTAGGGTTTTTTTTAAAGAATTATTTTAATTTAATTTATTCATTTATTTTATTTTAATTTGACCAGAGAGAGTGACACAGAGAGGGAGAGAGAGAGAGAAAGTGAAAAAGCAAGCCGCCAGGTCCGGAACTTGAACCGTGGTCAGCCACGTGGGAGTGTCCAACACCTTAACTACCACGCCACCTGCTGGTCCCTGTGCATTTAGTTTTCTTACCAGGTCTAGATATTAAACACAACCCAGTTGGAAGGCCTAAAAACAGTCCTTAGTACTTACACAAATGGCTTTTCTCCAGTATGAATCAGGACATGGCGACTAAGATGGTAGTCCCTGATGAAGGCCTTGCCACACCCATCATAGTCACAGACGAATGGCCTCTAGCAGGAAGAAAAGGGAAAAAAACACGTTACTCCTCTCCTAGTTAGTAACTCTGGTATTATTTAAAAGCCTAAAATGTCTAGCAGGCAAAGCTACAGACTGCATCTCCAGTATCCAACATGCACGGTTTCCACTCAGTAAGTATGGAAAGCACCTGCTGTACCTGCCAAGGCAAGACACAGAATGCCTGAAGTCACACGGCATACAAGGGGCCTTTGCATAGCTCACGGAGGGCCAGCCCAAGACTTGGTGGTTAGAGGCAGTTGGATACCACATGGCTGACCATGTCATTGAAGTCCTAGACCCATCAACCTGAAAAACATGCTGGACATGTGTGCATAGTGCCCAAAAATCCCAAAAGGAAGAAGAAACAGAGAAGGGATTGTGGCATGACCATGTCCCACGGGAGGTACTTTCTCACTTTTTTCTTTCTTGGCAAGATTTTTGCTATAGGTGTGTGCACTCGCCAGAGAGAGAGAGAGAAAGCGAGGAATCATTCATTCCCTAGGAGGGATGACCATACCACACAATCCCTTCTCCTCCATTCTCCTCTTGAAATTTTGGGCACGCACACACATGCACCCGGTGTGAGTTTTTTAAGCTGCCAGGTCCAGGACTTGAACTGTAGTTGGCTATGTGGGAGTCGGCAATGTAACCATTACACCATCAGCTGGTCCCTTTGCTTTCTGGCAGTGCACATACCCACCGGCAAAATTAAAAAAAAAAAAAAAAAAAAACAAAAAAAAACAAAAAAAAAAAAAACTCATGGAAAATGTGTATTATGAATAAACTGCATGAATTTCAGTTTTGCACAAAATAAATTCTCATTCCATGTTTTCATGAACTTTCTGAATCATCGTAAATGCCACAACTTCACAAAGTCAGTCCAACAGAATTTGAAAGAATAGCATTTGGGATAAGTAAGTAGCCTTCACAAACACTGCACTGCATAACTAACGGGCTCCTAACCTGACACCAGCTAGCCCTGCTTACTGGTAGGACCACCCCATCCAATGACACTGGCCTGCCTTCCATACCCACAACCACTGTAACCACCACTTAGGATCCAGGTCAGAGGGGGAACTCCAGTCCAAACACATCCTCCCAAATAACCAGTTCTGTGTACGCAACTACAGAAAGCACACCACAACGACATCCGGAAGTGAGGTCCCAAGGCCTCAGTGAGAATACTAGGAGTGAATGGACTGGAAAGACACGGGTCAGCTGTACTACCAGGAATGCCACCACAGAACCTTCCACTGCTCGAGTCATGGAGTAGCCACAATAAATATTTGTCAAAGTAGTCAGCCTGAGATTTGAGACAACGAAGATGCCGACTCCGACTTTTCCAACCTGCATGAAGAAAGCTGGTAGTGTCAATATCCAGATACTGCACACAGGTCTAAACGGAAAGCCATGCTCTAATTTGTACTCACTGATTATATAAAGGCTAGAAATATGGGAAAGAAAGGGCAAAAGGACAGACAGGGAGGCAGAGCATTAAGGATGCTGAGTGAAGCCAGTCACTGGGGAAGACTGCCAAGGGAGAGCTAAGTGGAAATGAAAACGCAGAGGGAAAAGTTGCCAGTGAAAAGGGCCAATAAGGAAGAGGAAAGAACAGCCCTCTGGCGCTAAAGACCAGCTAAGGAACGGGGTCAGGAGACACAGAGGAGGTGGTCGTAAGTTAAGAGTAAGCTCAAGGTGCAAACACAGGGACTATAGGCCCTGGTTTAAGAAATTAAGGGCCTTGGAACCAGCAGATGGCAGAATGGTTGTTGCATCGCTGGACTCTCATGTAGCTGACAGTGGTTCAAGTCCCAGACCTGCATGCGTACCCAAGATCTCCTGAGGAGAATGGAGAAGGGATTGCATTGTGGCCATTCGCCATTCCCCTTTCCCCTGGAGGGGATTTGGTGGGATGATTTCTCGCTTTCTGTCTCTCTGTGGAATACACTTGCGATATAGTAAAAATCTCTCTTAAAAAAAAAAATTGAAGCCTTTAGCTGAAGATGTGTGAGGCCTGGCTCTCTCAAACTGGGAAAGTGGGCAGCTTCATCGACCTCCACAAGTCTTGCTGTCCTCACCTGCAACACAAGCTGCCTTGTCAGGTCAAGGTATCTGACATCGCAAAGGCTCCTACTGCCCTCAAGATATAATCCAGACTCCTACCTGACCTACCTCTTGGACATCCTCTGGTGTGATCACCCCATCCAATGACACTGGCCTGCCTTCCACTCTCACGACCAGACAGGCTCCCTGTGCAGCTGTCACTGGACTCATCTGTCTCCATGACAAGGTCCCTCCTTACACAGAGGCCCTGCCTAAGGGCGTGAGCAGCACTCCCTTTACTGCACCTCACGACTACCCACCTGTCCACCTGAACTACTAAAGCCTAAGGGCCGAGGCTTAGTCTATTTCATTCACTGCTCCCTCTGGTAATGAGTTATTAAAGAATGAAGGCAGGCTACTTGCCAGACCCAGGTACATAGATGTTACTCTCTGCACCCAGTCCAGCAGGCTAAAGCTTAAGATAGGTGTCACCAAATTGTGCACGAGTTTACAGATTTTGGGGAGGTGCCTGACTAACCAAGATTTAAGGTTAAAGAGGAGGGACCAGGAGTCAGCGACATAATGGCTATGTCGCTGGACTCCCATGTAGTCTACCGCTGTTGGAGTCCCAGCCCTGTTGACTTAAACTCATCCCAGGCGCGTGTTCGTGCATGCCCAAGATCCCCAGAGAAGGGATGGCAGCACGGCCATCCTCCCTTTGGGGGTGATTTCTCGCTTTCTGTCTCTCTCTGTCTTTCTGGCCAGTGCAAGTGCCCTATAGCAAAAACTTCTCAAAAAAAAAAAAAAAAAAAAGATTAAAGAGGGAAGAGTTGCTTCGTAAGCACCGCTGTCCCACAAGAAAGGTCCTGGAACTTTTCGTCCACTCCCTCAGCTTCTCCTCTTAAGTCCACGATACCAAAGCCCCGAACATGTCTCACTTAGCATAGCCTGTGGCCCTGAGCACCGGGCACACCTGCAGTGGCTGTCCTAGTGCCACGCGACACGGTCCCACATCGCTAGCTACCGCTCCCCAGGGTCACAGGGCTGGACGCCACGCCCCCGCGCGGGCGCAGTCGGGCTTCGTTACCTCCCCCGTGTGCTTGCACAGGTGAGCGTCTAGCTTCCAGGCCTTGTTGTAATTGGCGCTGCAGTCGGGAAAGGAGCAAATGAACCGCTGAGCGACAGCAGGCGGCGGCGGAGGCGGGGCTGGGCCCTCGCCGGCTGCGATAAGCGCATCCACGACCGTCGCGGCGGGCACCGCCTTCGCGACCGAAGCGGACGGCTCCAGGGTGCCCGGGTCTCTGCGCCAGACGCGCACCCACGTGTCGAGCCACGTGCCGCGAACAAGCGCGCGGGGCCGACCGCTCCGGGGCGAGCCGGATCACTTCCGGGAACGCGGCCCCGGCGGAACTGGGCGGGTCTTGGAGCGTGAATGCGTAGGCAGTACGCTGCGCATGCGCGAGTAGGATCCGCGGTGGCGCGCACCCTGAGTGAGAAGGCTTGAGTTAGTGTGTCGGGAAAGTCCTGTGCGTCTTTTGGCTGCTGAAGTGTTGAGCTACTGCTTGAATGTAGTTCATTTCTCGTCCGCCACCCAAGTCCACTGCAAAGTCCTATCCTTGCATGGTTTAGTCTGTTCTTAGCACATTGTCTATTTATCCTCCGTTGTCTTGGATTCTCTCCACTTCCGAAGGAAGCCCCAGAACGTTGCTCACCAAGCATGTCTGCTCCCTGGAACCCCACGGCGATCTTTTCAAAATCCCAAACCCCAGAGAATACCTGCACCAACTAAACTACAATTTCGGGGAGAGTCGGAAACAGGTGTCACTACTTGAGGGAACTCTCCTGGTGATTCTATTAATAACAATTTGAGCAGCACTGTTGAGAGACTTGAATGAATATAGGAAGCTTGGTTTATGAGGGCTACGTGTCTAAAGGATGTCTGTGGATGAAGATAATAGTGACAAGTGGGATTGTCTGATGTTCCACTAAATCGCATTTTTCACATCCTACATCATTCCAAATCATTACGCAAGCCCCTGTGTAAATCTGAGGAACAAGTCCCTGGGCAGATTTGTAGTTTTGAAAATAAGCCAGGGCCTAACAGTTCTGAACTGGAATCCTCACTTCATACTCAGTCTTGAGCCTCGGTCTCCTCATCTTGAATGTGGGAAAGATAATAGCGCGTGTCTCATAGGGGTCTCAGAACAGGACTGTAACTGTGATGTGCATCCCCTGTGGCTTTCCTGCATCGGCACCAACAGTCTGGAGTAGTTTCCCTTGTGCTGGTTCTGGCCTTTTCCTCCGTGCATCATGAACACGCCAGGGTGTTTGGTGACTCTCGGATCCTCTTTCCTCTTGGCCCCCCAAGCCTACACAGTGCATCCATGGCTCTTCTCTTGCCTTCTGATTTTTTTTTTTTTTTTTTTTTTTTGTCGTCTTGGCCAGTTGTTCTGCCTTCTTAGCCTGGCACCCAAGTTCATGTTCTCATCCCTCTGCTGTGATGTATTACGTAGCAGGAGAGCACTGGCTTTCAGGCTTAGACACCTGACCTTGGATTTTAACTCTAAATGTACTAACTTTAGGTCTTTTTATTGGGGGGGGGGGGATTTTTGCTATAGGGCATGTGCGCTCTCCAGAAAGAGAGACAGAAAGCGAGAAATCACCCCCCTCCCCCAAGGAGGGATGGTCACTCCACAATCCCTTCTCCTCCATTCTCCTCTCAGGATCTTGGGCATGCACATGCGCCCAGAGTGAGTTTAAGCCACCGGGTCCGGGACTCGAACTGCAATTGACTACATGGGAGTCCAGTGACATAGCCATTATGCCAACTACTGTTCCCCTAACTGTAGGTTTTGAATTTCTTTTTCTTATCTCTAAACTGGGACTATTTAAAACCTACCTGTTGGGACCAGCAGTTGTTGTAATGGCTGTACCACTGGACTTCCAAGTAGTTGACCACGGTTCGAGTCCCAGACCCGGTGGCTTAAGCTTACACTGGGTGCGTGTGCGTGCGTGTGTGCCCAAGATCCCAAGAGAATGGAGGAGAAGGGATTGTGGTGCGGCCATCCTCCCTGGGGGGTGATTTCTTGCTTTCTGTCTCTCTCTCTTTCTGGTGAGTGCATGCACCCTATAGCAAAAACCTCTCCAAAAAAAATAATAAATAAAACCCGTTAGGGTCATTTTAAAATTTAAATGAGATTATAGTAACTACTAGTTCTATTTACTGTGTGCCACCTCCATGCTAGGCTCATTTACCATGAACCTGCAATTGTCCAACAACTCTTCATGTAAAGCAGCTGGAAGATCCAGGCCATGCCATACACTCAACAAATGTCGGCCTTTTTTTTTTTTTTAGAGGTTTTTGCTATAGGGCACGTGCGCTCGCCAGACAGACAGAGAGAGACAGAGAGACAGAAAGCGAGAAATCACCCCCCCGGGGGGTTGGCCATGCTGCAATCCCTTCTCCTCCATTCTCCTCTCGTGATCTTGTGCATGCCCGCACATGCACCCGGCGTGATTTTTAAGCCACCGGGTCTGGGACGCAAACCATGGTCGACTACGTGGGAGTCCAGCGACATAGCCATTATGCTAACTGCTGGTCCCAAATGTTGGCCTTTTTCTGAACTGATCCATGGCTCCATCTCTTTCCTCTCTGCACTTTACTCACCCATGGCCCACACATCTAAATGACAAGTGGATTTTTAAAAATTTACTTTCACATCGTGCAGTTACCTCACATTCAGCATTATTTGTAAGTTAAATAATCTCGTTATCTCTGCCTGGCCACACCTTCTTTGGCCCTGTAATCCTCTCACCAGCGTGGAAAACTTATAACAGTGGTTCTCGACCCAGGCTGCACATTAAAGTCTCCTGGGAGCCTTCGATGATGATTCCCGAGTCCCCACCCACATCAATGGGATGAGTCTCTGATTCAGAGTGGAAAAATATTGATGTGATCACCTGCTCCTTCCTCTGCCCTTCCCCGGCTGGCTTCTGCATCTGTCCATGCTCCTCCTTCCTGTCTTTGCAGTCTCCTGCCTTTAAACTCTCCTACCAGTGGCTGCCAGGACTATCTCCCCATAACACCCAAGACTTTATAGGTTTAAGTTTGCAAGACTGGTATTTGCAAAACATTTTGTACTCTTAGCTATAATTCCTGCAATTTGGGAGACAATACTCACTTAGGAAATGGGGGCCCTGGGTTCAGGTCTCCTCCAGGCCCTTCCTACCCTAGTCACAATTCCAGGCCCAGATGAAATGCTCTGTCAACTTAAATAACAAACAGAGAAAGGGGCTCTGTAAGGAATATGAGGGGACTTCAAAACGTTTGTGAGAAAATAGAAATAAAGTGTGAGTTTGTTTGGGTGCAATTTTTTAAAAAACAAAAGCATAGTTTTTTCATTATATGTGTTGGTTTTTGTTTTTGTTTTGTTTTGCTTTTTGAGAGTTTTTTTTTTTTTTTTTTTTTTTTTTTTTTTTTTTTTTGCTATAGGGCGTGTGCACTCACCAGAAAGACAGAGAGAGACAGAGAGACAGAAAGCGAGAAATCACCCCCCCGGGGGGGGGGGGGAATGGCCACGCCGCAATCCCTTCTCCTCCATTCTCTTGTTGGGATCTTGGGCACGCACACACATGCGCCCGGAGTGAGTTTAAACCACCGGGTCTGGGACTCGAACTGTGGTTGGCTACATGGGAGTCCATCAACATAGCCATTACACCAACTGTTGGTCTACATAATATGCGTTTTCTGAAGACCCTTGATAGTTTATTCAGCAGTAGCAGAAGATTATAATTTGGCTGTGGGTGCTCTGGAGTCAGTATGTCCAAGACATGTTGACATGAGGCAAGCGGAAGCTTATAATAGCAAACAGGAGATGTATACATAATTCATTTTGAAACACAAAGAACATTGGTGGAGGTGCTTATCTCAGAGCTGACATCAATTCACTGGTGGAAACCACGTGTTGGGCAAGTGTTCCTGTGCATCTGGCTAGCTGTCCTCTGACTCACGTAGCAACCTGCAGTTAGGAAAGTCCTTGGCAAAAATTTCCGTTACAGGCATTTATGCATAAAAGCTCTTCAGAGTCTTTGTAATATGAGGTAAACTTCAAAAAGTTCATGGAAAATTTATATTACGAAGAAAAAAATAAGCATCGATGTATATTTTGTTTTGCAGTAACATATGCTCATAATTCCTTCCATTTTCCCACAACCTTTCTGAAGTCCCTATGTATTTCTTCTCATAGGCATGCATGTGTAAGGGCCCTCCCTTCTTAGCTTTATGACACTATTTTGTTTGGGTTTGACACAAGTGAATCCATCTTGATATTGATAACCTGCACACTTCCTCTAGGTAAGCCTCACAAGGTGACTCCAGCCCCCACCCACCGTTTCTGCCTTTGAGCTTTTGTGACACTTTTCTTTCTGAAGCACTCAGTAGACGGTCCTCAAATATTAGGACTGTTTTTAACTATTGAGGCACACAATATCCTGCTTCTTCGATCTTGATTTAATTTCTAAGGGCAGGAACTGTGAGATGTTCTTTATGAATCATCAGTAGCAAGATGGCTTGCTACAGGAAAGGCGGAACGTATTATTTGTTAATTGAATGAACATAGCCATGAATCCTTTTTGTGAAATCTTATGTAAATCACATTTTACATGAATACCTTCAACAAGGAATCTTTCACGTGCAGGGACCAGAATCCCACTCAAACTAATCTGAGAAAAAGAGATTCATTGTAAGGATACAAGGGGAGCTCACTGAACCAATTGCAGGAAGGCCTCAGGATTGGAGAGTTGTCTGCAGATAGCCTATGTCTCAGTCTCTCACTGCTGGGGTCTGCTGTCCTTGTCTTCTCCTCCTTTGCTCTCCAGGAGACTCTTAGCTTTTGCATTTACATCGTGTGTGTGTGTGTGTGTGTGTGTGTGTGTGTGTGTGTGTGTGTTTCTGTCTTGCTCAATCTCTCTCCCCTCCCTTTCCAATCTCCCCCTCTCTCTCTCCCCTTCCTCCCAAATCCTACTTCCCTAGGTTTCAAATCCTCACAGTCCCGGGTCTCTCCTTGCCTCTGCCAGCTTCTCCATTCTTTTCTCCGTAGGCCAACTTCTTCTGTAAAACAGTTTCTGCTTCTGTTGACTGTGGTTTTGCAAGGGCTTTGGCTCAACCCAACCAGCCCAGACCTGACATAATCTGGTCACTAACTCCTGTGGCTAATTATCCTTGAAAGAGAATTTGTGGCCCAACCGAGGTCCAAGCTCTTCCCTAGGCCCAGCCTCAGCTTGGAGGGATACGACTGTGGGTCACAAAAGTTAAGAGCAATGGTCGACCTTGACATAACTGCAGCATACCTTTCTCGTTGGGCAGTTCACTAGCCACCTTTTCTGTGTGTCTTCGTTCCTCTCATAATGGGAGCTGGAGATCTTTTCTCACCCCTTGACTCTGAGCCCAGCCATATGACTTGCTTTGGTCTTATGAGTTGAAAGTGGTATGCGTGGGTTCCAGGCGTAGGTCCCAAGTGGCCTGTGTTGCCCCTTGTATCTCAGCCTTTGTCATAAACACTGTATTTCTGCATAGCCTGTTCCAGGAGGGACAAGAGAGAAGTGAGAAGAAAAACCAGACACCTCTTTTCATCCCAAGCCCCACATTGATCAGCCTACCATGAGCTACCAGTCCACCGATCTGTGACATTGAATAATTTTTTTTTTTTGGAGAGGTTTTTTTGCTATAGGTACATGCACTCGCCAGAAAGACAGAGAGATAGAAAGCAAGAAATCACCCCCTCAAGGGGATGGCCACACCGCAATCCCTTCTCCTCCATTCTCCTCTCGGGATCTTGGGCATGCACGCACACATGCTCGGCATGAGTCTGAGGACTCGAACCACAGTCGGCTACATGGGAGTTCAGAGACATAGTCATTTACGCTAACTGCTGGTCCCTGACGTTGAATAATTTGAACCCATTGAGTTCTCAGATGGTTTGTTACACAGCACTTTGGAAGAAATTGGTAACTGACATACCTTCTTTGTTGGTACTTTCCCTCAGTCAATAAACATGCTCAAATCTCTTCTCTTTTAAACAAATGAATCATGTCCCTGTGACTCTCGTATTTATTGCCTGATTTTACTCCTTCCCTTAACAACCCAGTTGACTGAGAAGATTAGTCTATGCTCTTTTCTGCCTATTCATATTTTCGTCATCATCATTGAAGTTTGAAGCATAAACAAAAGTAAAGCATAAAGAACCCCTTTGTAGGGAACCAGCAGTTAGCATAATGGCTATGTCACTGGACTCCCACGTAGTCGACTGCAGTTTGCATCTCAGACCCGGTGGCTTAAAACTCACGCCAGGCGCGTGTGCGTGCGTGCCCAAGATCCTGAGAGGAGAATGGAGGAGAAGGGATTGCGGCGTGACCATCCCCCCTGGGGGGTGATTTCTCGCTTTCTGTCTCTCTGTCCCTCTCTGTCTGTCTGGCGAGCGCACGCGCCCTATAGCGAAAACCTCTCAAAAAAAAAAAAAAAGAACCCCTTTGTACATATCACCTGGCTTCAATATCCATCAATTTTTTGCCATTTTTGTTTCATCTGCCTTCATTCCTAATCTAAGACCCGTAGACTTGCAACCTCTACTCCTCCTATCCTCCTTCTCCAGGGTATTTCTTAGAGAGTGCTGCCACCAAGCACCCATGGCTTCTCCCCTTCCCGCACCCTGGCATTTACTAAATGGTCCATCACTGTTGATTCTACAAGCTCATTTTCAGTTATACTCAAGGGAGGCCCTGATCCTCTAGTCCCATGGTCGATTATATCAGAAGATATAGGGATTGGGAACCAGCAGTTAGTGTAATGTCGCTGGACTCCCACGTAGTCGACCGCGGTTCGCGTCCTGGACCCGGTGGCTTAAAACTCATGCCAGGCGCGTGTGCGTACGTGCCCAAGATCCTGAGAGGAGAATGGAGGAGAAAGGATTGCGGCGTGGCCATCCCCCCGGGGGGTGATTTCTCGCTTTCTGTCTCTATGTCTCTCTCTGTCTGTCTGGCGAGCGCACGCGCCCTATAGCAAAAACCTCTCAAAAACAAAAAAAAAAAGGAAGATATATGGATTTAGGGATTAAATCCATTCATGCTCTAACTATGTAGAGATGCTCAGAAGCTATTCTCAAAACTGCTCCAGATATTCCCAGCTTTTCAAGACCTTCTAGCACTTTCTAAAGTGCTGCAGCTCTTTTAATGAATGTACCATATAGACAATCAGGTTAGCCTCTCCTCTGACCATTGTCTACCCAACACTTCAGGGAAAATTAACTTTCAAAAGAGAGAGTTTGTCTGTCTGTTTCTCTCTTTATCTCTCTCATGAAAGAAAAAAGAAATTTAAAAGTCACATAAAAGGGACAGCCAAAATTCCTTTCAGCTCTAACATTTAAGATTCTTTGATAGGAAATAGTGAGATGGTTAGACAGTTTTGAGTGAGAGCTTGGCAAGACAAATGTGATGCTTCCAGCTCTAACATTCTTTGATTCTAAGAAAAAGGGAAAAGAGTGATCATCTTTTGAGCCAGAGTTTGACAGGATAAATAAAGCTCTAAATGAAAAGAGGGAATGTAGTTAGATTAGAACAGAGAATCCTGGAGTGGAAAGGCACACTAAGAGGCCATTATTATCAGCAGAGTAGGAGGTCTGGACTCACGGAACCAGAAGGAAGGGGCAGGGAGAAAATATATGAACGTTCAGGTAAAATGGCAATTTAGTAACGGTGGTGGTCAGAAGCCTGGGCTTTAAAGTTTGGCAGACCTGACTTTAGATCCTTGAGCCTGTTATTTAATCCCTTTGAAGTTTATACTTTCTGTACAATAGAGATGATAATATCTATGCTATGTTGTGAGAATTATGTGAGCTAATTAATTCAAATAAGGTGCTTACCACGGGGCTCAGCACACTGTAAGTAATAAAAACTAGCAGTCTGTTTTTGGTGATTAGATTACAAGAGGTTGGGACTTCCATCTCGCTAGCTGACTCTCCTCTTTCCCTCCTGAACTCTCTTGGGTCACGCACTTTGCTGAATCAAGCTACGATGTTGAAGTCTACAAGGCAAAGAATTGAGGATGGCTTCTGGCTAGTAGCCAATGAGAAACTCAGGCTCTCAGTCAGCAACCTTCAAGGAACTGAATGCTGCCAATAGCCATGTGAGCTTAGAAGTGGATCTTGGCATGGGACCAGCAGTTGGCGTAATGGCTATGTCGCTGGACTCCTGTGTAGTCGACCGCAGTGCAAGTCCTGGGCCGGTGGCTTAAATTCATGGCATGCGTGCCCAAGATCCCAAGAGGAAAACGAAGGATCCCCCCTGGGGGATGATTTCTCGCTTTCTGTCTCTCTCTGTCTCTCTGGCGAGCACACATGCCCTATAGCAAAAACCTCTCAAAAAAAAAAAAAAAAAGTAAAAATAAAAAAAGAAGTGGGTCATGCCCCAGTCATACCTTCAGATGACTGGCTCCTTCATTTGGACTGGAAAATACCCTGTAAGAAAGTACAGTGCAGCTATGCCCAGATTTCTGAGCCACAGAAACTGAGATAATAAATGTGTGTTGGTTGAAGTCACTGTGTGGGGGGATAATTTGTTATGCAGCATAACACGTAGAATCAAAGTCTTTCATGCCACAAAATAACTATAGACCTGGTGATCTTGAACTCATATGAAGGAGAGACTATTTGAACAAAGGGGGTGAAACAGGGAACCAAGTCATTCTTTCTTTCTTTTTTTGCTATAGGACACTTGCACTCGCCAGAAAGACAGAGAGAGACAGAGGGACAGAAAGTGAGAAATAACCCCCCCAGAGGGGGTGGCCACACCGCAATCCCTTCTCCTCCATTCTCCTCTCAGGATCTTGGGCATGCATACACATGCGCTTGGCATGAGTTTAAGCCACCGGGTCCGAGACTTGAACAGTGGTTGACTACACGGGAGTCCAGTGACATAGCCATTACGCCAACTGCTGGTCCCATCAGGTCCTTATTTCTTTTTCTTTTTTTTTTTTTTTTGGAGAGGTTTTTGCTATAGGGCGCGTGCGCTCGCCAGACAGACAGAGAGAGACAGAGAGATAGAAAGCAGGAAATCACCCCCCAGGGGGGATGGCCACGCCGCAGTCCCTTCTCCTCCATTCTCCTCTCGGGATCTTGGGCACGCACGCACACGCGCCCGGCGTGAGTTTAAGCCGCCGGGTCCGGGACTCGAACCGCGGTCGACTACGTGGGAGTCCAGCGACATAGCCATTACGCTAACTGCTGGTCCCAGGTCCTTATTTCTAAAGCACATTTTTAACTCAAAGAAACAAAACCACATGCTCTGTTACTTCTTTTGTAGCTAGTTGGGGGTGCTGGAAAAAGACCTTTGAATTTTGCCTGAAATGCCACTAGCTACTCAAGTATGACCTTGCGCAAGTCTTCCCAATCTGCATCTCCTCATGTACAAAGCAGAGAAGACCCTGTCCCATGTCTCTCATGGACTTGTAACAAGCATCACATGAGATCTTGGCATGTTAACCTCGCTCTGCCTTAACAGCCAGGTGAGGATAACAGTTGTGAGGGTTAAACACATGCAAAGCACATAACAAAATGCATGACTTTGCAGAATTGCTCAGTAACTTTAGCTCTCATCACCAGCATCACCATGATCTGTTTGAACACCTCTACCAGTCACAGCAGGTTATCCATCTGCAAAATGTAATTGACAAGATTCTCAAATACTGGCCCCGACAGAAAGAGAATGAATGGATGAATAAACACTAGTATGTTGGCCAAGGTCAGCCCAAAGTGAGCTAAAGACAAAAAAGTTCTGTCCACTTTGTCCTGGGTTGAGCAAAAGAGTCTCACCCCTCTTCCATGTGCTTGCTATAATCCGAGTCCTTCAAGAAGCCTTGAGGAGTCCCTGATGGTCTCATTGTTCAGTTAGGCGAGGTCTTCCAAGTTGTCACTTGTGCCTAATCCTTCCTCCCAGCTGGACTCTGTCAGCAGATTTTTTCCCTCTCTCTCAGCATCTCTGCTTACCATGCTCCCTGTGACCTCCGTCGGACATCTACTTATCTGGAATTAGCTAGTGGACAGTGATTAGACATGGTACTATTTCGCCTTCTTGGCTATCAGCTCATCACAGGATCCCAGCCTGGCCTCTCTAATTAGCCCTCCTCTCACTTGGTCAGATCATCACATTTTCCTGCAGCTGTAATTGCCCCTCCAGGGGACTGCCACAGGCCGGTGCTTAATCACTCCCATCTACTTCAAATCCATTTTAGTCCGCAGTAGCCATATTCGGTCTAGTGAGTGAAACTTAATTGCTCGCTGATTACCCATAGGGTCAGGCGCTTGAATGTGCAGTTTTCATCCAGTACACACACAAGATTTTCTGTGTTTGCTAATTTCCTCTGACAACTTTTTAAAAAAATTATTTTACTGAGCTTTATTTTTATTTATATTTATTTATTTATTTTTATTTGACGAGAGAGAGAGAGAGAGAAAGGGAAAGTGAGAAAGCAAGCTGCCAGGTCCAGGACTTGAACCAGAGTAGGCCATGTGGAAGTCCAATACCCTTAACCACCACGCCACCTGCTGGCCCCCTCTGACAACTTTTTTCACTGAACTACCACAGATGCCCTCGCAGAGATGAGATACGTTTAAGGAGCCCTTGCCCCATTTCTGATGGCTTCTTAGCTAACTTTAGGGGTAAAATCCATCCAACTCTCTTCACCTCCACAGCCACTGTATTGGTCCAGTCTGCCATGGTCTCACCTGATTTCCAGGTGCGGCCTGTATCTGGGCTCACCTTCTCAAATGCTTTCTCCACTCTGTAGCTGAAGGATCCTTTTTCTTTTTTCGTTTTTTATTTTGAGAGGTTTTTGCTACAGGGCGCGTGCGCTCGCCAGACAGACAGAGAGAGACAGAGAGATAGAAAGCGAGAAATCACCCCCCAGGGGGGATGGCCACGCCACAATCCCTTCTCCTCCATTCTCCTCTCGGGATCTTGGGCACGCACGCACACGCACCCGGCGTGAGTTTAAGCCACCGGGTCCGGGACTCGAACCGCGGTCGACTACGTGTGAGTCCAGCGACATAGCCATTACGCTAACTGCCGGTCCCTGAAGGATCCTTTTTCAATGCCAAGGATAGCGATGACATCCCACAGCCCATAGGTTAAAGTCCCAACTCTATTTTTTTTGTTTAAGTTTAATTTTTTTTTTCATGAAAAAGAGAATATGAGAGGGCACACAAGCAAAGGACGGATTGAGAGAGGGAGGGAGAGAGAGAGAGCAAGAGAGAGAGAAAGAGGGAGACCTTGGACTTAGAGTCTTATTGTGCTGTGATCTTCTTTCACCAGCCCTCCAGATAGTCGGGACCTCAGGGCACACCTGGCACGTTTTAGTTTGATTTGGAATCCCAATCCAGGATTGGCCATGTAGTTTCCAGGCCTGCAGAGCAATCCTCTACCACCTGTACCGGAACAGTTGGGCGTCAACTCCTTTAGTATACTGTAGGACCTCAAAGGACTCAGCGTTATCTCTTGACCTCACTCTTCTTCTTCTTCTCCTCCTCCTCCTCCTCCTCCTCCTCCTTCTTCTTCTTCTTTTCTTCTTTTTAAATTTCTTTTCAGAAAGATTTTTGCTATAGGGTGTGTACACTCACAGGAGAGACAGAGAGACAGAAAGTGAGAAATCACCCCCCAGGGGGAATGGCCACATTGCAATCCCTTCTTCTCCATTCTCAGCTTGGGATTTCAGGCGCACGCACACACGTGTGTGGCATGAGTTTCAAGCCACTGGTCCAGGACTTGAACTGCAGTCATCCATGTGGGAGTACAACAAAATAACCATTATGCCATCTGCTGGTTCCCTGACCTCACTTCTTACCACTTGCGATTGTGGTGTGATTATGTTGCATGGAGAATGCTTTCTCACTGTCCCTTTCTCTCTCTCTAGAGAATGCACACACCCTCTGGCAAAACTAAAAGAAAAAAGCCTTAAATCTATACATAGTTTTCTGATAATAAGTTTTCATGAACTTATTGAAGACCCTACATACTATTTCTTGGTTTGTATCACACTTTTCTTGCCCCCTACTGTCTCTCAAAACTGTCAGATGCCTACTTGTCCATCAGGTAATAACACAGAGGTCAATTCCTTCCAAGAACTTGCCAGTTGGCTAGCTGGTCCCACTCCATACCCCAGAATATTCTACACTTCCCTCCTTACAACACTTAACACCGTTTACTGCAAACGTCTGTCTAATTAACCCTCCCTGACAGTGTGAAAACTCTGCAGGGCAGCCTCCAAGTATCTGTTCACCACTGTATTTCCAGCACCTAGCACAGGACAAGGCACATGATAGATGATAATAAGTATTTCTTGACTCAGTCAATAAATTGCCCACTGCTACTATGAAGCAGTAGACATAATGGGAAGTTCTTATGGCTTTTCCCTTGGTCAAACACCTTCACTGTTCTAAACAACGTTTCATCTGAAACATTAATTTTTGCCTTGGACAGAAGACCTGATTATTACTTTCTGACATGCCTGTGATATTTTTATTTATTTTCTCACATACTTCACAAGTTATCTATATTCCATGAGTTGGCTTTGAAATACCGCTTCCCCTTCTTTCCTTCTTAGTCACTGTAAATCCATTTCTTTAATGCCAAAAGGCATGCATAGAAACATGAGAGAGGGAGGGAACGAGACAGAGAGAGAGAGGCACCCTCTCCCCCAGTAAACCCTAGCTGACCACATGTGGTCTGATGCTCTAAGAAATACGTAACCACTAGGCTAAGAACTGACCCGCAGGTCAATTTTTGGCTAGTTTCTGTACTAAACACTTTATTTACTTATTTTTGTTTATTGATGTTTCTTCATTTAATGAGAGAGAGAGAGACAGTCGCTCTCAACAGGGCCTTTCTGCCACTGTCCACCTCCAGTCTCAGCCGGCATGCCCAGGGAGGTCCCAGGATATGAACCCAGGACTTTTCACATTTGGTCCATCTCACTTAAACCCCCACCAAGTTTGTGAGGCAGACATTATTTATATTCACAGATGAGGAAGCCCCATGTCCTCGGGCAGGGATGCTGCCCCAGTTGACCATGTTTTGGGGGGGCATATGACTGCTCATTCGTCTCTCAGGTTCCCACCCTTGATAATCTCTGCTTGTCTCCACATCTGTGGGTCCCAGGGAGTCCTGTCGAATATTCCCCTTACTAATGTAACTGGAGGTGTTTATTTATCAGCTACACCATACCATTTTAGAGTGAAACCTTTACCTTCTTTTCTTAAGAAGTTTTTTATTGCAAAGGAGCATATGTACTTGCCAGAGAGTTAGAGAGAGTCCCCTCTCCCCTGTGGGTAAGGTCACGCTGCAATCCCTTCTCCTCCATTTTTCCATCCTGTCTGAATCTTGGTCATACACATGTCAAGGGCCTAGAGGCTGAAGTGACCCCTTACGGAGGTGGCTGACAGCTGTCTTACCTGCCACTGAGACAAGCGAGCGCACCTGTGGGGCAGTGCTCTGCTCCAAGGCCAGCCCTCTGATTCTCTTCGTGTTTCCGAACTTTGGATTTTATGCTTTCATTTGCTCCACTGTGTGGTTATGACTATGACCTTCCTTGGACTCACTGAGGCACATGAACTGTGTGACCTCAAGCCTGTCTGACCATTCCCAAATGCCACCTTCTCTTTACCCTGGACACATGAGTCACACATATACCCATAACCTCCCTTCTCTCTTAACTGTGGTCATCACCTCATCCTTCCTGCTGGTCAAAATCTGACAAAGGAAAATTCCATAATCCAGCTGCTAAAAAGCACCAAACAAGCCTTGTTATATATCTTTTCTTAATAGCTGTTGAATAACCGAGTTAATCAATGGGCCAGGGAGAGGAACGGAACACAAATGGACTAATGAAGTGGGCTGACTAAACACTGGTGCTTTACCTGGAAGTACCAGAAATCATAAAGCCCTCAACTCTGCAGACACGAGTCATCCACAGGATTGCCTGGGGCCCAGAGAGATGATATGACAAGAATCTATTTTCCAATCAGCTGTCCTAGAGAGGCTGGGAAGCCTGAGCTCCCAGCCCAGACTACAGGACTTTGGTGGCCTCCAGCCCCTGTCGGAGAAGATCTGACTTGGGAAGTTTATCTCCCTCTTGGAGCTTCCAAACTATTGATACTAAGCTTGTCTTACTCCAAAGCCCCTGTTCAGGGGATCCCAGCCTCTATGTCAATCTGCCCAGTAGTTCAAGATGAAAGGAGATGGTGAAATACCATCTGGAGAAAGGGGTTCCTCTGGTCCAGTCCTCTCCCACTGGTCTCCAGGGCCAACTTCCGAGGCAGGAACCAGCTCTTTCCAGCGGAGGTCTGTGTGGAGAGGGGGTAGGAGGACGATTCTGTGCACCTGGGAACATCAGGGTCCTATTCAAGACTTACAGAATGTATCTGGGGAAACCACCGTTCTAATTTATGTGATTATATGAACTTGCCCCAGAATCTTAAAAGAACCTCTTAATATTCACTTACCTATGGAGAAGAGAAAATATTAATAATTGGTCTCAAATGTTTGTCTTCTAAAAATAGGGTTTTGCACAGATGGAGGGACAGTTATTGACTCTCCTGTTGATGTCCCTGTCCAACCCTCTTCCCCCAAGGAAGAAAGAAATCTAAAAAGTTAGAGATGCCTTCCTTAATTTGTGGCTAGGGTGGAATGGAATGAAATGGTTCTGTTCAGCTTTTCTCTTTTCCTGGTGTTTTATCATCATTTTCCCCAATGGAGATAGGGTTAAAGAAACTGATTTCTGTATTTCCTGTTGCAAAAATAGGAAGGAAAAAAAAAAGTTCCAGTGCATACAAAAAGCTCTTCCTGTGTCACCTTTACATTATGTCACTACAACTGAGGCTAGGGGGCGTTTCAGGGACTTCTCCCCAGAAATACACACATGTAAGCAAAAAATACCGCACACAGTTTCATGGACTTTGGGCCCTGGGTTAATGATTGCTGCTCCAGAGATAAGTAGAAAAGGGTTTTCCTAAAGCAACACTTAGGGCAGCTGAGATGAAATGGAACCAGAAACTTAATTTGGAAATTTAGATTACTCGGTTGTTCTTTGAGTCTCAACTTGAAGTGCTAGAGCTGGTGACTGTTAGCAAAGGAGTTTGTCTCCACCAAGTGGCCTCCTCCAGCATCCTGAGGGTGGGCTAGCCTGGGAGCCTGTTCTCCTGTGGGGTCGTTTGTGACAGTAACTCTTGTGCATGAACAGATGACTTACTGCTTGCTTTGCCTCCCAAGAAATTCCCCCACTTATTATAGCACAGTGATTGTCATGGAGAGACATTTGGTTATGGTATCAGGGGTAATGGGGTAGCAGCTTAGGTAGTTCTCTCCACGTTTAGTGGGAATCTGTGTGACATGCCGCACTGGCCCCCAGGGGGTGTCAGGGGATGTGCCCTGAGAGACCTCCGAGCTTATCACTGTCTGGTACAGGCACCGTATGACTGTGGCCAGTGCCGTTTTCTTGGTTAAACATGTTAAAAATACCAGATTGGGGGATCAGTGGGTGGTAGAATGGCTACATTGCTGGACTCCCGCATAGTCCACTGTGGTTGAGTCCTAGACCCAGAGGCTTTAAACTCACTCTGGGCACATGTATGTGCATGCCCAGAATCCCCAGAGGAGAATGGAGAAATAGGAATTGTGGCGTGGCCATGCCTCCTGAGGGGTGATTTCTTACTTTCTGTCTCTCTGACTCTCTGTCTCTCTGGCAAGTGCATGCGTCCTGTAGCAAAAATCTCTCTCAAAAATAAATAGATAAATAAATAAAATACCAGACTGAAATCATTCCTCATTTATAGCATGTTTGGTGAAGATAGGCATTACTAATATTGTTACATGTAAACTTATTTATTAAGTTTCTATTTAGCTTGCTTGGCTTAATAAATAGAAGAATGTAAATCTGGGAGAAATTTAAGGTAGTGATCTCTGGAGGAAATTAAAGGGCCGATTTTTCTCTTTTGTAGTTATTTTGAGCAAAAAGATTCTTTTGTTGCTGGCTATATAATAGGACTTCAAAATGTTCACAAAAAAGAATTGAAGTAAGAGTTTATATTTGGTGCAAAAAAAGTTGAAGTCCATGCATAGGTTTTTCATAATATGCATTTCCGTGAACTTTTTGAATAATCCTCTACATTCGCAAAAAATGAAAAGTACTCTTCGAAAATTATAATTATACTAAAATCAACTTAAGCACTATTGTTTTTTCTTTAAAAAATTGTCTGGTTGGCCTGGCTGGATGATACAGCAGTAATGTGCTGCTTGAGCAAAGCTGGATTGATATAGAAGGTCATGGGTTCAAGTCCCCAGTTGACATGTCATGCCTGGCGTGAGCTGCTTTAATCTGGGTCGGGAAGGTTGGAGGTGGGAAGGATTGTGGTGTGGGACTCAGTTGAGGATATTTATCTGTCTCTCTCGCTTTCTCTTTCTCTCTTTCTTTCTCTGTCTCTTACTCTCATGAAAGAAAGAAAGCTTTTTAAAAATTGTGTAGGGAGTGGCAATAAATAGGATAAATATCTTGAGTGTAGCTCACGCATAACATTGAGACTTCCCTGGACAGAGTGGCTGTCCTGTGCAATGATTTCAGGGTTGAAGAAAGAATCCCTGGTTCTTCTACTTCGGGCTCAAAGACGACACAAGCTAATTGGGTCACTGGGAAGGTGTACATCAGCACCTCCCTATGTCAGCACCCTCCGGCCATAGGCCCCCAGGTGCCCGCAGTGGTTGGGTTCACTCCCCATCCCATTTGATGCACGAATCTGGCAGAGTCTGGCCAGAGAACACTGCACTGTATTTTTACGCCCTGTGGTTTCCTAGAGGTCCTCGCCCAGACCAGCTCAGATTCCTTTACACTTCTGAGGCCTCTGGCTGGCCTTCTGGACACCAGGTTGTCCCCAGAGGCGTGCCTGGAGCTACTGGAGCCTCTGCACCTGTGAGTAGGTGTGGCAGCCCGGAGCCTGGCCCTCAGCCGCGTTAGCCAGAGGCTTTGGAGGGAGCAGCACAGCCAGAGACCTTGCCTGGAGTGGGGTAGGCCAGTCGGGTTGTGCTTCCTCACCCTTACCAGTGACCCAGGGAGCTCTTTCTTAAACTCACCTCACGGTCTGCTTCTGGGGAACGTGGAGTCAAATCGTGGAGTCAAATCATTTTATAAAGCTTTTTATCCAAAGCATGCCTGCCTCCCAGTTAGACTCCCTTCAGTTTGTTGCTCTCTAGAAGGAAACATTTTGCATTTATCTTAACTCTTTTTATTTATTTATTTATTTTTAGATTTTTGCCATAGGCCATGTGTGCTTGCCTGACAGAGACAGAAAGAGAGGAAAAGTGAAAAATTAAGGATCATCCTCTCTGAAGGGGGATGGCCATGCCACAATCCCTTCTCCATTCTCTCTGGACTTTGGGAGTGCAAGTGCACATCTCCAGTGTGTTTTTCAAGTCACCGTGTCCAGGACTCGAACCATGCAATCCCCTACATGGGATTCATCGCCTTAACCACCACACCACCTGCTACCCCCCCCTTTTTCTTTAACATTTTAAAATAACATTCCAATAATGCTATTTCCTGTTTTTTTTTTTTCTATTAATTTTCTTTTATGGAATATGAAGACTAAGCCCCTGCCCCCTCACTCTTACTCCATTCTCACCTTCCATTCCTCTCTCTCTGAATTTCCCTAATATGTTTATAAAATAACAATGCTATGCTAGCGTGAATAGAACCTATTACATGCCAAGCATTGCCCTAAGCATTTTACATGTGTTCACCCCATGCAATAGATTCTCTTATGATCCCTACTTTACAGATAAGAAAATTGAGTCCCAGAGTGTGTAAGCAAATGGGCCAAACACACAGCTAGTAAGTGGTGGATTCAGATTTGAACACAGGTAGCCTGGCTTTAGAATCTATGCCCTTAAACATTGTGTCGTACTGCTAGAATTATGCCATAAATTTAGTTATACCAGTCTTTGATATTTAATACTATTATGATTATGTTAATACTACTCATAGCCAATCCATGTGGTAAATTGTGATTTATCATTCCTTCTCACAAAACGTTTAATCCTGTCCAGAGTTAAAAAGTTGTCTGGTTTTCTGGTCTTTGGCGTCATACGTACTTATCACTAATGTCACTGAGCGAAACCGCCCCTCGATTTGCTCAAACACGTATTCAATCAATTTTACCTTTGTGGAGAAATTTCTCCCCAAACCCTTCTGACCTACTCCAATATGGACTAGCTACTCCAGGACTGGCTACAGAGCCATCATCCGGGGAACCCCTTTCCTTGTCATCCACAGGGTTTCGTTGTTCTCTCTTCTGTTCCCTGGGTCGTAAGTTTTCCTCATTCATGATTTACTTTTCTGTCTTGGTGGAGCCCTCTGTAGCTTCCAGAGAAAAAGCATATAGAAATCAACATTTAAGGGATCTTATCCATGGGAAAATGTCTTCACTCTACCTTCCGTCATTCACCAATCATTGATTGTTTGGCTGAGTATAGGATTCGAAGTTTGGAGTATTTTTTTCCTCTGCGTTTTCAAGATATTTCTTCATTGTCTTCTAGCTTCCAGCACTGTGCCGAGAAGTTGGAAGACATTTTTGACTCTTGATCCTTTTTACCTGTATAAGATTCTACTGACTTTTTTCTTCACAACTCTGGAAGTGTTTAGGTCTTCTTCTCCTCTGAGTTCTAACATTGAATAATGATGTGTTTTCGTGTGGTCTATTTCCATTCACTAGACACTCAGAATCTGGAAACTCCTGTCCTGTAGCCCTAGGAGATTTTCTTGAATTATTTCTTTTTTTCATTTGTTCTAATGTTCTCATCTTTTCATTTCTATTTTTTATTTTTCTTTTTGCTCTACTTTCCTCAGTTTCAAAAGAATTTTAGAAGGGCTAATACTTCTAAAGGATTTAATGCTTCTAAAGAGTTTTATCCCCAGAGTTTATTTCTCTTTTTCGAGAGAGAGAGAGAGAGAGAGAGAGAGAGAGAGAGACAACACCCCAACAGGATCTTGATACATGACCCTCCAGCTCTAGCTAATCCCAGATCATGGACACACTCGTGCCAGCCATACTCAGGGAGGTTTCTGGACATGAACCTGGAACCTTCCCATATGGATTAGCGTCACAGAGTGTCACGCTTTACCCCTGCACCACAATCAGGCCTCTCAAGTGAGCTTTTAAAATATTCTGTAATCTTTTTTGTGTCCCAATTTTTCTATTGTTTTATATTTAAAACTTTTAAATTTGCTCTTGTTATTTTTCACAGCATCCTGCCCTTGTTTCAAGCATGTGCTATCTTCCCTTACTTCTTTGAGGATACTAACGATAGTAATTTTGAAATTTTTACCTGCCTCCGTAGACTGTTTCCTCTACTTTGCTTTTTTTGTGTTTGTTTTGTTCCCTGTCTTATATTAGAAAGTTTCTTCAGTTGTGTGGTATTTCTGGGCTGTTTTTATATTTACTTGAAAACGAGTTGAAGCCCTGTGCACATGGATGATGACAGAGTACTTGGTCATTTCATTGGGAGCCTAAGTTTTTACATTTATTTTTATTATTGCTTTTAGTTTGCCATAGGGCGCACATGCTTTCTGAAGAAAGAGAGAGAAAGAGAGAGAGGGAGAACAAAATCACCCCCTCCCCTGGGTGGATGGCCAAGCTGCAATTCCTTCTCTTCCATTCTCCTCTCGACATTTTGGGCATGCACACCCAGTGTATTTTCAAGCTACCAGGTCCTGGACTTGACTTGTGTAGTCGGCCACGTGGGATCCAGCTGCCTTAACCTCTGTACCACCTGCTGGTTGTTTTTAGGGCTTTTCTAAAACTCCGGGCTGGTCAGAGTCCCCACATTTCAGCAGATGGTGTGTTTCTATAGATGGTGTAATTCTGACTACTTGCACCCCAAAAGCTTTGTGGAGGAAGAGACTGAGAGTTTCCCTGCCCATTAGATAAAACGTCTCTGGGTCCCTCTACTCTCAGCTGTAACAGTCTCCCATTAATCCAGAAGCCTCGTGCTTTTCCCTCTTCACTGAGTATAACTCCAGCATTCTCCTAGAAAGAGGAAAGGGGAAACTGCAAAGAATGACATTGGAGAGCCTCCCAAAGCTCTGCTTTGACCAGCTATGTCACCCACCAAGCAGGAAAGGCTCTTTCCCTGCCCCCTTCAAGCAGCCCAGCTGCACTCCACCCAGTCCTCAACCTACTAGGCTTTGCCTCCTTGCCAGCCTGTGGAACTACTCAAACAAACCAAGTGCCTCTCTAGTGAGGCCAGGGTGCACCCACTCTCTCATGTCTGCAAAGCCTGCCTCCCACAGCCCTGCAGACGCACTCGCTCCCCACTGCAGCCCGTGACCCTGGGTGGTGTGCGAGGTCCTCCGCCCCCAGGCTGAGTATATCTGACCAATAAACTGCTGGCATCTCAGCAGTCCAGTTCTGGGCGTTGTGTTTAGCCATCTCATACTGTTTAGTACAGAGATCCCACACTCACAGGCTGAATAGGAGGTGATCTGTACACACACACACACACACACAGAGCGAGAGAGAGAGAGAGCGAGCGAGAGAGAGAGAGCGCATTTGTACCTGTGCAGTACACCAGGGGTCTAACTGTTGCTTTTTTGTTTATTTGCTATAGGATGCATGCACTCACTGGAGAGAGACAGAGAGAGAAAGTAAGAAGGCACGCCCCCGGGGGAGTAGCCACACCTCAATTCCTGCTTCATTTTCCTCTCAGGATTTTAGGTATGCACACACGCCCGGCATTTTTTTCATTCGCAGGTTCTGAGAGTCAAACTGCACAGTCAGCCACAAGGCATCAAGCCACCTCCACCACCACACCACTTGCTGGCTGCCTTTTGTTTTTTTCCTTAAATACTTAAACTTTTTTTCCTTTTGATTCATATATTGCACCTGCGTATTTGATTCATAATATTGCACCTGCGTATTTGAGAGAGAAAAAGAAAGGCAAGCACCTTCCACGGGTCTGGTCACATCATAATCCCCTTCTTCCAGTCCTGCACGCCATCAGCTCCTGGGCGCCTTCCATGTCCAGCATGTTTCAGGCAGACTGGGCAGAGGACTTAAACCAGGGTGGACATATGGAGCCCAGCTTCTCTTGAACAGTGCACTACAGCCATGCCACAAGGCCCTCACTGCTTCTTCTTTTAAGTAATTGTTTATTTTTATTTATTCATTCATTTATTTTAATTTGACCAGAGAGAGACACAGAGAGAGAAAGAGAATGCGAGAAAGCAAGCCACTAGGTCCAGTACTCGAACTGTGGTTGGCCATCTGAGAGTGTCCAGCGTCTTAACCACCATGCCACCTGCCCTCACTGCTTCTTAAATGACCTTCGATCAGTCTTTCTATTCCAGTATCTCCCTTTTTTTAGAGGAAAAATGATAAACACTGGAGTCAAACTACCTGCGATTGAATTCCAGCTCTATCCTACATCCTGGTGCTGTGGACCCGGGCAAGTTATGCAGCTTGTCTGCACCTCAGTTTCCTCATCCCAAAAATGAAGATAATAACAATGCAGTGTTGTGATGAGCACGCACGATACCACGTTACAGTCTGGGCTTAAAGATGGTGGCTCAAACATGAGCATTCACTTCTACTTTCTTCTGAAACTCCAGTAATATGACAGTAAGAACATTTTCCCCAAATGTCTGTAATTCTAGCAAGATGAAAGAGTAAGAGACAAGATTGTAGCAACCACATTTTGGACGTTGGGAAGCAGAGAGTTGACGGTAGCTGGGTTAGTAAAGTCAGAAAGCCTCGGGGGAAATTAAATACAGTAACACATGAGAAACTCTCCAACCAGCAGAGTTAGTGAAACTAGTTTGGAGGCTTTTACACTGGTAGAAAAAGAAAACATTTGGAGAGAATAAGACAAATTCACAGACTTCCTGAAACAATGGACCTGTAGCAGTTGGCACTGCCTTGGAAAGGATGCTAAAGGAATGAGGCTGACTTATTAACTGAAAATAAGATTTGAATTATACACGGGATCTTACTATGAAAAAAAGCTACTCACAAATTTCAAAATTTTCTCATGCCAACATAAACTCATACTTTAATTCCAGTTTCCCATGACCTTTTTGAAGCACCCTCATTCATGCTTGGGAAGTGGGGTAAGATATTATTTTGAACTAAATAGCCAAAGGGAACAACTTATGTATTTAAAGTATGCAACGATCGATCACCATTACCATTTCACGCGAGAGAGAACCTCGGCCAGCGCACCCCCAAGGCAGGCCGACGCGCCGAGTCAGCATGTGGATTCCCCCCAACACGGTGGCTGCTGCAGCCTCCACTGCACATGGTGAAGCAGACCCGGGCTTTGTCATCGTCTTTGCTAGAGGGCACACGCACTCACCGGAAAGAGACCGAGAGGGATGGGCGAGAGGGGAAAGCACGCCTCACCACCACGGGGCGTGATCACACTGCAGTCTCGTCTTTGTCTTATCTTCCCTCCTTTATGGATTTGGGTGCACACACACAGACACACACGCACAGAGCAGTATTGTTTCTCAAGCCACCAGATTCAGGACTCAAACCACATGTTGCTCTCCATGTGAGATCCAGCTGCCATAACCACTAGGCCACACAGCTGGCTCCAGATACAGCATTTCTGAGCACAGCAGCAGACTGTAGGAAGAGCTTATTGGTCTAAGCCCAGGGGACAGGATGGAATGAAACACACAAGGCCATGCCAAAGGTGCAGGATCCAGACGCCGTTTTAACCCTGGGTGAGGGGATGCTGAGGACACTGGGCACTTCAGGGTGAGGGTGAGAAGGAGAGGGTTTCGCTCAGACAGAAAGGGAGCTAAAAACCCCTGGTTCAAACTGACCAGATTTATTTATTTACTTGGTTTTGTTGTTTAGTTTATTTACTCAGTGAATGAGAAAGAAAGAGCCCCTTTACTAAGGTCTTGATGCCTCTTGATCCACTGCCAGCCTCAGCCAGCCACAGATCGTGGGCACACGTGTGCCAGGCGTACTCAGAGGTCTCTGGAGGTGAACCCAGAACCTTCCCATGTGGGTTAGCTGTAGCAGAACTTTAACATTTTACCTGTACCACCATCCTTCACCCTGGTAATGACACCATTGCCCAGGGTTTGTGCTGTTCACAAACAACTTGCTTCTGAGCAGAGACCATACAGAGCCATCTTGTGGCGGAGAAAAGGATGCACAGGTTTCAACCTGAATCTGATAGGATTTTATCCGACAGTAGCAGGTGTAAATACATCTGCAAGCTCTTGTTCCCTTGATTTCTCCCATATGGCCAGGCAGCATTTTAAAGTGGTAAGCAAATGTTTACAGCAATCTATACTCATCTCACTAACACATTTACCACAGGTAATTAACTTAACTACCTGATAAAAATGTAATTGGCATGTTGTAATGCTAGCTATTGTCTGAAAAGACTTTGACTGACAGTTACTTATATTAGCTTCTTGGTTATCTTTATAGGCACATAATCAAATCCAAATTTGATCATTATTTTGTGATTTGATTAAAGTAAACGACCAAATTGGGTAATCACACTCTGGAAAGATTTATTATTCGCCTCAATGATGTGGTTTGGGTTTTGATATTGTTAGAAGATAATAAGAAATTAGTCTGATTGCTGTCTGAGGCTGCCAGTGCTGGGTAGCCATACCCTCTCGTGCAGGATAAACCGAATTCATCAGAGACAATTCCAGTCCATTTGTGTGCTTCAAAGAGTCATGTTGCCACTCCCGGAAGCATCTGTCATTTCAGGCCAGGCTTTTATCACGATCAGTAACAACACGTGCAGAGCTTGCCAGGCCCCGTGTTAGCTGTCAGTCAGGCTACCAGGAGCAAAAGGGTTAAGGGCAGCCCACAAACCCACTTACTTTGTAACATTGATTAAACCCAAAATAATCACTTTCAGCAGGAGACTCACAAGAAAAAAATATTGAAAAACGAAGATTAAAAAGCACCTTGGGGCACTTACTTGCTTAGAGGTTCTTGCCTTATGGTGCGTGGGGGAAGTGAGGGGTGGGATGGGGGAACAGACGAGACAGTGAAAGGGACGTGAGAAATCACTTCCCCAGAAGGATGGCCACGCCACAATCCCTTCTCCATTCTCCTCCCAGGATCTTGGGCATACACGCACACCTATCCAGTATGATTTTCAAGCCACCAGGTCCAGGACTGAAACCGTGGATGGCCATATGGGAGTCCAGTGATGTAACCGCTACATCATCTGCTGGCTGGGACACTTATTTTAAATAAACAAAGGATCTGAAACAGAATAAAAAGGGGTCCCTGAGAAGGAGACGGGCCTCCCTTGACCCTGGCCTGTTTGGCCTGTGGACCGTCTCTCTCTCTCTCTCTCTCTCTCCCTACTTCCTCTCTCTCTCTCTCTCTCTCTCTCTCCATACTTCCTCTCTCTCTCTCTCTCTCTCTCTCTCTCTCTCTCTCTCTCTCTCTCTCCCTACTTCCTCTCTCTCTCTCTCTCTCTCTCTCTCAGTAAACCTGGACTCAGCAGCCTGTTTCCTTGTCCTTTAACTCTCTGCTGCTGCAACAGAGAATGGCGGACCGGATAGTTCCCAGTCCTCCACCGGCACGAGTTGCCCACAGGCGGACACGAGGCTGTTCTAAACAGCTTGAACAGTGGTGAAGAGCCTCGTGGAGTGGCGTCAGCCCACCAGTGATGTGATGTGCCTTTTTTGCACACAAACTTAGCCCTCAAATAAGCAAACAGCTTCCTGCATGAGCTCAGTAGATGCTCCTATCTTTTTTTTTTTTTTTTTAATTTGCCAGAGGGTGCATGTGCTCAGAGAGAAAGAGAAAGTGAGAAAGCACCCTCCCATGGGGGGATGGTCACACCAGAAAAGATTGCCCTTTTCCTTCATCTCTCCCTCCTGCATGAACTTACCCAACGTGAATACACTTCACACTTCACGGCAGTCCAGTGAGGACACCAAGATTCACATTATCAGCAGGTACTAACTAAATGTCGAGTGTGGTTTTTAAGCTGCCAGATCTGGGACTCAAATCATGCTATCAGCCATGTGGGATCCAGTTCCCTAACCACCGCGCACCAGCTGGCCTGATGCTCCCACCTTGAACACCCATTTATAAAAGACACTTTTTGGGCCAGGTGGTGGTGGAGCAGCAACACAAATGGACTCACATGAGAAATGTCCTGGCTCTCGTCCCAGGACCTCCGGAGCATCTGTGTGTGTCTAGGATCCAGCCTGGCTGGGACTGGGGTCGGTCTCAATGTGAAGACCCTGTCGAGGATACCTATCTCTAATTCTCACTCTTGCACTTTCTCTCCCATGGAAGAGATAAATGAATAAACTTAAAGAACAAACACTTCAGGGCCAGCAGGTGGTGTGGTAGTTAAGGGCTCTGTCCTCCCACATGGCTGACCATGGTTCGAGTCCCGGACCTGGCAGCTTGCTTTCTCACTCTGTGTGTGTGCATGTGTGTGTGTGTCTTACTATAGTCAAATTAAAGATAAGAATAATGATAAATAAAATAAAGGAAATCATTCTTTAAAAATAATAATAACAAATGGGAACCAGCAGTTAGCGTAATGGCTATGTCGCTGGATTCCCACGTAGTCGACCGCGGTTCGCGTCTTGGACCCGGTGGCTTACAACTCACGCCAGGCGCGTGTGCGTGCGTGCCCAAGATCCCGAGAGGAGAATGGAGGAGAAGGGATTGCGGCGTGACCATCCCCCCTGGGGGGTGATTTCTCGCTTTCTGTCTCTATGTCTCTCTCTGTCTGTCTGGCGAGCGCACGCGCCCTATAGCGAAAAAACCTCTCAAAAAAAATAATAATAATAACAAATGGAATTAAATAAATAAATAAATAATTCTATTAAAAAAAAGAAACACTTCAAAAATGTGACAACTTATTCACAATTTTCTTGCTCTGCCCTGAGGGTGGTCAGGATCCGCCAGGTGCTCACACTGGTTTGGGCGACTTCTCAGCAGCCTGCTCTGCACTGCGAGAACAAGGCCTTTGCTGGGTTGCGTGTATGACACCCATGTCTTACAGACCAAGAGCACTGTAAGAGCCTCATCATGGCCTGTGTGCATCCTGGCACTAACAGTCCCAAACGCAGCCCAGGGGACTTCTCGGCTATAAGTGACATTGGTCAAGCACTCATAGTCAGCTCAAACAGAATCCAGTTCCATTTTGAAAAGTTTTTCCCAGGTCCTTAGGGCATCCTAGCATGTGTTTCCTGCTCCTTCCCACCTGTGCAACCGCTTGCCCTGTGCCACCCTGATCTTTGCCCAGCAGACACAGAGGCGCCTGCCGGACCTCAGCCCTGGGCCCCCGAGGGCCTCCGAGCGGCTGACTTCCTGCCAGAGCGTCCTGGCCTTCCAAGTTCCGGTCCTGCCGGCCTCATCCTGCTGTCTCATGGTTTTACATGTGCCATGTGACACCCGAGTCTCTCCAGTGTGACAGTAAGTGCCACGCAGGCAGCAGGTAGGTAGAGAGCAGGCCACCTGATCCATTTGTTGGCTCAGTAAACATTTACTGAAGCCCTACTGTGTGGCAGGCACCCCTCCAAGCCCAGGGAAGATAGCGATGAGCAAAAGAGGCCAAGGTCCTGCTCTCAGTTTGTTGTAGCAGAGAAGACAGACCACGGACGTCCCATTCTAGATGTAGAATCTGAAGCACGGCCCCCAGTCACCCAAGAACCTGGGGGTGGCAGGGCCAAGGATAAAATCAGAGTCCCAGCTTTCAGAGTTACTACTCGTCCCTGCAAAGCGATGTGCCCGCCTCAGATGGCATGTTCGCTGATGAGGTACAGGCGCTGGGAAGTCTGCATGGCGCCTGCTATTGTAGTAATCCAGTGCTTCTCACAAAACATGCAGCACTTGTCCTGCTGGGGGGGTCTTGATTGAGGTGGATTTGGGCTGGACGAGGCTGTTTGCGGCTGCCTGAGGTGCCCTGCAACGCTCACCTCCATGCAGGACTCAGCAGCAGGAGGAAGTCATCGGGGTCATTTGCACTGCCAATTTCAAATTACCCTTAGCAAATACAGTTCACTTTATAGAGCAAACAGGATTGCCCAGTGAACTTACAGGGCCAGAGAAAGAACTTTACCCATCATTAATGTTTTACTACCTTTCTCAAAAAGCATAACCTTTAACCCCCAAATCAACTCTAAACCAAGGCTGAGGAGGGCCAGCTCTTGGGTCAGTTCCGGGAGCTGGCTCTGTCCCTGTTCCAATGCCGTTTCCATCTGGAGAAACAAATAAACAGAGAGATAAGCTCTTTAAAGCATACACGAAGCAGACCCAGGATTTCCAAACCAAAGATAGCTGGCCACTTGGCTCTCATTTGCAATGATAAATGACTGTCTGCCCAGTCCCCACCCACTGGCTTGGGCCAGAGCTGGGCCTCCAGAGCAGCCCTTCCATGTGCCTGGAGAACAGCGCGACAGCAGGCCGGCCTGCCTAGCGCCGGAGTCCTGTGATCGATCGAGTCAGCCCCAGCAGCAGCTGATTAACTGATGACTGGGATTTGATGTGTTCACAAATATGTCAGACATGTTTTTAATTTTTTTATCAACATAAAATAATTGCACCTATTTGTGGGGATACAAGGCTATTTTACTATGCAAGAATATAATGTGTATTTCAGGATAATTTGTATACCCATCTTCTCAACCATGGTCATCGTCTGTATTGGAACACTCAAAATCTTCTTGGGATCAGCATTTGGCATAATGGCTATGTCACTGGACTTCCATGTAGTCGATCACAGTTCGGGTCCCGGACCCGGTGGCTTAAACTCATGCCGGGCAAGTGTACGTGAGTGCCCAGGATCCCGAGAGGAGAATGAAGGAGAAAGGATTGCGGTGTGGCCATCCCCTCTGGGTGGTGATTTCTCACTTTCTGTCTCTCTGTTTCTGTCTTTCTGGCAAACGCATGCCCCCTATAGCAAAAACCTCTCCAAAAAAAAAAAAAAAGAATAAATAAATAAATAATCTTCTCTTTTAGTTACTTTGTAAAAGTCATTGCCATCTGTATTCCCTCCACTGTATTCTATAACAATAGTCTCCTATCTGTCTGCAATTTTATTTTCCTTAATCAGCACCCTCTCCATTTTTTCCAGCTTCTAGTAGTGATTCTTCATCCTTCCTCCTCCATGAAGCCATTCTTTTTCCATTTTCGCATTTGAGGAAGAACTTGTGATATTTCTCTTTCAGTGCCTGGTATGCTGGGCTTATTGCCAGGGATTCCAGCAGGGAGCTTATTTGACACCAGGATTGCATTAACTGCAAAAGCCTCAGTCGAACTTGGTCATGATTAGAAAAGGCCGTAGCAAAGCTAAGCCAGGAAGAGAGCATTTCGGTGTGAGACATCAGTGACGTGAAGAATTCCCTGGAGCCTACACTGTGTACCCTGCTGCTCTGCCCCCTCCACGCCTCCCACCCTCACCCCCACCCACCTCCCTTACGCTAAGCAGGGAAGCGATGCAAATGCTACAGTTTCTCTTTCTTGTCTAGGGCCTTTGCGTTCCTTTTACAGATGACTAATGCCTAATTATCTGTGACCTAAGACGTGAGTTACGAGGAGTTTATTATTCACAAACCAAACTTTATTATTTATTTATTACTCACCCACTAAAATGAGCACAGGCCTAGGATTTACTTTAGTTTCTTCCGAGAGGTCTGGCTGCCTTGCAGAGCTGGGCTCTGCAGCCTACCTGTGCAGCATGGTTGGAATTCCTGCAGGGTGGACGAGGCACACTTCGTTATCAGTGCTGTCTTGAGTTGGTCATGCTTTACAATTGCTGCTTTTCTTACTTTTAAATCGTAACTGACAGTTGGTGTCTGGTCTTTGCTGACAACTTTGTTGTGAGTTATTTGGTTGGTGCAGGGGTATCTTTTAGCGTTTTCCTATACTCTTCCAGTCACTACACTTTAACACTTAAATGCCCTGGAGTTAAAACATGAACTACACACGCTCCTCTTGCTAAACGAAAAACGTACACAATTCCACCAGATGCACAGAGGAGCTCTTTTTCTATGCCACATGAAAACTGATAGAAGTAGGTAGGCCATAAGCTTTTTGGCTTGTCAAAGTGGGATACTGTCAGCATTTTTTCTGTGAGCCACTGCACTAGAAGCCTGGAATGACGCTGCACCTGGGTGTTCTAATAGATATGTGGCAGTCAGCTTTCAGGTAAAAATGTATGCATGTATGAATGTAGCTGTATGCATGGGAGAAGTTTCAAAAGTTCATAGAAAATGGGGACCAGCAGTTAGCATAACAGCTATGTTGCTGGACTCCCACGTAGTCGACCGCGGTTTGAGTCCCGGACCTGGTGGCTTAAACTCACGCCGGGCGCGTGTGCGTGTGTGCCCAAGATCCCGAGAGGTGAATGGAGGAGAAGGGATTGCGGCGTGGCCATCCCCCCTGGGGGGTGATTCCTCGTTTTCTGTCTCTCTGTCTCTCTCTGTCTGGCGAGCGCACATGCCCTATAGCAAAAACCTCTCAATAAAAAAAAAAAAGTTAATAGAAAATGCATATTATAAAAAAAATAGGCATAGATGTTAAAATTTTTGCAGCAAAAGAAGCTGGCACTTTAATTCTATTTTCTCGTGAGCTTTGTGAAATCACGCATATGTGGGACTTAATATATGTTTAATATAACTTCTATTGATAGAAAAAATGTAAGGCATATGATTTGCAAGTAAATACACAGGACTCTTGGTAATAAATTCTGAATAAACAGTTGGTTCTCACACAATGCTGTCAGCTGATTTGTGCTGAACTCTCCTTCCATAACCAAACTATAACTGCGATAGGTGAACGAGGATTCCAACATAAATGTGAGCTGACATTTTTTGTTTAAGAGTAAGACAGTTTGGGAACCAGCAGTTAGCGTAATGGCTATGTCGCTGGACTCCCACGTAGTCGACCACGGTTCGCGTCCCGGACCCGGTGGCTTAAAACTCACGCAGGGCGCTTGTGCGTGTGTGCCCAAGATCCCGAGAGGAGAATGGAGGAGAAGGGATTGCGGCGTGACCATCCCCCCTGGGGGGTGATTTCTCGCTTTCTGTTTCTATGTCTCTCTCTGTCTGTCTGGCGAGCGCACGCGCCCTATAGCAAAAAACCTCTCCAAAAAAAAAAAAAAAAAAAAAAAAAAAAAACCTGATAAATATCCTTAAACATAGAAAACTTCATATTTTATCTTTAAGCTATTCTCAGTTTAATGGCTATGTATATGATACATGTTTAAGTTTAATCTGTATTATTAACAGTTTATCCATCACGTTCTTAAGTCTAGACAATCAACAAAACACTTAATCAAGCCTTGACCTACGGCGTTTACCAATGTCTCTGGAGCAAACATTCCAGTTTCAATCATGGCTGATTTCAGTCCACTGGTATAAATCACTGGGTGTGTAGTCAGGAAGAGATGGGTTGGGACCAGCAGTTGGCGTAATGGCTGCATCGCTGGACTCCCATGTAGCCAACTGTGGTTCGAGTCCTGGACCCAGTTGCTTAAACTCACATCAGGCGCGTGTGCATGCGTGCATGCCCCAGATCCCGAGAGGAGAATGGAGGAGAAGGGATTGCGGCGTGGCCATCCCCCCTGGGGGGTTATTTCGCTTTCTGTCTCTCTGTCTCTCCCTGTCTTTCTGGTGAGCACGTGCACTCTGTAGCAAAAACATCTCCAAAAATAAAAAATGAAAAAGGAAGAGCTGTGCAATACAACACTGTCATTTGTGATATCAATCTGTGATAGCATGTGTACCACATAGCTACAGTCGTCTAACTAACCACGAGAATGTAGACTGTAGTAAAATGCAGTGAAAAAATAAATCAGGAAGTGATGAGTTTTGAGCATTACCTTTAGTCTTCATATAACTTCATTGTAACTTTACATAATTTGTTAATAGTGGCTATGTTTAATAACTGACTTGAAAATTTCCTGTGGATTCCTGAAGATTCTTCCCAGTTTATACCACCAGCCGCCCTGGCACACCCTTGAGTGTGCCTGTGGTTTAAGAAGGTTTGGGTGTCCTTTGCGTTTCTCATTCCAGCTCCCACAGCTTATAATTAGGCTGGCAATCTGAAGCGGGGCTCCCATCTCCAGGGCGAGCCCCTCACCCCTCTGTCACAGTCAGCGTGTCCCCTTCTGGGGAGACACTGTGGCTATGAGCTCTGTGTACAGCAGAGATGGGCCGGGGCAGGTCTGCACTTCTGGCCATGCCGGAAGCTCGGCCCCACCATAAAGAGGAAGTGCTAACAGCAGTTTAAGAATTAGGAAGGTAGTGCCAGCCCTTGACTGAGAGCTACTGCAGCCATAAAAACCTGCCCCAGGTTATGTCCGAGAAACAAGGTGTTGCCTTTAAAAGAGTTTCATTTTTGTTTCCTTAAAAGTTTAACCCCAAACTGCAATTGTAGGAAGATCATAAAACTCAAATTCCAATAACAAAGAACATTTTCAAGGATAGGCACATATGATTGGTACATTTGGTAAGGCTTTATCCAATGACTAAAAAAAAGTTCTTTTTTTTTTTTCCTCCTGTGTGAGTAATTGCATTCATCCTTCGTCACTTGAGGGTTTCTTTTTCTTTTCTTTTCTTTCTTTCTTGAAAGGGAGAGGGAGAAACCACTCCCCATGGAACATGATCATGCCACAATCCCTTCTCTTCTACATCTCCACCCTGCTCTCTCTCTCTCTCTCTCTCTCTCTCTCTCTCTCACACACACACACACACACACATACACAAACTTTCAGTGTGTTTTTCAAGCATTCAAATCTGGAATTCAAACTGCATAGTCAGCTGAGTGAAATCCAGGTCTTTTAGCCACTAGACCTTGGGACTGGCCTCAAACTGAGGGATTTTACATTTTCTTTTCCATGGTATCTGATTCTTAATAATAACAGGTCTTAATGTCTTTTTAAAGGGGTCCATTTATTTTAAAATACAAGAAGGCAAAAACATTTCCTCCATCTTCCACTAGCACTTTGTTGAAATGACATGAGGTCCATTAGGGGGTGGGTGCTGTTTCTTGGCCCTGCTCCCATTCCAAGCTACTCCAAACCTGCCCCCAGCTTCTGTTTCCTGCCGTGTGCTATGCCAGTAATAGTAAGGAAAAACGTTTTCTCCTTATAAGAACTCTCACCTGTGATCTCCATGGAGGAAAAAGAGTTGAAAAAAAATTAATTTGAAAGGCACCCTGGAATTTCAATACTAAAGTGTGCTTTTTATAAGATACTACAGGAAAAAAAATATATTTAAGTAAGCTCTTTCTATTAGTGGTAGATATTTAACAATAGATTGAGCAGCAACAATGACAACAAAGCACTTGATTCTTCTTAATCTAAGTAACCTAAAAAGAGGAGGCAGACTGGGGCAAGCAGATGGCATAGTATTTACATCGCTGTACTCCCACATGGTTGCCCATGGTTCAAGTCCCAGACCCAGTGGCTTCAAACTCACACCGGGCATGCATGCCCAAGATCCTGGAATGAGAATGGAGGAAAAGGGATTGTGGCATGGCCATCTCCCCGGGGGGGGTGAGGGGGGGAGGGGATTCTCACTCTCCCTCTCTCTCTTTCTCTTTCTCTTTCTCTCCCTGGTGAGTATACACCCTCTAAGGCAAAAACCTCTACGACAAAAGAGGAGGCAGACGTATATGCTTGTTTCTTCAAGCGGCAACCTTGAGATGCAACGATCTGGTCTCCAAGAGGGGCTTGGAGAAGGACAGACGCAGACAGCATTAGCTGGAACAGAACTGTTAACTTTAGTGTGGATAACTTTGATCCTAATAGCGCTTATGTACACTCAATAGACTCTTAGTGCCCAGGTGGTGTATTGACATGACTGCTTTGGTAAAAAGGTCTTTTGATAGGAAGTGCGTTTGGATTTTGAAGGACAAAACATTTCTTGTTGACCTGAATTGATGAGTTTACATTTTACATTTACGTTCTTCCGGTAAACCTAGCTCTCAGCTTAATTCTCATTGGTCATTACAAGGGTGAGGGAGCAACAATCTGAGAGAGCCTGGTTTTGCAATTCACTGCATCTCCCCATATTCAACAAGGTTTGCTGTATCATCCCATCTGGGCTTGGCTCCATCCCTACCCCCATCTCCACCTATGCTTTATAGGTATCCTAACTCTTCTCTCTTGTTTTAGGGGAGGTGTACGCCCTGTAGGAGAAAGAGTATGTGATCATGCTTTATCTGGAACATTCTTCAATTCTTGCCAGTTCTTGTCTAATTCTTTCCAGTTCCATCCCAGATGAGGACAGGGTTCTACAATCAGCCAAGAATATAAAACTGGTTGTTTGAACCGAAGAATTTTTTAAATAATTATTTATTTGATTCTATTTATTGTTATTATTATTATTTTAAAATTTACTAAAGGGCATGTGCACTCACCAGTGAGAGACAGAGAGAGAAGGAAAGTGAGAAAGTAAGGCACCAGATCCAGGACTTGAACCACAGCTGGCCATATGGGAATCTAGCGCCTTAACCACCATGCCACCTGCTGGCTCACCAAAGACTCTTTTATGATAGCGTGCATGTGTCTATGTTGTACCACAGTGAGTATGTTTACCTCAAACATTAGTTGTCTAAGTTCTCATCTCAGGCTAGTGGATGAGGAGGATAAGAGGGAACCTCTCCTCAACCCCCTTCCTGGAATATAACAAACCAACAGGCTTATTAGCAGCACCCAGGGGAGATTAGCTGTGAACTAGAATATAAGAATATAATTCATTCAACAAGTTCAAGTAGAAAACAGTCTGCTGCATGCCAAAAAAATACTTATAGACAATGATTAATGGAAAATAAAACTGAAATAAAATTCTTTTTTTTTTTTTTTTTTTAAGAAGGATTTTTGCTATAGGGTATGACTCGCCAGAGAGTCCGAAAAACAGAAAGTGAGAAATCACCCCCCCACAGACAGTCATGCCACAATCCTTTCTCTTCCATTCTCTTCTCTGGATCTCGAGCATACACGCACACACGCCCAGTGTGAAATTTAAGCTGCTGGGTCCAGGACTCGAACCTCAAGTGACTATGTGGGAGTCCAGTGACGTAACTATTATGCCATCTGCTGGTCCCCTGAAATAAAATTCTTATTTAAATAGTCTCATTATAGTTCAACTAGATTTCATCTCTGAGGACAAAATCATGTATAATAGTAAACAAAAACCTAAATTGATAAAAACACAGAAAAAACTTTAACAGAAACTGGAAATTTCTGTAACTTTTGCCCAATCTAGAAATTTTCAGAGAAGAAGATGAAATATTATCCTCAGGATCTGGTATTGAGAGCATTTCCTAGGATATGAGCAATAAGTTAGCCAAATGCAATTATGATTTCTGGTCAATGGTTCCTCATTATTTTCAAAAACAAATAGTCACCCTGACAACTGGGCCCAGAACATAACAAAAATGGAAATTTGATATTCAATAAATATTCTTAATGCTGATAATAAGTATTCTGCATATTTGGATCAGTCTGATGAAACAGAGCTCTGTCTCAGCCATGAGAGCACTGGCCGGAAGTCCGAAGGAAAATAAGATTCTGTGTCAGTGTGTTTACGATATCCGACACAAGGTTCTCACACTCTCCATCTGTGGGTATACACCATACTTTGTGCTTTAAAAATACCTCATGTGTTTGAAATTTGCAAAAATAACTGTAAGAAAATGTGTCGTTATTCCCAGGAGATAGAGAAGTCTTTAGAATGTAGAAGTTCTAAAAATGTTGCTTCATTAAAACAAAGTAGTTGGCCTAAAGACATCTGTCTTCTGTCAAAAGTTATATAATTCCAGGGGGACCAGCAGTTAGCGTAATGGCTATGTCGCTGGACTCCCACATAGTCGACTGCAGTTCGCGTCCCGGAGCCAGTGGCTTAAAATTCACGCCATGTGCGTGTGCATGCCTGCCCAAGATCCCAAGAGGAGAATGGAGGAGAAGGAATTGCGGCATGACCATCTGCCCTGGGGGGGGGGGGGATTTCTCGCTTTCTATCTTTGTCTCTGTCTGTCTGGCGAGCGCACGCGCCCTATAGCAAAAAAAAAAAAAAAAAAAAAAAAAAAAAAAAGTTTTATAATTCTGTTGAAGGGATAACCCAAGACTCAAGGGTCTTGGTTCCCTAAACTATCTTCTTCTGTCCCAGAAAGAACCTTGGAGGTGCCTCTAAACACTCCCCAGGCTGACAGAGGCCTAAAATAAATCTGGTCTGCCAACCATCCTTTCTGTTTCATCCTTTGTTGATGTCCTGGGACCCCCAGACCGGGAGAGTTATGAGATTCGATCTGAGAAGATACTTAGATTTCCCTAACCCCTTGATAAGGAAAACACACACAAGATTTCTTTTTGCAGTGAATGACACTGATCGTTGTAGCTGAGATAAAGAAGAATTTTATCATCCTAAGGATTGAGAATTATTTGCAAATGTTTGTGTATACACAATAAAGAGTGAAGAAGAGGAATGGCATGAAGAGAGGAAACCAGAAAGAAGAAATATTCTGTGGAGTGAGAAAGACCAAGAGATGAGAAAAAAGATGAGAACAGCCTTTGCAAATTTCCAGGCATTGAGCAAGTACAATTCTGATATCACCTCTTTTATTCTTTTTTTTTTTTTTTTTTGGAGAGATTTTCGCTATAGAGCGCGTGCGCTCACCAGACAGACAGAGAGAGACAGAGAGACAGGAAGCGAGAAATCACCCCCCAGGGGCGATGGCCACGCTGCAATCCCTTCTCCTCCATTCTCCTCTCGGGATCTTGGGCACGCACGCACATGCACCCGGCGTGAGTTTTAAGCCACCGGGTCCGGGACACGAACTGCGGTCGACTACGTGGGAGTCCAGCGACATAGCCATTATGCTAACTGCTGGTTCCCACCTCTTTTATTCTTTTAACACGCACATACGTTATTGTTCTCTTATGTGTTCGTCTGTTTACCATTGCCAAGGAAGATGAAACAGGTGACTCTCATAAAAGCAAATTTTGATTCAAAAAATATGAACAACTACAACAATGATAACAGTAGTCCATGATACAACTGGTAGCCATGGATGCAGGCCTTCCTATTAAGGGTACTATAAATAATGCAGGGATGATAGGGCACCGTTACCTTCACTCACTTCCAGGCTCTCTGGAGAGGCAAGCATGGGGCATCCCACACGTATTTCAGGTAGAAAGAGCGGAAGCCCACACACAGGCATGGTGGAGCCAGGGCACTGGCGGGCGAGAGCCCATGAGCAGCATCTCTTCCCAATTTCACGTTCAGCAATGTCAGGGTAGTGGCTTGAACTCAGCCAGGTGGGAGTGTTTACACCACAGGAATGGCAAACATTACAAATCAGGGCTTATTCCGACCCCCTTGCCCCACCCACGTCCCCCAAGGAGCTGGTTGTTAAACATTTACCATTATCTTTCGGAGGTGAGAAGACATTTGAACTGGGCCTCGGCAAAGGGCAATCTCTGTGTTTGGGAGCATCTATCCATACCCTCTGCCCTCTCTTGCCATGTTTCCATCAGTCGTGAATGCGTTTCTCAGCTTTGGGATCCGAAGGAGAGACCCAACAGGGGCAGCAGGTCTGTAGAGCACCGGGGCTCGCCTACACACCCCTCTCAAGTCCTGTCTGAGGTGCACCTCGCTGACCTTGCTTGCTGGGATCCAGTCAAGTGAGCAAGTGACACTAGCGCAGGCGAAAGCTGATGAGAACACCACACTCTGGACAAGCAAACTCTATCCTGGACATTTTCTGTTCAGTTTAGCGTCATTGATCAAAATCTCTAAAGTCACGTTTGCCTCCAGAGACGACTCCTTGTATTAACTTGCATTAAAGAAAGAAGTAGGGATGTGTGTTCTCCATTCATTTCATTTTCTTCTGTCTGCAATCATGTAAATTGCCTTTAAAACAATTATTGAACCATTAAGGGTTTATGGAAAGACATTCCCTGTCCAAATAAGGCCCACTGCTTTTCATCGCACATGCACAGGCTGAACCAGAAACAGGAGGAAACCACGGTTATATCCATGAAATGCGGAAGGGATGTGTGCCTGTTCCATGTCCTCTGAGGGAGGATTTGGGGCCAGCTGCAGTGTCCGGTGGGATGACTGAAATGTTCTCAGTAACTACCTATATTTGACTTTGGCACCTTTTTAAAAGTCAAAAGAGGCATTTGCAAGGAGCCATAAAAAGTCATTACATAAGCAGAACAATTGCGGCTCCTCCGCATCTGGGGAAGGCAACACATCTGTCTTCTGTCTATTTCTTCCCTAAATGTCTCCCTGAATCAACTTTTATGGGGGTGAGGGAGGCAGGAGGGGTCGTAAATGTCCCACTCTATTTGAATGCGAGAGTTAACAATACCCCTGTGACTATAAACACAAGACGAAGCATTCAGGAGCGAGGAGCACTCGAGTGAGCAGAGATCTCTGCCACCGCGGTCTCCGTGCAGGCCGCAGGCCAGCTAATCACATTACCATGAGAGCCAAGTGGTGGCCCGCAGACAGTGAAATAAAGAGGAGGGGAAAAGCAAGACTAATCTCGTTAAAAGCAAAGCTCCGATAGACGCTGCTCTTACACAGCTGCTTAAAACGCTGCGTTTTCCCAGGACTGGATCACCTGGGTGTCCTCCGCGGCTCCTGGTCGGCTTCGGAGCATTGTTCAGTCCCGCCAAATGCTGGAGCTTCCTGAGCGCCCACAGACATTGTCTTCAGAGTCTGCCGTTTAAGGAAAAAAGAAAACAACACAGACATCTCCCTCTCCCCTGAAAAAGCCTTCTGAGATGCTGTGTTCTTGCATTATCCCATTTTCAGCCGACTAGGCCCTACATTTTGTAAAAGACTCAGTCCTCCAAAGACTTGAACAAAAAGTCCAGCTTTGCAAAAAGTCGGCAGCCTGAGGAAAGGCCAAGCTAAACATAAATCTGAGGAAAGCCACAAGATCCGTGGTCCCCAAAATGTGGGTTAAGAATCCTTGGGGGAGCCTGAGACACCTTCAGGGCGTCAGATTCTCTTTTTCAACTATGTGTCTGTGTAAAGTTCCATTTTCTTACATACTTCAACCCCAACAACGGATTATGATAGATTGGAAGAGACGCGAGAAACCAGCTGTTAAAGAGATTTCCAGACTACAAGGTAGGACATTAAAGAGATTTGCAAAAATGAAAAACAAGACTGCTCTTTTCACTCGATGTTTTTTTGTTGCTGTGGTTTCAGAAAATATAATTATTCTATGTTAGATATGTTAACATGCAGAGGATTTGTTACTGTTGCTTTAAAGTAAATGAATAAATGAATATTTTGAAAATTTCTCCATTTTGTTTTTTGTTCGTTTACTTTGCTATCGGGCACATATGCTTGCCAGAGAAAAAAAGAGAAAGAAAAAATGAGAAAGAAAGCACCCTCCCCCCACACCCCAGGGATGGCTATGCAATCCCTTCTCCATTCTCCTCACAGGATTTTAGGCACACATACATACGCACCCCGGCTGAATCAAGGGGCTGAGTCCAAAACTTAAACTGTGCCATCAGCCATGTGGGATCCAGTTGCATTAACCACTATCCCACCTGGCTAGCCCACATTTTTACTTTTATGCTAAGTATGGGTCGATATAACTCATACAAACCAAAGCTCTTTAGGATCCTCATTAACTTTAGGAGTATAAAGAATTCCTAAAACCAAAAAAATTTCAGGACCCTACATTAGGTTGAACATGAAAACATTCAATTAGAGCATTGCTCCTTGCTCTAGACCTCAATTTTGAATACCAAGGTCTGACTTTAACCTTCGGATGACAATAATGATTTTCCTCAAACGGCTCATCAGGCCTTCTAAGGCCAAAGCTATAAATTAGCCTGTAATGGAAAATGCATGATATTCAAAGAGTGAGCTGTAGGCATCCAGAGAGGCTGGGAGAATGGCAAAGGCAAGAGAAGTCACCTACCATAGAAGAAGGCCCTCTATGGGCACAGTCACGTCCCACCAGGCCCCACCCCTCCTCAGCCTCTGGTCACCACTAATCTTTCATTTCTATAATGTGGCCATTTCAGGAATGTTATGGAATCTTAGAGTGCGTAACCTTTGGGATTTAGTTATTCTTTTTTTCAATAAGCCTAATTCCCTGAGACACATCCAAGCTGCTGTGGGTACCAGTGCATTATCCCTTTTCATGGCTGAGTACTAGTCCCTGGTGAGGAAACGTCACAGCTGCACAGCCACCCACTGGAGGACATCTACATTGACTGCAAATGTTCCTCTTTCGAATAAAGCTGCTATAAGCACTCGTGTCCTGGGTTTTGTGTGAACAGAAGTCTGCATTGTTCTGGGATAAATGTCCAGGGGGGCAGTTGCTGGGTCATATGGCAGTTGCACATTTAGTTGTTTAAGAAACTGCCCACTCTTTTCCAGTGGCGATCCTGTTTTACACTCCTGCCAGCCATGTATCAGGAGCCCCACCCCCAGCTTCTTTGCATGTTTGCCAGCATTTGATGTTGTTACTGTTTTATTTTAGCCAGTCTAAAAATGTTATAGTTCTTTATTTTCCATTTAGGTATGTGATCCATTTGAAGCTAATTTTTATATATGGTGTAAAGTCAAGGTTCTCTTTTTTTTTTTTTCCTTTTGTCGTCCAATTACAGTAGCACCTTTTTTTTTTTTTTTTTTTTTTTTTGAGAGGTTTTTGCTTTAGGGCGCGTGCGCTCACCAGACAGACAGAGAGAGACAGAGTGATAGAAAGCGAGAAATCACCCCCCAGGGGGGATGGCCACGCCGCAATCCCTTCTCCTCCATTCTCCTCTCGGGATCTTGGGCACACACGCACACACACCCGGCGTTAGTTTTTAAGCCACCGGGTCTGGGACACGAACTGCGGTTTGACTACCCGGGAGTCCAGCGACATAGCCATTACGCTAACTGCTGGTCCCAGCACCATTTTTTGAAAAGGGTATTCTTCCGCCATCGAATTGCCTTTGCACCTTTTTCAAAACTCAGCTGAGCATATTTGGCTGGGTCTATCTCTTGGTTCTCAGCTTTGTTCCCCTGATAAGTTCCCTCTATCATTATGGGTATACAATAAATCTTGATGTCAGGTAGACTGCAATGGATGACATTTTAACATTTATTTATTCAACCTAAACGCTTAATCTTGATTTCTCATAAGCAATGTTAATTAAAGCGTGTATGTTTTCTTGCCTTCTCATCTATGATCACATTTTAGTGTGGGTCTGCCGTTTACTTTATGCAGGTTTCTTTACCACTCTCAATCTATTTCTCACCTGTAAAACAGGGGAGAGCAGTCCATCCTTTGGAGTTTATATATCCTTTGCAGGAGGTACTGCCAGTAGGATTGTAGGCATTCTGTTGTTTATACTGACTATATGTGGAATTGTTGATTGCATTTCTGTTACTCACTCTTGTTTCTCGAATCCAGAACTACAAACAAGTTACACAGCTCTTTTGTAATGATCCATATGCTGAGGCTATATTCATAAATGCAAAATGTGGAAAGGCACCCTAAGTTGGTCCAGGGGCACAGCAGTAATGTGCTGCTCATGAGAAGTTGAATCCCACATGCTGACTGCAGTTCGAATCCCTGCGTAGCAGGCCTGAAACACCAGGCATGCCCAAGAGTGCCTAGGATCTAATGGGCTGGAGGACAGGAGGAAAGGGGTCGCAGGTGGTCAGATCCTGTGGAGGGCGCTCCTCTCTCTCTCTTACTCTCATGTATGTGTATATACTCTATAGTAAATTAAAAAGAAAGAAAGAAAGAAAGAAAGAAAGAGAAAGAAAGGAGAGAGAGAGGGAGAAAGAAAGAAAGGAAGGAAGGAAGAAAGGAAGAGAGAGAAAGAAAGAAAGAGAAGGAAAGAAGAAAGGAAGGAAGGAAGAAAAAAGAGAAAGAAAAGAAAAAAAGGAAAGGAAAGAGAAAGAAAATGAAAGAAAGAGAAGAAAGGAAATAAAAAAGAAGAAAGGGAAAGGGAGAAAGAAAAGGAAAGAAAGGAGAAAGAGAGAGAGAGAGAGAGAGAGAGAGAAAGGAGGGAAGGAAGGAAGGAAAAGACAAAGACGTGCTAACAGTTTTTAACTGGATGGTCCCTGGGCTAATCTGAGTGTTGAAAAGTCTTCTCTAGTCAGTTCATAAAGGGATCTAGGGACCAGCAGTTAGCGTAATGGCTATGTCGCTGGACTCCCATGTAGTCAACTGCAGTTCGAGTCCTGGACCTGGTGGCTTAAACTCACGCCAGGTGCGTGTGCGTGCGTGCCCAAGATCCCGAGAGGAGAATGGAGGAGAAGGGATTGTGGCGTGGCCATCCCCCCTGGGGGGTAATTTCTCGCTTTCTGTCTCTCTCTCTCTGTCTGTCTGGCGAGCACACGCACCCTATAGTGAAAACCTCTCCAAAAATAAGGGGGGTGGGGATCTAGAGGCTGGCTGTGCAGTAATGTCATTTTCCATCCTTACTCAAAAGCATTTCCTCTGCTTTTCCCTACATAGTCACACTTAACTGTGAAAGGGACTTGGCCCTGAATCCGAAACAGCAGCAGCAGCACACCAATATGCTCTGTTTGTTTGTTTGTTTGTTTGTTTTTTAAACCATCTCCATCTCCTTCTATGCTCCTACCACTTTCTCCATTCTCTTTTCCTTTTCCCAGTATTTAATCTGGACAAGCAGGTGTGTGTTTCCTAATAAAATTCAGCAAAAACATTGACGTGAACACATTTCAACGTTTTCCTTCCTGTCTCTCTCTCATTTCTCCAGCATCCTCTGCATAAGAATGAGTTCTATAGGGACCAGCAGTTAGCGTAATGGCTATGTCGCTGGACTCCCACGTAGTCGACCGCAGTTCGAGTCCCGGACCCGGCGGCTTAAACTCACGCTGGGCGCGTGTGCGTCTGTGCCCAAGATCCCGAGAGGAGAATGGAGGAGAAGGGATTGCGGCGTGGCCATCCCCCCTGGGGGGGGTGATTTCCTGCTTTCTATCTCTCTGTCTCTCTCTGTCTGTCTGGCGAGCGCACGCGCCCTATAGCAAAAAACCTCTCCAAAAAAAGAAAAAAAAAAAAAAAGAATGAGTTCTATGATTCAGCATTTAGTAACTTTATGTAGACAATGCATCTACAATGGCTATTTTTCATGTGATAGCTTTTTTATTTATAGACAATAAAAAAGAGACTATGGTTCCCGTAAAAATTTTAAAGCCCTTAGGGGCTGAATGGTTGTGCAGCAGTAAAACACGATATTCTGTAAGACATTCCTCATGGGAAAGTTCCTGGCTCAAGGCCCAGGACCTCCTCGAATATGCTGGACACATGTATGTCTCCGATCTGGGCTGGCAGAGACAGGGGGCTGAACCAAGACCCTGAAAAGGTGATGCTTCTCTCTCTCTTACTCATAGAATAAGTAAACTTTGGGACCAGCAGATAGTGTAATGGTTGTGTTGCCGGACTCCCACATAGTTGACTACGGTTCAAGTCCTATACCTGGTGGCTTACAACTCACGTCAGGTGCCTGTACGCATGCCCAAAATCCCCAGAGGAGAATGGAGGAGGAGGGATTAAGGCGTGGTCATCCCCCCCCAGGCGGGGTGTTTTCTCACTTTCTGTCTCTCTGTCTCTGGTGCCCTGTAGCAAAAATCTCTCTTAATAAATAAATAAATGAACTTTTTAAAAAAAGGCCCTTTAATTCACGTATTTATTTATTTATTTTTCTATAGGAGAGACAGACAGACAAAAACACCCTTGACAGAGTCTTCACACCACAATCCTTCCCCAGCCTTGCAGCGTGCCAGGATCATGAGGGCACCGGTGTGTTAAGGTGGACAGAGAGGAGAACCCGAGCCTTCCCACACGGCCTTCGGTACCACCCAGCAGCGCCCCTAAGACCTGCACCCCTGTGGCTGAACATACAAACCTTTTTATTTTAATTTTTTTAAACTGAGGAATGTAGAAATATCCAGAAGTGTGCAAATAAGTAAGTATCCAGTTTAATAACTGTCACTATATACCTGTACATTCACAAAGCCAGCCAATAAGTAGGGCCTGTCCAGGCCTCAGAAGCTTCTCTGTGTCCCTTCCCATTTGGTTCCCCCGCCCACCATCATAACCACCTCCCACCTTCTATGAGGAACACATCCTCTGCAGGTGATCGTTGAATTTAACACATTTCTATTCTCTCCTATTTCTGTTGTAGTTTTTAAATTGTTAAAAATGTGACCTATGCGCAAAATGTATCTACGTATCTATCTGTACATCCTTTAGCAACATAGTTTATAAATAATTTGTATATTCTGCCATCTTGGTCTTGCCACCGACATTACTTTTGTAATACTCATCCCCGTTACTGAACATAGCCATGGTTTGCTCATCTCCATCTCTGTCTGATCAGCCAGTACATCAAAACTGAACACTATGTATACACTTGGCTGCTGGTGAAGTTGCGTGTGGTTTCCAGGCTACTCTGAACAATCTGTGAGCACTTTTTTTTTTTTTTTTGATACTTGTTATCTAGGTTTCTCCGAAGTCTATTTCAAGAGTTGGATATCTGGGTTGCAGCATCTGTATTTACATTTTTACTCTCAGTTGATGCAGACCTGTTTCTTTTTTTCTTATTTATTTATTTATTTATTTTCTTGTCAGAGGGCATATACACTCGCCAGAAAGAGCTAGAGCAAGAAAGCACTCCGCAGTGAGGCATGATCATGCTGCAAGCCTTTTTCAAGATGGAATTTGAACTGTGATCGGCCACCGGGATCCAGTTCCCTATTCACAACCCTTAACTGCTGCTCTGAGGGGCCAGCCCAGAACTGCTTTTCAAAATAGCTATAGCTGTTAAAGTTCAACAGGTACTACACGGACCCAGTGTTGAGTTTAATCAAAGGGTGTACATAATTTCCCTCCTTTCCTAACCCCAACTACCCAGTTCCAGCTGTATTTTTTTCTTTCTCACACAATCTCTCAGATTTTGAAAAGGACTATGAACGTGCTAATTCCTGTTCTGCAAAGACCTTAACTTTCTAGTTACCAGGATTGGTACAGAAGGTCAAGCTGCAGAAGGATTCGGTGCTGGATTTAAACACAACAAAATTCAAAAGGGCATACTGGGATATATAGTCTGCAATTGACACTCTTTGTTTGGGGCTGAAAAAACCACATTGTTGGCCAGCTCATTGTGTGATGAGTTAAGACCACTCACATGGCCAACTCTGTCATTTGAGTCCTAACTCAGCAGCTTGAAAAACACACCAGGTGCGTGTGGGTGTGTGCCCAGAATCCCAAAAAGAGGGAGAGATGGAAGAGAAGAGATTGCAGCATGACCATTCCCTATGGGGGATACTTTCTCTCTCTCTCTCTCTCTCTCTCTCTCTCTCTCTCTCTCTCTCCAGTGAGCACACATGCCCTTTGACAAAATAAAAACGAAACTTGCTTAAAAAAGAAACTCCATGAGGGGCCAGCAGATGGTGTAGTGGTTATGGCACTGGACTCCCACATGGCCGACCACTGTTCAAGTACTGAACCCAGTGGACTGAAACTCACACCACCTGTGTGTGCATGTGTGCCCAAAATTGCAGGAGGAGCATGGAGGAGAAGGAATTGCAACATAGCCCCCGGGGCATAATTTCTCACTTTCCCTCTCACTGCCTGTCTCTCTCCTCTCTGGCAAGTGCATGTGCCCTATGGCAAAAACCTTAAAAGCTAAATAAAAAGAAGTTCCGTGAAAGTGACGTTTTTGACACCTTATTTATTTTGTTGTTTCAAAACACTTTAGAAATTTCGGGACCAGCAGTTAGCGTAATGGCTATGTCGTTGGACTCCCACATAGTCGACCGTGGTTCAAGTCCTGGACCTGGTGGCTTAAACTCACACCGGGCACGTGTGCGTGCGTGCCCAAGATCCCGAGAGGAGAATGGAGGAGAAGGGATTGCAGCGTGGCCATCCCCCCGGGGGTGATTTCTCACTTTCTGTCTGTCTCTCTCTCTCTGTCTTTCTGGCGAGCGCCCGCATCCTATAGCAAAAACCTCTCAGCAGAGGTGAACACTGAGCAATGTGCCAAGCTAACAGTTACAAAATATCAAACTTAAATCCAGTCTTGTGGGAACTCATCTGGTATGTAAATATGGGCATAGCTCATGGGACCTTTAAGTCCCATTAAAGGATAGAACTCTGCTCCAGGTAAAGGCGTAATGGAGAACATGACCAGCAAATGTCCCTGGCCATGAGCCAAGTTAGTGCTCTTTAGTCACTGCCAGTATTTTTGTTCTACCGAACCCTTCTCTGACTGCAGATTTCCTTATATGAAGCATCCACTCCTTGCTAGATCTGGTAAGAAACGTCTTCTATTGCTCTGCCTTTCAAAGCCTTTAGAAGCTGACTCCCCTTTCTCCTTTTGAAGCTTTTCATTCTGGGACACTTTAAACACACAGTAAAGCAAATAGAATGGTAAATGAGGCCCAGGTACCCATTACCCAACTTCCAAAATCATCAGTTTACAGATAATCGTGTTTCTTGTCTGTCTCCCCATGGACCCAAGCAAAAGTAAATCACGGCTTAATCTGTGGTCACTTCACTGCGTGTCTCTAAAGGATAAGGACTAGGCGCGCGCACACACACACACACACACACACACCCCAATTCCGTATCAGTTACATTTTAAAAAGGATAATACCTTAATTTTATCAAGTACATATCATCTGTATGAGCATTTATTTGGCTTTGATGCAAACCCGCTTTTTTAAAAAAATTTTCTTTGAATGAGGGTCCAGAAATAAGCCCTTCTAAAAACTTTAAAGTATGACTTGTACACAAGCACAACCAAGAATAATGAGTAAAATCCTGGAAAAGAAAAACAATGGGGAAAAGAGCCTTACGATACATACCGTAACCACACGTTAGACTATATTATTCAACTTCTATAATGAGAACAGTTTAAGATTGGCCCAAGAATAAACAGAGTAATAGACCAGAATAGAAAATTCAGAAAGAGACCCATTGCTTGTGGGACTTTATCAAAAGAAGACATTTCAAGTCCCAAAACTAGAAATGGGGAAATGTTTCTATGGTTCAAAACCAGAAATAACAAGGGACTGATACATTTGCTTATACAAAACCACGACAAAGTGCTTTAGACATGACATTACAAAGTAAAATACAAAAGACAATTTAGGGAAAAATGTTTGCACTCATAATACAGAGGATTTTATAACCCATGAGGAGATGGGTGAGAAATGAGAACACATTTCAAAAGAAAAGCACTCTGTAAAGCAGCTCTTCATCACATGGAAAGGTTCCAACCTCAGTTTTATTGAGAGAAACCCAGAGTGAAATTATACCAAAATGTGGCATCTCCACTGGTTGCCCAGTGAAAATGCAATAGTTTAATAACGTACAATGTTGGCGAGACTGAGGAGACGGCACTCGCGTATTTACAGTGGGAGGGGATTTGAGCGATGTCTAGAAAAATTATATTTGCAAATACACTTTGACCCAGATTTTTCTTTTTCTTTCTTTCTTTCATTTCTCTTTTTTTCTTTCTTCTTTCTCTTTCTTTCTTTCTTTCTTTCTTTTTCTTTCTTTCTTTCTTTCTTTCTTTCTTTCTTTCTTCCTTCCTTCCTTCCTTCCTTCCTTCCTTCCTTCCTTCCTTCCTTCCTCCCTCCCTCCCTCCCTCCTTTCCTTCCTTTCTTTTTCTCTTTCTTTTCTTTCTTTTTTTTTTAAATTTGCTAGAGAGAGACAGAGGAAAAGTAAGAAAACAGCCCCCATGGAGAACTGGGTGATTTCTCACTTTCCCTCCTTCTATTTCTCTCTGTAGAGCACACAAGCCCTATGGCAAAAGACAAAATCTAGCAACAACAGCAACAAGATTGATAAAGCTAAGGACAATCCCTATAATACTAAGTTCAATATAATGACCAGAGTACCACCTGAGGATGAGTTTATCTTTAATAAAGAAATCAGGGGGGCAGCAGGTGGCGTGGGGGTTAAGGCCAACTTCACAGGTAGAGACCTGGACCTGGTGATTTAAAAATCACAACAACAAAAAGAATTAGGAGCTGGACCATGGTGCAGCAGTAAAATGCTAATCCACACGGAAAGGTTCCCGGCTCGAGTCAGGCTCCCCTGAGTACACTAGCCGTGGTCTGGGGCCGGCTGAAGCCCTAGGACGGACAGTGGCGTCAGGATCGGGATCCTGCTGGGAGTGCTCTCTCTCCCTCTTTTGTCTCACTCTCACTCATGGAATAAATAAGCGAGATGTATTAAATAAGCAGATATGCATGTGTGGGTAAAATAAAGAATATATATATTCTAGTGTATTCACAGAAAAGGCCTGAGAAACGATGAAGCACCTAGGAGTAATTGGTACTCTAGAACTTAGATCATAATCTCTACACAGCATTTCCCACTAGGAGTAACCAGGAATCCTTGGAGAAAATGGCTCCTTGATGGTCTGGGGCAGAAAATATGCCATATTTTCTCATACCAGAGAGCAAGGAAGCCATCCAAGTTCAGTTGCCTGGTACCGAGAGGTTTGGACCCAAGCTTGGAAAGGCTCCCGTGACCATTTTAAGCATTTTTAATAAATACAAAAACCACTAGATTGAGGGACCAGCAATTGGTGTAATGGCTACATCACTGGACTCCCATGTAGTCGGTTGCGGTTCGAGTCCCAGACCCGGTGGCTTAAACTCACGCCAAGCATGTGCATGTGAGTGCCCAAGATCCCAAGTGGAGGATGGAGGAGAAAGGGTTGCAGTGTGGCCATCCTCCCTGGGGGGTGATTTCTCGCTTTCTGTCTCTCTGTCTCTCTCTGTCTTTCTGGCGAGCGCACGTGCCCTATAGCAAAAACCTCTAAAAAAAAAAAAAAAGCCACTCGATTGAAACAGCTCATTCATGTTTAAGTCTCTGAGTTCGCAGTAACAGAAAACACATCACAACAATAACAGTACCTTTGGGTGACGTCAAGGAACCAAATATTTTTTCATTTTTGAACTGATAAGTTAAGGGAAAGAAGCATTTCCCCTCATTTTCTGTATGATCCAGACCTTGGAGTAAGCAAAGTTGATGAGGGAATCCTCATTTTATAGTATTCCAGCTATGATAAAGGACAGGAGAATTAGGAAACCACCACTTTGCAACTCCAGGTGCATGAAGGGACCTAGACGATGATCGCCAGTGGCTCCCGACTGTACACAAGAGGACCCCCAGGCAGTACGCACTTCTGACCGCAGTGCACACCGCCTACGGAGCAGTCTCGTGGGTGCACACAGCCCCACACCTGGCCAAGCCTCCAGATGTGGAGATGTGAGGGATGGAAGGGCCTGTTAAACGACACCCCGGGACGGCCCAGCGGTGGTGATACAGGCAGCAGGGGCGCTGCGAAGCAATGCCAGACACGGCGTGGGAAGGCTCCCGGGTCCCGTCCTGGGTCTCTCCTAACGCCCCAGGGTGTGGCTACCGGTGCACCTGCGACCCTGGCTGCTACAGAGCTGGGCGATGGATCACAGCATAAGGACCCCATGGAGGCTATTTCCCCTCCCCCGTTCTTCTCTCTTGCTAAGAAAATAAATAAACTTTTTTAAAAAATGACAATGCAGGAATTCTATCAGCAAAACTCAGCCTGCAAGAAACAACTCCATTTCTGAGTGAGACACAGAGAGGGTATACATAGAGCATCTATAGATTAAAAGATACTCACGAGACACATCCCAACAACCCTATATGAACCCCAGCTCCAGTAAGCAAACGTGAAATGCATATTATGCAACCAGAAAAATGTGAGTCATGACTGGATATTTGAATGGTATCAAGGGACCCTTGCTAACGTCTTAGGTGAGCTAAAACTGTGTTGTCCTATCAGGAGTCTTTGTCATTTAGAAATGCTTACTGAGATTTTTGTAAGTGATGAGCTAGCTGAGATTTGTTTTAAAATAATCTGGTGGTGTGGAGTGGGCTGGGGGTCTGAGAGAGGAAACAAACTCGGCCGTGAGCTGAAAACTGGAAACTGCGAACAGGCACGTGGGGTCACTGTACTATTCTCTATTTAAGAATATTCTAGGCTCTCAGTAACTCAAGCCAGACAGACAAGAATAGGAGGTCCATGGCAGAGGAGTTTAGATGGCAGAGGAGTTTAGATGGAGAAACAGGGCCGTCCACGTTCTTCCACCTGGGTGGGAAACAGGGGGCTCTGTGCCTGCCCAGCCTGGGCCAAGCACGGTGCCTGGCTCTCCCCAGATACATGAACATGTTGAAGGGAATGACAAGTACTCTGAGGTGCGGTGGGTGGTAAGAATGGGAGCACCACTCCGCATTCCCATCAGGAGATAAGAGGTCTTTAAATGGCCGGAGGACCGTCTCAGTTCAGTTGCTGAGAAGCCTCCCTGGATACCGAAGCAAATTGCAGAGGAGACGATGTGGGTCAAGCTTGTCTTAAGGGGTGATTTCCTGCTTTCTATCTCTCTGTCTCTCTCTGTCTGTCTGGCGAGCGCACGCGCCCTATAGCAAAAAAAAACCTCTCCAAAAAAAAAAAAGAAAAAAAAAAAAAAAAAAAAAAAAAAAAAAAGAGTAAAGAGATGTCCAAAATCTCACAGGTGTGTTTTCATCTGCTAGACTCTGCACTTTCTTCCCTGCCCCCTCCCCGTCCAACCTCCAACTCTCCCTCTCTCCTTCCTTCTCTTCTCTCTCTCTCCATCATTACATCTCCTTCCTCCTTCCCTCCCGCACTTTTCCTTCTGTCTTCGTGTGTGTGTGTGGCATATTTTTGGAGTTTTTTTGGTTATTTTAATTTTTGTCTTTTTTTTTTTTTTTTCCATAGGGTACATGTGCTTGCCAGAGAGAGAGAAAGTGAGAAGTTACACTGCAATCCCTTCTCCTCCATTCTCTTCCTGGGGTTCTGGGCATGCGTGCACATGCACCTGGCATGATTTTGAAGTCACTGGGTCTGGGACTTGAACCGCAGTTCACCATGTGGTAGTCCAATGCCTTAACCACTGCACCACCTGCTACCCCTGTATGTGGCACTTTTTAGACAAAGCCTCACTAAATCCCAGTCATCCTACCTCAACTGGCTGAACAGCTGAGATTCCATGGGTGCATAGTGAATCCTGGCTTTTTTAGGGTGGGTCAGGAATCGAACCCTGGTCCTCCTATGTGGTCCCGGCCTGCTGAGCAGCAGCATCTAGACTTCTGCTGTCACCCTAGGGCTGGGCGCCTGCCCAGTTTTCTTCATTCACACCTGGCTTCCATGCAGCCCCAGATGGCCCCACCCACATGCGTCCGCTCTGCCCCCAGTTCCAGCACCCTGGCCTGTGTGAGGAGGGACCTGAGTCTGTGCCCAGGTCAGGGGAACGCGCTCACGTGTCTTTTTCACAAGCCGGGGCCTGTACAGTCTAGTCCCCATTCTGTTCCCCTGCCTCTTTCTCTCTGTGTATCTGCTTCTCCGGAGAAGGTTTTTGGAGAACCCAGAATGAAAAGCAAAGACTGCTCTGTTCAGTAGAAGTTTAATAAAGGTCCTCCCACAGCTCCAGCGTCTGTGTGTCCATTCATCTTAGGGGACTGTGGCTCTACCTCCAGGCGTCCAAGGTACGTTTTTCCTTTGCTTTTTCTATCTTTTTTTTTCCCTCTGAAAACAAAACAAAAAAGCTGCTGATGTCCCAGCAACTGGGCAGTGCAAGTAGTGCTGTTTGGACATGCTGGCTCCGAGGGCCTGCCGGTGCAGCTGGACACCACACGCTGCAAGGCGACCCGCACGTGAAGGTTCTGGCTTCGCACCCAGACACCGGCCTGAGCACAGCCAGCACACGCAAGCCCAGGAGCTGGGTGGGTGAGGCTGCAGTGGATTGCTGCATCAGGACCCTGTTGGAGGTACCTATCTGTGAGTGTGTGTTTCTCTCTTTCTCTCTCTCTCTTGCTTATGGAAGAATGAAAGAAGTAAAATTTAAAAGGGAAATTAAAAAAAAAAAAAAAGTGTGAGCTTTTCTGGGCTCAAACAAGTTGCTTCTAAAACTTGGGCCCCAGACTGTAGGAAGGTGCCCTGCAGCAAGCCTGCCCCTGTGCAGCCCTCTCTGTCCCTCCCTGGGCCAGAGAGGAGGGATCCAGCCCCAGGCGACAGTAGTTGGACAATAGGACCCAGTGCTCCTCTCTCCTCACAGCCTCCTGGATCCTCAGGCACTGGAGGGAGCAACCACAGAGCGTCACCACCTTCTCCTGATTTAGAAGTGAATATGGGGACCAGCAGATGGTGTGATGGTTACGTCGCTGGACTCCCAGATGGTCGACCTGGTTTGAGTCTGGACCTGGTGCCTTGAAACTCATGCCAGGTGCTTGCGCGAGTGTGCCCAAGATCCCAAGAGGAGAATGGAGAAGGGATATGACATGGCCATCTCCCAGGGGAGTGACTTCTCACTTTCTGTCTCTCTGTCTCTCTAGCGAGTGCGTGCACCCTATAGCAAAAATCTCTCTTTAAAAAAAAAAAAAAAATGTGGGACTGGCAGGGGCCGTGGAGGTTAAGGCAGCTGAATCCCATAAGGGTGACTCTGGGTACGAGTCTGACCCAAACCACACAGGGGGTGGGAACCAGCAGTTAGCGTAATGGCTATGTCGCTGGACTCCCACGTAGTCGACCGCGGTTCGCGTCCCGGACCCGGTGGCTTAAAACTCAAGCCGGGCGCGTGTGCGTGCGTGCCCAAGATCCCGAGAGGAGAATGGAGGAGAAGGGATTGCGGTGTGACCATCCCCCCTGGGGGGTGATTTCTCGCTTTCTGTCTCTATGTCTCTCCCTGTCTGTCTGGCGAGCGCACGCGCCCTATAGCGAAAACCTCTCAAAAAAAAAACAAAAACAAAACAAAACAAAAAAACCACACAGGGGGACCAGCAGGTGGCGTAATGGCTATGTCGCTGGACTCCCATGTAGTTGACCAAGGTTCGAGTTCCTGGGAGCAGGGGTGAGATAGCCCTCGGAGTGCAGGGAAGGGCATCACCCAAGATAGGACGAGGCAGACATAAAATGTCTTTGGGGACCCCCTTTTATTGCCAACATCCACAAATATGTTGCATTCTATTCTGTGAACATAAAACTGAAGTTTATGACCCAGCTGTGGGAGTGCAAGTGGAGGACATCACCGCATGAGTCTGACGTCACATGGGAGGCCTGGGTTCAGTTCCCAGACCAACCTAAGCAGGCCAGCGAGGCTGCGTGGACTTTATCTGTGCTCCTAGCTAACTGGGAGGCTGAGGCAAGAGGTTCCCAATGTGGAAAACTCTGTCAAAAATCTCTCTCTGTCTCTCTTCATCCTGCACTCTCTCATTAAAAAAAAAAAAAAAAAAAAAAAAAAAGACAAAAACCTGACATTTGTGCCATAATGAAAAGTGAATAATTGCTATTTGCCCCCATTTGCCTGTGGTTTCTCGGGTTCCTGGCACAGCCCCCCACTAGGCACTTACTTGAAGGAGTAAGACGCACACTGGCTTAGGAAGCACAGCTGTGCAGAGGGCAGACCACGCAGGTGGGGCCTGGACCTGACTCTGCCTCGCTGGGTCACGAGGACAGACTTCCTCAAGCCCAGCCTTCCTGACTGTAAGAAGCACCACTGCCATCTCCAGAGTCCATGTCACTGTCCAGCGGGGTCACACCTGGCTTGCAGTAGATGCTCACTAAATATCGGCCGCCTCTTTTCCCTCTTTCCTGCTAGAGCCCACCTCCATGAGCCATCAAGCTGGGGCCCTTAGGGGAGGTGCAAGGGACAGAACTCACTGTGGAAGGTGGGGGAGAGGTGGCCACTCTGAGAAGATGACTCTGGGGCTGGACTCTCACAGGTAAAGTTCTCCACACACTGCTTATCCCGGACCCAGTTCCCCGGTCAATTCTCTAGGGACAGCCTCATACTTTTCTGAGAAGCAGTGTTGCAAAATGCTTCACAGAGATGTCACTGCTGACCAACAAAGATCGATTTTTTTTTTTTTTTGAGAGATTTTTGTTATCGGGCACTTGTGCTCACTAGAGAGACAGAGAGACTGAAAGTAAGAAATTACTCCCCTTCTGGGGGCCTAGGGGGATAGCCATGCTGCAATCCCTTCTCCTCTATTCTCCTTTCAGGAATTTGAACACGCACACACATGCACCCAATATGAGTTTCAAGCCACCAGGTACAGGACTTGAACTGTGGTCAACTACGTGGAAGTCCAGCACCTGAATCACTACACCACCTGTTGGCCCCCATAGACCAATTTTGTAACCTTAATGTACTATGCAAGGGGTCTTCAAAAAGTTCATGAAAAATAAGTATTATGAAAAGACTATGGGGACCAGCAATTGGCATAATGGCTATGTCGCTGGACTCCCATGTAGTCAACCGTGGTTCAAGTCCCAGACCCAGTGGCTTAAACTCATGCTGGGCGTGTGTGCATGCAAGCCCAAAATCCCGAGAGGAGAATGGAGGAGAAGGGACTGTGGCGTGGCCATCCTCCACAGAGGGTGATTTCTTGCTTTCTGTCTTTCTGTCTCTCTCTGTCTTTCTAGTGAGCACATGCACCCTATAGCAAAAACCTCTCCAAAAACAAACAAACAAACAAATGACTATGCATGGATTTCAATTTTTTTTTCCCATGAAAACTTCCACTTTTCCACAAATTTTTTGTAGTCCCCGTGTATGTAGGGTCAGGAAAGGAATATGAGCCCATAAAGAAGGGTGGCTTCTAAATAATTCAATGACTCAAAAACTGGGAGTTGTGCCAATGCAAGGCCACACTGCTTCGTTGTACTCGTGAAGTACTTCAAGCTTGGCCTCAGCTACCTTGACTGCAGTCAGTGTTCAACTTGCTGATTAGAATCAAACCTCGCAGGAGACGGTCATTTCTTACTCGTATGCCGGCATTGGGCCTCCACCAGAGCAGATTCGCAGGTAGACACCCAACAGGTGTTTGGCAAGAGAGTTCTCACATGAAACAGTGCATTTTTCACCAGAGTGAAAAATGCCATTGACAATTCAACACATACTTAAAAAGAAAAAAAGAGAAAAAACTAGTGGTACTAGCGTACACGTAATGTTCAATGTCACATAAAAAAGAATATGTCTGGGGCCGGCAAGTGGCATGGTGGTTAAAGGCGCTGGACTCCCACATGGCCGACCACGGTTCAAGTCTCGGACCTGGTGGCTTGCTTTCTCACTTCCTCTCTCTCTCTCTGTGTCTCTGATCAAACTGGAAAATAATAATGATAATAATAATAAATAAAGTTAAATAAAATAATTCTTAAAAAAAAAAAAAAAAGAATATGTCTATGTCCTTGATTTGGTTATGACACATTGAATACATGCTTTGAAAAACTCTACTGTAACTAGCCAAGATGTATGTACAATTGTATGTAAACCACGAATCACAATTTGAAAAATATTTTAAATGACCTTGCCAACTAGCAGGAAGTAGGGTGGAGGGGAGCTTACACAAAACAGTTTTATTCCTATTGAACCCACCCATTCATGATTTCTAAATGACTTTAGTGGATATTTATTGACATGTCTTGAAAGGTTAAAACTTTATTTTCTATAGCAGGCAATACTTTCTCTGAAGGCTTACGGAACTAGACACACCATTATCCCTAACGCCACCCCAAGTGAGGCAAGGCACTTCTCCACTCTATTCCCCCAAATCCATTGCACCTTTGAAGTGATCTGCCCCTGTGCTCGTTGGTCCGTGGCGAAGGACCACGTCATTCACTTTGTATCTCCACTGTCTGTCCCAGGGCTCAGGACACTGGGAATGCCCCATAACCTGACAGGATGGAGAAATAGAGAAGCGATTGTGGCATGGTCAGGCCCCTTTAGGGGGTGCTCTGTTCTTTTTCTTCTCTCTAGCAAATGTATGTATCCTCTGGTCAAACAAACATTAACAAACACCTTTGCTCAGTTTCTCACCTGTTCTAATGAAGAAAAACATCTAGGGTGTTCCAGAACACAGCTCGTCTCTGTCAGTCTGCTCCGAGATCTGATTACACGGATGGCAGAAAGAGACACTTTCAACTCCACTCTTGTCTTGCAGAGGTCCCTGGTTAGCGGCACCTCTTTAAGGAAAGTCAGGAGGTAAAAAGCCACACAAATGCTTTAGGAGTGAAAAGGACCCCCCATGGTTCTCCCATGCGCCCCCTCATTAGCATGATTGTGACCTTAGTGTGATTTTTTTGTTACAAAGATGGCAGGCAACCTTTCCCAGCAAGCGCGACAACAAGTGATACCGTGTAACATCAGCGTAGTATTGAAGAATTACATTGGTTTATTCGGTACTGCCAGTTTCCAAACGTACCTCATTACATAGTCACATATATTCTTGGGGTGATTAGTCATTCTAAAAACATGAGTTATAGGCCCAGCAGGTAGCATGGTGGTTAAGGTGCTGGACTCCCAAGTTGGCCAACTGCAGTTCAAGTCCCAGACCTGGTGACTTGAAACTCATGCCAAGTGTGTGTGCATGCATGCCGAAATCCTAAGAAGAGAATGGAGGAGAAGGGATTGTGTCATGGCCATGTCCCCTGGAGGGTGATTTCTCCCTTTCTCTCTATGTCTCTGTCTCTCCAGTGAGTACATGCACCCTGTAGCAAAAATCTCTCTTAAAAAATGAGTATGCATGTCTATATAGGTCCTGAAAATATGGTTGCTAGCCATCCCCAAATTGCCCTACTTTAGGACAGGGACTGTGTCCCTGCAGAGCTGTCCTCCCTGCAGCTCCTGGTTGTCTGCCCTAAGACAGGTGCCCATTACGTTTGTTGAATAAATGGATGACTGCGGATATTTGTGTCCCATCGCTGGCAGGGCAGAAGACAGAACACGGGCAAAGGCGTGCAGGGCGCTGTTCACAGCTGGTGTCACCTCCTTCAGCCTCGCCTTCCTGAGCATCCGCCTTCCTCCCACCACCCACAGCCTGCAGGAAGCTCCTGGAGGAATGTTGCTCCCTCAGGTAAAACTTCCCTCCTTACACCTCCCAGCCTGCCAAGTTGGGCCTCAGAGGCATTTATTTAAGAAACTACTGGCCTCAAACTCTCTTATTAGTGTGACCCCTCAAGTCCATTAGAAAGGAATTTGTAGGGCTCCCAACACACTGAAGACCTGGGCCTCAGGCGAAGACCTTCTCCGTGTCACAGGCCCTGGGCCCTGTCCTCTTGTCTCGCCAGGTCGGAATGTGGGATTGTCTCTGGCCTGCCTGAAGCAGGGGGTGGGGGGCAACAGGGAGTGGGGGGTACCTATGACTGCGGCTGAGGTTTGGAGCCGCCCACCTCGAAGCAGAGGCAAGCCAGGCCCCTCTGCCCGCACTCCCCCATTGATCCTGGTGCAGCGAACCCCCAGCACCTGGGTCTCCCTTGCTGTAAACACTTTTATTCTCCCTGGGTTTATGGCCTCCCCTTCCAAAGGATCACAACGTGTTTAAACCCGCTCTAAACAAAGGGCTCTGGTGATTACAGGCAGGCTGCTGGTTTTATGGTGGTCTTCCTTTGTCTAATTTTCTCCCACTCCTTTCCTTCCTCCTCACCCCCCACCGCCAGGCACCCAGCCTTTAGAGAGGCCTCTGGCTGGCGGCCGGACGGGAGTGGGGGGATGCCGGCTTTCCAGAGGAACATCTGGCTCCTCTCAGCTGCAGGGTGGCTGCTCAGAAGGGCTGAGAGGGGGTGCAAAAAGTAGGAATCCGAATGTTCTCGAGATCAGGCACCCGTGCGTCCCCGCTCGCCTGCCCCACTGAAAGGGAGTCTGGGATATCCTCCGGGGGTCCACCTGCCCAGCCTTTCTGTCACAGTCCCTCAGGGGGTTCTGGCCCAGTTGTGCCGGGCTGAAGAAGGACACCCCTGATCCTCTTCTGTACCGTCGCCTTCCTGGCAAGCCCCACTCTCGATCGGCCGTGCAGGGAGCTGTGAAGGCAGGCAGGACTCTGCCAAGCTGCCCCTGCCCGTGTGGGCCCTGCCAGACACCCAGGCACTGCCCAAGCCAGCCCCACAGCCTTCTCCCCGTTCTCTGCGTCTGCTTCTCTTAAGTCAGTGCTCATTTCCGTTCCTGGCCTTCCTCTTGGAGAGTTGGATTGGACAGAAGGGCAGAGGGGGCCTGAGGGGCCTGAGACATCCCCAGCTAGTGGGGACTCCTCTGGATAAATGAAGACCACCAGCTCTGCTAGACAGGGGCCACCATGTCGTGGGCTCCACCGATAGCTCCTGAAGACCTGGGCGAAGAGACAGAATGATCTGTGGGGCCAACTTTACTCCTTCTTGTCTTAGCCTGGGAGGCTTCTTTGGCAAAAGATATTTGTTCAGGAGATCCTAGGACAAGCCTTTGAAAGAAGGGACTTGGGGAGGCTGAGGATTGTGGAGAGAGGAGGTGTCAGACCCTGCAGCAGGCTGCCTGGAGAGACCGATCGGCTCCCATTCATTCCTTACCACATGCACGTGCTCCCGTGCACACACACACACACACATGCACACACATATACACTTAGTTAACTCAGAACATGCTCCGGGGAGCAGAAGAGGGGGATCGACAGTGAGGGGGTCACATGGGGCTGTTTAATGCCTCTTCCCCATTGGTGGTGCCTGGTCCTCTCTCCAGGCCCCCGTTCTGCACAGAACCAGGGGAGAGGCAGACCTGCCCAGAGTGGGCCTGACACCCAGTGTGTGTGGGCATAAACCAGAATGTGGTTCTCCCCTCAGTTCCAAGTCTACGAACTAAGAGCCATTAGAAGGCAAACAGATAACAAGAAGGAAGGTGGCGACCCTGGGAGTGTGATGCGAACACCGATGCCGGACAGTCTCATGGCCCCGTCCTCCTGGATCCCAGCCTCTGTTTAGGACACCCTGGACTACAGGAGACCCCAGTCACCAGACCGCAGAGCTGCTCCTGCTGAAAACCCCTCGTAAGAGATTTTCCCCAGTCCTTGCACCAGTTCCTCCTCAGGTCATAATAAAACCCAGCATTTCTATAGCTCCCCCCTCAGTTTGCAAAAGCACCATCTCATGTAATGTCCATGACTGCTCTGTGAGTTTTTTTGTCTTTTTCCTCTCAGAAGAGGAATGTGGGGCTTAAGAAAATTAAATGACTGACTTTCCAAACTGAACTATTGATTCAATATAACCCAAATCAGAATGCCAACAACTTATTATTTTATTAATGGACAATCAGCTTCCAAAGTTAATTGGAAATACAAAAGCCCAAGGACAAGAAAAACATTCATTAAAACAAGAACAAAATTGAAGTTTCTGTTCTATTGGAAATGAAGACTTATTATAAATGTACTATAATTGAGACGATGTAGTATCGGTCAAAGGGTAGAAAGACAGCCAAGAAAAAAGAATGGAGTCCAGAAATACATACACACACACATAGACGCTGGATAGAGAGAGAACAAAACTTCCAGCGCAAAGGACTGAGGAAAGGACAGTCTTCATAATCAGCTTTGACTGTCCACATTAAAAAAAAAAGAAATCAGGCCAGCAAGTGACATGGAAGTTAAGACACTGGATCCCACAGGGCTGACTACATGGTTCGAATCCCATACACGCAGCTTGAAAATCACACAGTGTGCTTGTATGTGCATGCCCCAAGTCCCCCTGAAGGGTGATTTCTCATTTTCTCGCTCTGTCTCTCTCTGGCGAGTGCACACACTTTATACCAAAAAACAAACAAAACAAAACAAAAAACAAAACTCTTGGCTCTCATCTCACGCTCCACATGAAAATCAGTTTCAGGTGATGACTGATTTAAATGTAAAGGTGAAACAGTAGACCCAGCCTCCAGCCCCACGGCTGACTGCAGCTTCAGATCCTGAGGCTACCTGAAACCCACCAGGTGTGCACTCACCCAGGATCCTGACAAACCGGAAGACGAGGGAGAGGGATTGTGCTATGACGAGACCCTGTGGGACGACAAGACCTTACGTGGGTGGGGGGCTTCTCATGAAAGAATAAAGAGGCCTGAAAAGCCAGGTGTGTATGCAGGCGTGCTCAAAATCCTGACAGGATGGAACAGCAAAGGAGAAGGCATTGCGATGTGACCATGCCCCATGGGGGGTGCTTTCTCTCTCTCTCTCACTATCTCTCTGTCTCTCTCTGGTAAGCACCCACACTCTGGCAAGTTTTTTTTTTTTTAAAGAAAAGGTAAAACAATAAACTTTCTTTCTTTTTCTTTTTCTTCCTTTTTGTTGGAAAGGTATTTTTTGCTATAGGGCACGCGCGCTCCCCACAAAGACAGAGACAAAGAGACAGAAAGCAAGAAATCGCTCCCCAGGGGGGATGGCCACACCACAATCCATTCTCCTCTCGGGATCTTGGGCACGCACGTACACATGCCCGGCGTGAGTTTAAGCCACCAGGTCCGGGACTCGAACTGCGGTCAACTACATGGGAGTTCAGTGACAGCCATTACACTAACTGCTGGTCCCAAAACAAACTTTCAAGGAGAAAACAGAAAAATATCTTTTCATCCTTGAGGTAGGGAAAACTTCCCTTAAGCAAGACACCAAAATCATTTACCATAAAGGAAATAAATTGAAATTGCTTTAATAGTGGGAACTTTCGTTCATTAGAAACATAACTAGTGGCACCGTGACGGCGTGATGCTCTGTGAGGCTGAAACCACGTGGGAAGGTCCCTGTCCACACTGGGAGGTGTGCTCTTGCTCATGATCCTGCCTGGCTGGAGGTGGCAGTAGATCGCCTTGTGAGGACTTTATTGGGGCTACCTGTCCCCAACCTCCCTAAGGAATAAATATATTGCTGTTTTTTGTTTGTTTGTTTGTTTTTTGTTTTGAGAGGTTTTCGCTATAGGGCTCGTGCGCTCACCAGAAAGACAGAGAGAGACAGAGAGATAGAAAGCGAGAAATCACCCCCCAGGGGGGATGGTCACGCCGCAATCCCTTCTCCTCCATTCTCCTCTCGGGATCTTGGGCACACACGCACACGCGCATGGCGTGAGTTTTAAGCCACCGGGTCCGGAACACGAACCGTGGTTGACTACATGGGAGTCCAGAGACATAGCCATTACGCTAACTGCTGGTCCCTGCTATAGCTTTTTAACAAGCAGAGCTAAGAGAGTAACAGGACAAGCCACAGAGCTCAGGATATTGTAATTCACGTAACAGATGAAGGACTTGTCCCTAGCTGCACTGACATCATCTCACATCTCCTTTCTCTCTGTGTGCCCCTCTGGTGAGTTCATGGCCTCTTTAGTCATTAAAAAAAAATTAAAGAACTACCACAGATCGGTAAGAAAAAATCACTCACGTTGCCCTTAGCATTAGGTGGCACTGAAATGGGCACAGGCATTTTTGGGATTCTGCTTCAGGGATGTTGAGTAGGAATACATTTAAATGGGATCGGTCCAATGAATCTGCATGGTTTGCAGTCATTTCATTTTTCTTTTTTTTGGAGAGGTTTTTGCTACAGGACGCATGCGCTCCCCACTAAGATACAGAGAGACAGAGAGACAGGGAGACAGAAAGTGAGAAATCACCACCTAGGGGGATGTCCACGCCACAATCCCTTCTCCTCTCGGGATCTTGGGCACGCATGCACACGCACCCAGCATGAGTTTAAGCCACCGGGTCCGGGACGCAAACCGTGGTCAACTACATGGGAGTCTAGCGACATAGCCATTACGCCAACTGCTGGTCCCTGCAGTCTTTTCTATGTACCGCTTTCACTAGCTGTCCTGGTGCAAGAATGACTTCCAGGAACGTGCTCACTGTCCCTTCACGATGCGCCCAGTACCAAGGCACAAGGCGGAACATTCCTCTAGTCCCGAGGCATGTAAGATCTTCCTCAGTGACGTCAGTCAGAGGTTCTCTCCCTTCAGGAATATACTTGATGAGGCAAAGACTATAAATTGAATGCATCATAAATATTTTTATTTTTCAAGAGAATCAGGATTTCTGGGTTTGTAGAATAGAGCTTTTATACACAGTGAATACATCTATGTAAAGTCACATGTTTTATGAATCCCAACCACTGTTCTAGAGGAAATACTGACATGTCTTCCCATAGAGAATATTACAAAATTATTGATATATGAAGAGGAGATGAAAAGGAATGAAAATGGCATAGCAGTTATATATCACTGGACTCCCACATGGCTGACTGCGGTTTGACTCCCAGACCTGGTGGCTTAGAATTCATGCTGGTGTGTGTGTGTGTGCATGCCCAAGATCCTGGAAGGAGTCTGGGGGGCTGGCCATCCCCCTGGTGGGTGATTTCTCACTTTCCCTCTCACTGTCTCTGTCTCTCTCTCTCCGGTGAGTATACGTGCCCTAAGGCAAAAACCTCCAAAAAAAGATTACTTTAACAAAAGTATGGGGACCAGCAGTTAGCGTAATGGCTATGTCACTGGACTCCCATGTAGTCGACTGTGGTTCGAGTCCCGGACCCGGTGGCTTAAACTCACGCCGGGCATGTGTGTGTGTGTGTGTCCAAGATCCCGAGAGGAGAATGGAGGAGAAGGGATTGCAGCATGGCCATCCCCCCCTGGAGGGTGATTTCTCGCTTCCTGTCTCTGTCTCTCTCTGTCTGTCTGGCGAGTGCACGTGCCCTATAGGAAAAACCTCTCAAAAAAAAAGGTATGAAGTTGAATCAGCAGGTAGTGTAGTGATTAAGGCACTGGATCCTATATGGTCAACTGTGGCTTGAGTCCCTGATGTGATGGCTTGAAAATCACACCTGGCACGTTGTGTGTGTGCCCAAATTCCTGAGAGGAGCAAGGATTGTGGCATGGTTGTCCCCCTGGGGAGTGATTTCTCACTTTCCCTTTCTTTGTCTCTCTCTGTCTCTTCTCTGGCAAGTGCACTGTGGCAAAAATCTTACCAAAAGAAAAGTACGAAGTCAAAAAGTGTTGGGGCTGCTTCACATCCATTGGGATGGGTATACTTCTAACAAGACAGAAAATAACAAGTGCTGGCAAGGAGTAGAAAAATTATAGTGCTTGTGCATTACTTGTGGGAATGTAAAACAGGGCAGCCACGGTGGAAAATGGTGTAGGGATTCTTCAAGAAATGAAACTCGGTATTACCATATGGTCCAGCAACTTCACATTGAGGTATGGAGACTCACAGATACTTGTACACAGATCTTCACAACAGCTTTATTCACAATAGCCAAAAAGTGGAAATAATCCAAGTGTCCACCAATGGATGAATGGATAAACAGCACATGAAATATACAGACAATGGAATAATATTCAGCCTTTAAAAAAAGAAATCCTGGTATGTGCTACAACACAGATAAACCTTGAAGACATTGTGCTAAGTGAAATAAGGATCACAAAAAGAGAAATACTGTATGATTCCATTTATATAAGGTACCCAAAGGAGGCGAATTCACAGAGAGAGAAAGTAGAACGGTGGCTGCCTGGGCCTGGGGGAGGAGGGAGGCGGGAGTTAGTGTTGGGTACAGTTTCCCTTGGGAGGATGAAAAGTCCTGGAGGTGGACGGTGGTGACTGCTGCACAACAGCGTGAACGTTCCCAGTGACCCCAAATTGTACATTCCAACACGGTTAAAATGGGAGATTTTATGCTTTGTATAATCTTTTTTCAATAATTATTTTATTGGGGCTGACATGTGGCAAGGTGGTTGAAGGCACTGGACTCCCACATAGCCAACTGCAGTTCGAGTCCCAGACCTGGCAGCTCGCTTTCTCACTTTCTCTCTCTTATTCTTTCTCTGGTCAGATTAATAATACATACATACATACAGTTGAATAAAATAATTCTTTTTAAAGAATTATAATTTAAGGGACCAGCAGTTAGTGTAATGGCTATGTCACTGGACTCTCACGTAGACAACTGTGGTTCAAGTCCCAGACCTGGTGGCTTAAACTCACGCCGGGCGCATGTGTGTGCGTGCCCAAAATCCTGAGAGGAGAATGGAGGAGAAGGGATTGTGGCGTGGCCATTCTCTCATTGGGGGTGAGTTCTTGCTTTCTATCTCTCTGTCTCTCTCTGTCTTTCTGGTGAGTGCATATGCCCTATAGCAAAAACCTCTTCAAAAAAGATAGAATTATTATTTTTAAAATTTGCTATAAGGCATGTTCATTCATGAGAGCAAGACAGAGACAGAGAGAACACGAGAGAGAGGGAAAGTGAGAGAGCAAGCCATCAGGTCCAGGCTTCAAACCATGGCCGGCCATGTGGGAATCCAGCACCTTTAACCACCATGCCTGTGCTATTTATAGTCTACCACAATGTTCCTAAAATCTAGGAAAAAGTCTTACAAAGTGTTATACAGCTAATTCTTTTAAGTATTGTGTCATTCTTTTCTGGATTTTGAGATGTTTATGATATTTTTCAGCTTCTTAACATTTGTAGCTCTGTAATTTTTTAAAAATTCTAAATAAATATTCACTTCCGTATCTCATGGTTCTTAATGTCATATATTATTTAGGCAAAACTTATTTTCCTTATCTGAAGATGGGGTCAATAGTATATAACTTAAAGAATTGGTAAGAATAGTTCATGAGTTTATTATATTTAATAAATATAACAACATACTGTGTACAATGCATACAATTCTTAAATACAAAATAGATTTGAAAATTTTCAAGAGAGGTGTAACTTGTTGTCAAGCACTCCTCCATGCTATGATAAAAGATAGAGAGAGCTTTCAAATAAAAACAGGTGCAAAAAAAAAAAAAAGTGCTGTAAAATCTGATGGCTGAGCCTCTCTCATATCCTTCTTAAATTATTTAAATCCATCAGCTGTGGATTCTCAATGTATTGTTTCAGACAACCTGGATCACATTGCCTTGGAGTCCTGTTTTACTTGCGGTCCACGATATTTGTTGAGTGTCTCTGATTTACCCTACCTGGTGAGGCAGAAACGATCTCAATATAGTGGCGTTGGGGGGCTGTGCTGTTTCATGTATTGCTCCCCAGAGCATTAAAGTCCATATCATAGATGAGGAGAACAAGGGAGAGGAACCCTTCGTGGGGGAGCTAATGCAGGGTTGGGGTGGGGTGGGGTGGGGAATACAGGTTACAGGGAGGGGAGGGGCTCTGTAAAAGAGAATTTAAACAGAAAAGAGCAGAGTTCCCTGGTGGGGGAGATGGTAGAGGCTATTGGGCTAGCCCAGGTCCACTGGAAGATTCTGACATGCCTGCCTGGAAAACAGCTGCCTGCTCAGGGTTACTTACCTTAGGAGGTATTGCTTCAAATTCGGGACCAGCAGGTAGCGTGATGGCTATGTCGCTGGACTCCCACGTAGTCGACCGCGGTTCGCGTCCCGGACCCAGTAGCTTAAACTCACGCTGGGTGCATGTGCATGTGTGCCCAAGATCCCGAGAGGAGAATGGAGGAGAAGGGATTGCGGCATGGCCATCCCACCTGGGGGGTGATTTCTTGCTTTCTGTCTCTATGTCTCTCTCTGTCTGTCTGGCGAGTGCACGTGCCCTATAGCAAAAACCTCTCAATAAATAAATAAATAAAAATACCATGCCCTCTCCTGGCCCTACTTCCACATGTTACCTTTTATTTTTTTTTAAACTTTTTTGTTGTCATCACTAGTACCAAAATTTTATTGTTATCAATATCAACATTTCTCTTATTCCATGTTAAGCCAATGCAAAAAACAATAAAAAGACTGCTAAATATTGTTTCCTAATTTTTTCTCAATAAATCTAGGTATTAAAAAATAGTCATGAGGAGCCAGCAGGTGGCGTGGTGGTTAAGGGTGTTGGACTCCCACATGGCCGACTGCGGTTCGATCCTGGACTTAGTGGCTTGCTTCCTCACTTTCCCTCTCTCTTTCTTTGTCTCTCACTCTGTCCTTCTTGTCAAATTAAATAAATAAATAAATAAATAAAGTTCATTAAAATAATTCTTTTAAAAAAATCGTCATGAGATCCTTTGTTTTTAACACATTGCTTTCCTTTCAGTATCTAAATACACACTCATGTATTTAGAACTTTACATTCTAACCATATTTGGTGTAAACATATTTCCAGACTAATCGAGGAGATGCAGGAGTGTAAAGAGTTGGTGGCCAGGGTCAGCAGGTGGTTAAGGCACTGGACTCCCACATGGCTGACCACAGTTCAAGTCCTGGGCCTGGCAGCTTGCTTTTTCACTTTCCCTCTCTTTCTCTTGGTTTCTCACTTTCTTCTCTCTCTCTCTCTCACTCTCTCTCTCTCTCTCTCTTTCTCTCTTGGTGAGCACACATAACTCTGTAGCAAATTTAAAACTAATAATAATAAATAAAATTAAATAAATAATTCTAAAAAAGAAGCGGGTGGCCATATCATTTAGTGATTTGACTAAAATGAACATATTCATTGTCACTTTGGCAAGAAAATAGCCATTGGTCATCTCAGTCAGAGAAAAACACAGCTTAAATGTATTGCCCTGACTTTGTGAAGATGGGGTTGGTGATCCGGTTCAGGTAGGAAGAAGGTCAAGTTGGATTTCTGGAGTTGATACAGCCCAGCTCCACTCCTCTGTAGAATGGAATCTGCCAGGTAGCAGAGGAAACCCGTCCCACAGAACCTTGACAAGGAGCTTTGTGGCTCCACAGCGACCCCTGCTGCTCATTACAGGAGTAAAGAAAGCCTAGAGTAAAATCAGGAAGTCGAAGTGCTGATTCCTGAGTAAGAGAACTGGAGAAGTAGGTGGGGTCGTACCACTAATTTTTCTGCACTTTATGAGCATAGCAGCACTTCCAGGGATTGGCTACATCTATAAATACGTGCCGGTGAAGTCATCTAATAAAATGGGAGGTCCTTGGCAGAAGCTGACCCTACCAGCAAAGGTCGCTGGAGGGGCTGGGCACGTGTTTGCTCTGTGGGTCAAGAGCTGATTGAATCGGGAACGGCAGGTGGAAACTACCCTTTCTTCGCCTTTGCTAGGAAATGACACTTGTAGGCACCAGCATGTCTGGGGCTGGGCTTGAAGGCTGGGGCGTAGTCCGTCTACAGCACGGGCAGATCCCTGGACTTCCGCTCCTTTACAGAGAAAAACCACTGCAGTGTTCCGGAGTCCCCTCCCTTGCCCAGTCCCTGGTATCAAGACAGAGCTTTGCAGGGCTCTCCTCAGAGTAGGTGTGGCTGCTTTGTGGCCAAGGAAAAGAGGACAGACAGCTGGGTCTGACTAAGGAGGAACCCTGCAGGACACAGCTTGTCGGGACCACATGCAACACTCATCGTCCCCGTGGGCCTGCTGCGATAAGCCCTACTTCACTTTGCTGTTGGTCAAAATGGATGATCTGTTAGGGGCACTGCTGAGGTTCAGACAGCAGGGTTTCTGGAAGTCTACCATGGGGGCCCAAGAGCACCTGATCTAGCACTAAATATCTATCTGGTACTTGCAAGATGGCGCAAAACAATGTATGAAGAAACTCTTCAAGCCACACAAGTGTAAGACCGTTGGGATATATAGACAAATACTCTCATGGGGTGAGGAATCGTACCTGGTGGGTAAGGAAGGGTGAGGGGACACTCAACAGGAACAAGACAACAGCGTGGGTAAGATCAGAACCAGAGTCCTGAGCAGCCAGGGGCCGGCATCACCCAGCCTCTGGGTCAGGAGCTGATCTTCCTGCTGCAACCAGACCTTGTGCCCTGCCTATGAAGTTGAGATGCTGGCAAACATTCCACGCTGACAGCTCCTGTCTGGATGGGTCTTTACACTGGAAACAACACACCAGTAACAACATCGGCACCATCTTGTCAAGTGCTTTTGGCAACAGAAAGAGGAATAGATGCTAATACAAGGTTATTTCAGAAAGTTCATGGAAAAATGAAATGAAGATTTGTTTATTTTGATACAAAATTTTTTTAAAATCCATGTGTCATTTTTCCATAATATACATTTTCCTTTTTTTAGAATTATTTTTATAAACTTAATTAATTTATTTATTTGACCAAAGTGGGACAGAATGAGAGAGAGAGAGAGAAAGTAAGAAAGTGTGCCACCAGGTCCAGGACTCAAACCACATTCGACCGTGTGGGAGTCCAGCGTCCTTAACCACCATATCACCTACTGGCCCCCATAGTACCCACTTTCCGTGAACTTTTTGAAGACTGTGTTTAATAAGCCCTTAGTGTGTACTGGACTCTGGTGTAAGTGTCCTGTATTTATTTGCAACAAGATTCTCCAAACAAGATTCTCATCCACATTTTATAGGTGAAGAACTTGGGTTACAGCGAGGTTAAGCCACTTGCAGTGGGAACACTGCAAACTTTCTTCTTGCTGAGAAAGAGAGGTCCAGAGAGGGCCAGCCGGCTCCTGTGTGGTGGGCCCATTGTTCTTTCCACTCTATGCGGACAGTTTTGTGCCCTTTTGTATTAATGATTTGTTTTTGTTTAAGGTTCTTTTTTTCTTTCATGAGCAAGAGAGAAAGAGAGAGACAGAATCCTCAACAAGATCTCAGTGCCACAATCCACTCCCAGGCTCAGCCAGCCCTGGGTCACAGGCACATGCAGCCTGAATACTCAGGGAGGTCTCTGGACACGCACTCAGAACCTCCCCATGTGGGTCAACCTCATGGAGTAGTACTGTGTTACCACTGCACCATCATCCAGCCCCATGAGTGCTTTATTTCTTGATATATCCTTTTTGAAACGATGAACCAAGGTAGCCATCTGATAAGGAAAAGCCGGCAGTCTTCCGTGTGCCTGCTGCTCCTGTCCAAGGCTACGAAGCGCTCCCCAGTGGCTTGTTCAAGGCGGTCTGTTTGCTGACAACACACAGTGCAAATAAGGGCTCTGGTGGGGACGTCAGGGGAGCAGCTGCTCAGTGTCTAGGAAAGCCTGAGTGTGGTTTGCAAAGTAAACGGACTTTAATTTGGACAAACAGGGCTATGGCCTGGGACCCAGGGAAGATAAAGCAGCAAGGGAGTGTTGACATGGGCATCTCCGTGAAGTAAAGAAATAGAGGAGTGGTCAGGAATGTAAGGGTTGCTCTCTCCTTGACCCTAAGCCCACCACTGTCAAGGACTCCGCCGAGACCCACTAGGAAACCCAGCTGCCGCCAGTGGACGCCTTCGGTATTAAAGGGAGGCCGTTGCTAAAGGGAAGGTGACGTCCTCTTGGGAGGAGGCCACATTCGATCAAGATGTTTAAATGTTTTTACCAGTCTAACCACCTTGCAGGTTAGCACAGGCCCAGATCTCACAGAAATAAGCCGGTGAGAAGAAACCACACAAGCAAAAGTTGTTTAAAGAGAGAAGAGGAGCGCTCTCAATACGTTTTGCCCAGCGTTTCTCAGACTCGAGCGTGCCCTCGTCTCCCCTGGGGTAAAGCAAGCAGGCTGAGGTTAGAGCCTCGATGTCGTCACCCCCCTTGTGCATCTCGGGCGAGTTGCTTAGCTTTGCTGGATACCAGTTTCTTCGTTAGTATCATCAGCGTCTACCCCAGAGGGTTGTTGTGGAGGCCGAATGAAACTGTGTGAGCCAAAGGCAGAGCACAGGGCCAGGGACAGAGTGGTCAGTCACTACGGGGCAGCCGATCATTTTCATTGTCATCGTCGACGGGTGTTCATTCAACAGATGCTTCGGCCTGTGACTTTGGTCCTTCCCAGCCCCAGGTGGGTGAGTGCTGGTCACTAACACAGTCAGAGAGCCGCCTCTGCGGAGTGGCAGCACGTCACCCGGCACTGCCGACGGTTATGCCCAGTGACTGGCTCCAGCAGCTCCCACAGCTCCCACAGCTCCCGCAGCTCCCACAGCCTCGCCTTCTTGTGCACGGTGGAATACTCTGCTGCGCTCATGTTCCAGAACCTTCCGGGGAGGTTAGACTTCAACCATTGACATATTTTTGCTCAGGTTTCCCCTGCCTGACCTCCCTCAGCTCCCTGCAGATTTCTCCTCAGTGCATTCCCTCCCTCCATGGCTTGTCCGAGGATCGCATCTGAGACTGGCTTAGGAGCCTGACCTAAGACAGGCTCGGGGGGAAGGGGGGAAGACAATGAAGAAGCCATGGTCCCCACCTGAAAGGACCTTCTGTTCTGCTGGGGGAGACTGAGCAGCAAAGGGACAATAATCATTGTAAGAAACTCCATTGAGGTGACCCTGGACCCTGGGGTGGCCTGGAAACTCAGAGGATGGGCACCTTTGGCAGGAAACCACAGCGAAGCCAGGGCTTACTGGTTGAGGAGCATCGGCCAGGCCAGGAGGGATGAAGGTGTGCCGGGCCACCACAGGTTCACCTGCGAGGCTCAGAGAGGGCAGGACGGGTGTGCAGACTTGAACCCGTCCCCTCCCCGTTTAGGGCGCTATGACTGGGAGAGGGTTTGCTGACCCCTGGCAGAATCGCCATGGCCATACAGCACCACTCCCTGAGGCTGGCTGCTGGGCTTAGCTGCCAGGGTAAGGTAGGCACAGTGACCGCCACTCAGAGGTCTTCTTTCCCTGGGGGTGGCTTTGTCCAGGGTGAACCTGTGTTCCAGGGTGACCCAGCTCTCCTTCCCACCACGACAGAAAGAATGAGGCTCTCTCCTGCATGGCAAATCCTGTATGTTCCACTCAGGAGGTGCCTGGAGGCTCACGTTCCTGGAGACAGAAGGCTGGCATGGCCAGGGCTGGGAAGTGAGGAGGTGTTGTCTAATGGGGACAGAGTATCGGTCTGGGAGGATGAAAAAGTTCTGCAGGTGGATGAGGATGATGGCCGCAGAAAAAATGTGAATGTACCTAATGTCACTTAATGGTTAAGGTGGTGGGTAAGGGGGCCAGCAGGTGGCATAGTGGCTAAGGCACAAACTCCCACGTGGCTGATTGTGGTTCAAGTCCCGGACCTAACGGCTTGAAATTCATGCCAGGCACATATATGTGAACGCTCAAAATCCCAGGAGGAGAATGAAGAAGGGATTGTGGTGTGGCTATTCCCCTCTGGAGGGGGCGTGGTTTCTCACTTTCCCTCTCATTATCTCTCTCTAGTGAGTGCATGAGCCCTATGGGAAAAACCTTAAAAAAGAAAAAGAAAAAAAGATGGTGGACCAGCCCCACAGTACAGTGAGTAAGCACCCGTACAGGAACCTAATCCCACATAACTAACAGCAGTAGGAACTCCAGCCCCAGCTGTCTGGAAAACACACTGGGCATGTGTGCACGAGTGCCCCAAATGCCGATGGGATGGAGAAATGGAGCAAAAAGGATTGTGACATGGCCATGCCCCCTGGGGAGTACTCTCTCTTTCTTTCTCTCTCTGTTTTTTCTGGTGGGCATATGCATCCTCTGGCTTTTTTTTTTTTTAGAGATTTTTTTTCTATAGGGTGCATGTGCTTGCCAGAGAAACAGAGAGAGACAGAGAGACAAAAAGCAAGAAATCACATCCCCCACGGGGGATGACCACACTGCAATCCCATTCCCTCCATTCTTCTCTCAGGATTTTGGGCACACACACACACACACATACACACACGCCCAGTGTGAGTTTCAAGCCACCAGGCCCAGGACTCAAACTGTGGTCAACTATAGGAAAGTCCAACGACATAACCATTGCGCCATCTGCTGGTCCCTCTTCTGGCAATTTTAAAAAAAGGTAAGATGATGAATTTCATGTCATGTTTATTTTGCCACACGTTAGAAAAAGAGGAAAGAAGAAGAACGAGGGCCAGACGGTGGCATGATGGCAATGCAGTACTCTGTGAGGCTGACCCACACGGGCAGGGTCTGAGCCTGCATCCAGAGACCTCCCTGAACATGCCAGGTGTGTGTGTGCCCATGGGCTGGCGCTGGCTATGGTTGGGGGTCGATCACAGCATCGAGACCTTGTTGGGTCTCCGTCTCTGTCTCTCACTCATGGGAATAAAAAATTAAACTTGAAGAAGAAGAAGCAGAAGATGGCTATTGTCTACATTTAAACTCAGGCACTGAGAGATGGGGTGTCGTACAGTATGAAGACGAGGAAATTGGGGCCAGCAGGTGGCATGGAGGCTAAGATATTGGATCCCTGGCCGATTCTGCAGTTCAAGTCCAGAACTCAGTGGCTTGAAAAACACACTGGATACGTGCGCCTGTGTGCCCCAAATCCCAAGAGGATAATAAAGCAGAAGGGATTGTGGTGCGGCCATCCCTCCTGAGGGGTGATTTCTCACTTTCCCTCTGCCTCTGATTCTATCCAGAAAGCATATGTGAAAAAATCCAGAGGAAAAAAAAAGTTAAGAAATCGGAGACAAATTTTTGGAAACATCATTTGGCACCAAAAAGCAGGGTGACAGGATACCAGACGGTGGCGACTTGCTGTCTGAAAGGGGTACTGCTTTACTCTCCCAGAAACAGCTCTCTACTAGTCAGGACAGGAACACTTACTAAGTTGTTTGTTCCCATCTTCATGCATAGGCATGATCCATCTGCCCTTTGAAGCCCTCTCGGCCTCCCTCCTCAACCTCGTCCACCTTTCCGGAGCAGAACTGGAAGGCATGAGGAAAACACTAATGACAGTTCTTGGTGTGCACTCACAGAACAGCCAGGTCATTTGGGGAGCATCATTTGCTACAAAGAGGATAGAAATGATGACGTCTATGCCCACCACCACGTCTACACCCACCATCACAGTCTACGCCCACCATCATGGTCTATGCCCACCATCACGGTCTAGGCCCACCATCACGGTCTACGTGCTCCATCACGTCTGCACCCACCATCACAGTCTACGCACTCCATCACAGTCTACGCCCACCATCATGTCTACGCCCACCATCACAGTCTACGCCCACCATCACAGTCTACGCCCACCATCACAGTCTACGCCCACCACACGGTCTACGCGCTCCATCATGGTCTATGCCCACCATCACGGTCTACGCGCTCCATCACGGTCTAGGCCCACCATCACAGTCTACGCCCACCACACGGTCTACGCGCTCCATCATGGTCTATGCCCACCATCACGGTCTACGCGCTCCATCACGGTCTACGCCCACCATCACGTCTACGCCCACCATCACAGTCTATGCCCACCACACGGTCTACGTGCTCCATCATGGTCTACGCGCTCCATCACGGTCTACGCCCACCATCACGGTCTATGCGCCCCATCATGGTCTACGCCCACCATCACGGTCTACACAGTCCATCACGGTCTATGCCCACTATCGCGGTCTACACAGTCCATCACGGTCTACGCCCACTATCGCGGTCTATGCCCACCATCACAGTGTACGCGCACCATCACGGTGTACGCGCACCATCACGGTCTACGTGCTCCATCACGGTCTACGAGCACCATCACAGTACACGCTCCATCACAGTCTACGCCCACCAGCATGGTCTACAAGCTCCATCACAGTCTACGCCCACCATCACGGTCTACGCTCCATCACAGGAAGGTTGTTTCTTACCTCGGTTTCCCCAATGTCCAACACAAAATCCAACACATAAGAGGTATCTGGGGACCACACTGGAAGGAAAAAGCAAAGAGAGGGAGGGAAGGAGGGACCCTCTAGCACCTAAGCCCTCCTGCTCAGCTCTGAGCCAGAGAAGCTAAGTCCAAAGTCATGTCCTGTGGCAGGAAGAGGAGACACTGCCTGGGGCCCAAACCTGCCTCCTAGTCCTTGCCCTGGTTCCTGCTCCCTCCCAGTTATCCCCAAATTTGACCATCGAGATGCCATTTGATGACTTTAGTGACGTTTATCAACTCCCACCTGGGATAACTGAACTTTTGTGTTTCTCTCGTTTGTTTCTTTGATACCTAGTGTTTGCCCAGGAAAGGTAAACTTCAGAGATATGGAGTGGGGTTAGAGGCCTTGCTTTTTACACACTGATAGGACAGGGAGAGCGTATGTCTCCACGGGGTTTATTTGACTAACAAATTGAAGTTTCATGCGTCCAGGTCATACTCCAAAACTGTGCCCCTTGTGTTGAAGCCAAAGGAAAAAAGAAACAAAACACTGAGCACCTAAGTGCCAGCTCTGCCCTCTTCATTCATTCAGCCCTCATGGTAGCCTGGAGGTGACCCTGACTACCCTGATGCAGGTGAGGTAGCCAGGGCTCAGGGGCTTTAGGAACTGGTCCAAATTCACCCCCTGGTGGCATCTGGGTTGCTGGCACAGATGAGTGCCTGGCATTTAGCAGGCCCTTGATGGAGGCTTGTTGAATGAATACATGAACTCACACCCGTTTATCTACAACACCTGTCCTCTTGCCCCTTTACTTGTTCATGGCATTATCTGGGAAGTGCAGTGTCTACCTTAGAGATGATCTTCTGTCCGAAACACTAGGGAGACAATATGGTCAGGTAGCAGACAAAGACACCTGAAAGAGGAAGAAAATCAGCATGATTATTCTTGCTTTAGTAATCAGGTTTTATTTGTTGTCAAAACAGAGGGAGGTGGGACCAGCAGTTAGTGTAATGGCTATGTCGCTAGACTCCCACGTAGTCGACCGCAGTTTGAGTCCCAGACCCGGTGGCTTAAACTCACTCCAGGCACGTGTGCGTGCATGCCCAAGATTCCGAGAGAATGGAGGAGAAGGGATTGCGGCGTGATCATCCCCCTTGGGGGGTGATTTCTCGCTTTTCTGTCTCTCTCTGTCTTTCTGGAGAGCGCACATGCCCTATAACAAAAACCTCTAAACAAAACAAAAAACAAGCAAAAAACAGAGGGAGGTGAAGGAGTGGGGAGAGTGTGGCGTAACTTGTAGCTAATTTGTGCTGAAATACCAGGTTTTGAAACAATGACGAGATGGGGGAACCCATGCCTGCATGTCACCAAGCAGTCATTGCTTCTGTCCCGATGGGGAAGGATCAGAAACTTTTTCAAGTTAACAGAGCCACACTCCAGGTGAGGAGTGATAGGACAGGGTGCTTCTGAAATACGAATAGCTTCCATAGTCCTCCTTGCACATCCCACCAACAGGACAGAGTCTAAAACAGAGCAGCCGAGTGAAAGCTTGGAGCCCTCTCCAGCAGAGAGGTTCTCCCGGGCAGGGGGCCAATCTGCTGGGCTCTAGGAGGGCGCGCCCGCTGCCATCGAGGTTTACGGCAGCACCTGCTTACTGAGCCAAGAAGCCATCGTCGGGAGGAGCTACCTGGGCCCAACCAGGAGCTCCTTCCAGTGCTCCCCAGAATTCAGCTGTTCATATCCCTGGTCTCGGGAAATTTCAGAAAAGCTACTTCGGCTGAAGGAAGCAATGGACCGTCCCCACAAAACGCAGTCAGGACCTGAGACACAGGGGTTTGACCAGGACCAGCCACCCCGGTGTAAGAGGCCAAGTTGGTTTCAGGAGAGGGGGCCTGGGAGAAGGAGGTGAAATCAGTACTTCGAGTCCGTCCTGATTTCACGGGGTGTGTGCTTTCTCTTCCACCCGAGTTGTTGTTGAAGCTGTTTATGGAAAGGTTGCGCAAATACGATTAGTCAACCCCAGGGCCATTAATAATCCACGGGACAGAGTCGGCTCCGTTCCAATTGATTTCTGAATTTTTAAAAATGTCAAATGTCTTGGAGCAGAGATGAAAGTCCCAGAGAGGCTGGCACCCAAGTGCGAGTTCTTTGCCTCCCCTGGGGCGGATCCCCTGCGGTTAGGAGCTGGAACATTGTCCACTGCCATTTGCTTGCCCATCGGAATGGCCAGGGGTCCTCGTTCATGTGGCAAGACTATTGCAGTAGGTCAGGGGGATGCTCTCACCCCACTCCCTGCACACTGATGTGGATCTGGACTAAAACGGGGCCCTGGGTCACCAGAACATGCACATGGGGCAGACCACACACGCCCACACCTCTCTCCTCACACTCTGTCCTCCCAAACACTTCCCTATCCTCCAAAACATGGTTAGCTTGGATACTCTGCAAAATTATTACACAGGTAAGGTGTGGGGGTACATGTGAGAGGTGGCCAGTGGCAAGCTCAGTCTTTGGGTTCAGAAATCAGGGATTTTATTTTATTTTATTTTATTTTATTTTTTGCTATAGGGTGCACAAGCTTGCCAGAGAGACAGACAGAGAGAGGAGAAATGAGAAACCACCTCCCAGGGAGATGGCTGCATGGTGATTCCTCCTCTCCCATTCTCTTGGAATTTGGGGCACATACATACATGTTTTGTTTTGTTTTCTTTTCTTTTCTTTTCTTTTCTTTTCTTTTCTTTTCTTTTCTTTTCTTCTTATTTTGGAGAGGTTTTTGCTATAGGGTACATGCACTCACCAGACAGACAGATAGAGACAGAGAGACAGAAAGCAAGAAATCACCCCTTAGGGGGGATGGCCACGCCACAATCCCTTCTCCTTCATTCTCCTCTCGGGATCTTGGGCACGCATGCACACGTGCCCAGCGTGAGTTTTAAGCCACTGGGTCTGGGACGCGAACCGCAGTCGACTACGTGGGAGTCCAGCGACATAGCCATTACGCTAACTGCTGGTCCCAGCCATTACAGTAACTGCTGGTACCCTCACATACATGTTTCCAAGCTGCAGGCTCCAGGACTTGAACCACTCAGTCAGCCATGTGAGATCTAGCCACCTTAACCAGCATGCCACTGGCTGGCCCTGAAAACCAGGGTTTACAGATTTACATTCCAGTCTTCTGGGCTATAACTCAGAACCAATTAATCTCTTTGGTGTTCTATTTTAGTCATTGTAAATTGAGGATTTCATCACAAATTATTACTCCAATTTTTTCCTTTTTTGTTTTCTTTTTTTTTAGAGATTTTTTTGCCATGTGCTCACCAGGAGGAGACAGACAGTGAGAGGGGAAGTGAGAAATCACACCCAGGAGGGATGGCCATGCTGTAATCTCTTCTTCTCCATTGTCCTCCTGGGATCTTCAGCACACATTCCCATGCACCCAATGTGAGTTTCAAGTCACCAGACCCAGGATTCGAACTGCAGTCAGCTATGTGAGAGTCCAGAGATGTAACCGCTACACCATCTGCTGGCTCCACAAATTTTTATTTCAAGAAGAGTACTGGGGGGCCAGCAGGTGGCGTGGTGGTTAAGGCGGTGGGACTCTCACATGGCTGACAATGGTTCAAGACCCAGACCTGGCAGCTTGCTTTCTCTCTGTCTCTCTCTGGTCAACTTCAAAAAATAAAATAAAATAAAATAATGACAATAAATAAAATTAAATAAATACTTCTATTATAAAAAATATTGGGTCATCAGGAATATCATAACACAATTTTGCATAGGAAAAGATACACCACGACTTTCCCAACGACCTCCTATTTTCTCTGGACTTCATCCATTCGAGAACTCCAATTCTTGTCTTTAAAAAAAGTTTATTCTTGGGAACCAGCAGTTAGCGTAATGGCTATGTCGCTGGACTCCCACGTAGTCAACCGCGGTTCGCGTCTCGGACCCGGTGGCTTACAACTCACGCCGGGCGCGTGTGCGTGCGTGCCCAAGATCCCGAGAGGAGAATGGAGGAGAAGGGATTGCGGCGTGGCCATCCCCCCTGGGGGGTGATTTCTCGCTTTCTGTCTCTATGTCTCTCTCTGTCTGTCTGGCGAGCGCACGCGCCCTATAGTGAAAACCTCTCCCAAAAAAAAAAAAAAAAAAAAAAAAAAAAAAAAAAAAAAAAAAGTTTATTCTCTCAGGGGAGGAGGAACACCCTCAACAAGGTCTTCATGCCAAGATACACCCCCAGGCAGCCCGGATCACGGGCACATGTGTGCACCCTGGTGTGCTCACGGAGGCCCCAGGATTGCCCATGCGGGTCCAGCTGTGTTACTGCTACCCCACCATCTGGCATCTAAGAAATCAAATTCTGAACATGGAGCCCACCGTGTGGTTCCTGCTCTACAGCACTATAAGCAACCCTCCATCAGAAACGCCCATACTGGGGCCAGCAGGTGGCATGGTGGTTGGGGGTGTTGGACTCCCATATGGCTGACGGTGGTTCAAGTCTCGGACCAGGCAGCTTGCTTTCTCACTCCACACCTTTCTCTCTCTCTTTCTCTCTCTGGTCAAATTTAAATAAATAAAAAATAAAATTTAGTAAAATAATAATAAAATAGTCCTTTAAAGAAAGAAAACTCTAAAAAAGAAAAAGAAATGCCCATACCACCTGTCAAAAAGACACACGCGCACATCAGCACAAAGCCGTGCTCCTCCACCAGCATGTCGAGCACAGCAGGGCGGTCTGCCCGGCCATTCATTCAGGAGGCTCCCTAGAAGACGCACGCTGAGGTGGCTCCTGCTTGAAGTCCCTCTGCCCTGTCTTCCTCCACCTGGGGTCCACCTTGGGCCCAACAGGGCCATTGGAATTAAATGGTCACTGCTGCTCTCCTCTCTCTCCGAGGTGTTCGCTGCAAATCCCTTTCTTTAGCAGCACTTTCCTCTCCTATTCTAATTTTCACACTGAATTTTGAGCTGGCCACTCCTCCAGGTGTGCTAAGGTAGAATTCAAACAAAAGGATCCTACAGTAGGAAAAAGTGTGGAACGAGATGGACTAGACGAGATACCTGAGGTTAGTATGAACTATATTAACCTCTTCTAATGGGCTCAAAGAATATTTTTCACTTGAGGTTAAATATTTCCTCAGTTGCCTCCAGAGCCCTACTTGACAAGACTATAATTTCTGTAGTGTGTTCACCAAAATCCATATTTAAAAAAAAGTCACTTACAAATGAGCAGCCCTATATAGACTTCACGAAAGTGGTGGTAAGGGGGAATGACCACGTATAAGAAGGGCTTTAGGGCCAGTCAGCGGTGCTGTTGTTAAGGGAGCTGGATCCCACATGGCCAAACACACAGTTCAAGTCCCAGACCCGGCAGATTGAAAACACACTGAGTGTGTGTGTGTGTGTGTGTGTGTGTGTGTATACGCCCAAAATCCCAAGAGGAGAATGGAGGAGAAGGGTTTGCAAAGCGGCCATCTCCCAGAAGGATGAGCTCTCACTTTCTATCTTTTTTTTCTCTCTCTCTGTCTCCTCCTCTCTCCAGCACGCTCAAGTGCCCCACAGCAAAAATTAAAAAAAAAAAAGAAAGAAAGAAATGTGAATCAGCTGACACTATAAACAAGGACACCTACTGTCAGTGAGTCAGGAACACTGGTGTTCTCTCTGTACACTGCTCTCCTGCAGAAGACAGAGTACGTGTTTCCCTTGGTAAGGGTCTCAAGGACCCTTGAAGCCATCCATGTGGTGGGTTTTGGATGTGAGGTGGTAACAGGGCTGGAGTGGGAGTGATGGTCAGAACTGGAAAAGCTGAGTGGAGAATGAGGAATACTTCCACCCTGCCTTCAAAAGCTGTGGATGTTCACAGTACATAATTAAAATGTTTTTGTTTTGTTTTAAAGTTAACCCCAGAAATACGATAAGCTAGAAACAGGCCCATGAAGGGAGATAGAATCCAGTTAAGGTCTTCTGGCCTCCAGGAAATGCTTCCCGGCATCCATTTATCGCAGGAGAGGGGCCACCGCACAGACAGCAGAGGTAGCCCACTGGGAGAGCAGGGGCTGCCCCTTGGAAGCCTCGCCTGGAAACCTGTCATCCTAATACCTGCAGCAAAGGCAGGGGAGCCGCTGCCCCTGGCTCTGGGGGGAGGGCGTTGCCCCCTACCAGTGTACAGTGCATTGTGAGAATGGAGACCCCGCCTCTCAGGACAGGGCAAAAGAGTCAGGGGCTGGAGGCAGGTGTCCTGCGGCAGTACCAAAATAGGCCACCTGGGAAGGGCCCAGGTTGATTCCCGAAGCCTCCTGGTACACACCCGGCTGGCACACTCGCATGCCTGTGATCCTGGGGCGGAAGTTGGGTGAGGATGATCCTTTTAGGGTTGCTCGCGCTCTCTGTCTTTGTCTCTCTCTCTCTTTCTTCTCCCCTCCCACCCCCATGAAAGGAAGAAATAAACGTTAAAGACAAAAACAGCAACAACAAGAGTGAGGCAGCGGCTGGGAAAACCGAGCCGTAGCTGCCTGCGTGACTCCTCCTGTGCCAGAGCCCCACCTGCTGGCGGGGGAGGACATAGGTTCACCTCGCAGGTGGAAATGGACCCAGCGTCGCTTTACCGCTCTGGGCTGGGAAGGGAGGTCGGGACAGATTCCCGATGGTGCTGATGTGTGAGATGGTCTAAACAGGGCTTGTTGAAGACAGGCAGGGGACAGGCTGGAAAGAGGAACAAGTTCCATCGGGCTGTGCCCACCGGCACAAACACCGAGTCTCTTGGGACACTTGATCGGCCAGTGACTTGTATGGTTTATAAATGACCAAACGTAGGACAGAGCTGGCGACTACGGGGCCCCGACGCCTCCAGGCCCTGAGCAACCACCCGCTGCTCTTGGCAACCAGCTTTTGTATAAATCCATCGAGCTGCGCCGAGGAAGGAACGGCTTCTGGAGGGCACAGGGGCTAGTCCTGTGGGAAGGCGTCTCAGGACAGAGGGCTGGCCACCTGACCCTCCATAGGGGCATCTAGTCCCCAACAGCAACAGTGAGAGAGAGGGAGACGGTCCAACCTAAGAGGTCCAGAATGGAGGTCCAGGCAGAGTCGGGCCCTGTGGCTGCTCGGGCAAACCCCGCGGCTCCCAGGTCAGCGCCCAGCACGCTGGACTCGGGTCGCCAACCGAGACTGGGGCCTTAAGGGGGGCACGCACAGGCCCGAGATTCCTGAGAGCCAGGAAGCGGGCAGAATGGACACGTGCTAATTTCCTCCAGCGGATGCCGGGATGGGGATAACCCCGAAGGCTCCTTGGCCGCCCCGCCCCTCTGGGTACTGGGACCCAGCCTCTTCTGCCACGCCCTCCCGGCCTCCCGGGGTTCGCTCGCGGCCCCGCACTTCATGTCTTATCAACTGGCGACACCTGCTGGCCGTCGCTGTTCATCATTAAATAACCTTATTCCGTATGCAAGATGCGAGACCAGTTATAAGCACACAGTGAGGCTTTTATCCACTCCTCCTCTACCTTCCTTTGGGTACGTGTAGTCTTCAAAGCAGCAGAATTTCCTTAGTGTTCATATTGAAATCCCCGTCCTCCCCACACCCCGCGCCGCGGAGGCACGGGGAGGTATGAGAAGCGAGCTCCGACACCACAGCCCTTTCTGTTAGAGCCGACGAAGGCCCGGTATGGCTAATAAACTTGGAAGAGACGATTAGAAAGGGATGTGAACCTCTCCGCAGCAGAGTGGAGACCCAGCCCCATTGGAGAGCTGCTCAGTGACAAGCAGCTCTGAGATAGGCCAATCTATACCTGCCACCTCTCACACCGCTACTGCAAACTGGCTATGCAAGGAGGGGCGCAGACCTCTTTGTCACCGCGCTCATGCCCTGGCTGCCCACCCAGCGGGGGACAGGCCGGCAGCTGAGCTGGCAGGGGAGCCCAGATTTTAGAGGTGAAGGTACTTGGCTTTCTTTAACACACAGGTACTGAGCACCTCCATAGCCCAGGCGTGGACTGCCGCGGTGGGGCAGAGAACAGGACTGCGACGGAAGTGTGGAATGTCACTGATGCGTGCCGTTAGTTGGACAGACGGACAATAAATGCATAAAGAGACACACTTTCTGTTGGGAGTAGCTGTATTCAGGAAGATGAATCGGGCATGATTTCAGAGTGGAGAGGCCCCCTCAGATTGACTCTGAGTGACTGGAAGGGGAAAAACCCAGAAGGCCCCTAGGGCAGGAACAAGGTTGGCATGTTTGAGGGGGACACCTAGGCAGTGCGTTTGCAGGGGGTGAATCAAAACTTTTTTATTACAGGGAAATGGGTACTTCGATAAAGTACAGGGGCGCACTGATGTATCATGTCTGTCACTAGAACGGAACGTCAGTGGCTTCCCTTTGCCCAGGAGGACAAAAGCAGACATCAGTTTTCCACGGCAATGGTTTACTACAGAGGAAGTGAATTAGACTCTGTATTTTAGTTGCGAAATTATGGATTGATTCTCGTTAATAAGAGACGGCAAATCTGACTACAGCAAGAGGTGACGACCATGTGGGCAAAGCCACCAGGTGGAGCTATAGCCTCAGAAAAGTGAGGCGGATCACAAGCTGGCCGAAAGGGGGCCCGGGACTTTGGTCTTCCTTCTCCCAAAAGCGAAGAGTAGTTTCCTAAGCATCTCCATCTTAAATATTATAAAGGCTTCATTTCCCTTTTCTTCTCAAGACCATTCGTTCTTTATTGTCCCCCTTTCATAATGACATGTGTCTCCCGATCTCCATCCCACCATACTCTGACACTGTCCCTCCTCAAGAGAACAAGCTGGTGGAAGGGAACAGAAGTTCGATGACATTAGTCCTTCTAGAAAGTTCCCACTGGAAGGCATAGGAATGTGCTTGGGGGTGAGACTGGGTCGGTGTGCTGACTGGGGACGGAGTCCAGGGTGTCACGATAACTGAGGAGCCGGAGAGAAAAAGCAGCCAGATCTGAGTACTTCACAGCTTGCCCAGCACAGCGCCCAGTGCTCTGCTGTTACTGGCTTCTGGCATAGACGGGCACCTGAGGCTAAGAGCGGGTAAGTCGGTCACCCAAAGGCACAGGTTTGAACCCAGACACTGACTCTACAGCCCAGGACATTAACTACTGCATGGGAAGCACCACAAACTGAGCCTTCTAGATGGGCAAGTGGGAGTCTGGGCTATGAAATCAGTTAACGCACTCTTTGGGAGGTGGGGGGAGTGCACAGAACCAGAGGTGCCGAAGCCCCGCCCCCACGTAGCAGGCTGCAGCGCTAACCACACCCCCTCGACTCCGTCAGCGTCAGCGGCTGGAGAGTGGGCAGCGGCAAGAATCTGCCCAGCAGTTGGACAGGGGAGGTTGCAGGGTGCCTGGGGCACCAATCAAGACCCTGGAGGCTCCATGAAAGGGCTGGAGCCGGAGAGTGACGTAGTGGGGACCAAGTTTCAGAAAGGAGAATCTCCTGGTGGATTTAGGCTTGGTCACTGCAGAGAGGGTGGAAGCAGAAGCTTACTGGGAAGGTGGTTGGACCCATGATTTCTTGTCTGTGCAGCTTGCACGGGTTGAAATGCCCCCTTCCTCCCCTTGGCCTCCACTGGGGTACTCACTCATCCTTTCTTTTTTTCTTGTTATTTTGTTTATGGGTTTTTTTTTTTTGGTGTTTTTTGTTTTGTTTTGTTTTTTGTTGGTGTTTGTTTGTTTTGAGAGGTTTTTGCTATAGGGTACATGTGCTCGCCAGAAAGACAGAGAGAGAGAAAGGGAGAAATCACCCCCCAGGGCGGATGATCATGCCACAATCCCTTCTCCTCCATTCTCCTCTTGGGATCTTAGGCACGCACACACACGCGCCCGGCGTGAGTTTAAGCCACCAGGTTTGGGACTCAAACCACGATCAACTACATGGGAGTCCAGCAACATAGCCATTATGCCAACTGCTGGTCCCTTGTTTATAGTTTTTGGCATAAGGCGTGTGCACTCACCAGAGAGGAGAGAAAGAAAAAATCACCCCGCAGTGGGGATGGCTGCATCTCTATCCCTTCTCCTCCCTTTATGTCCACACACATAAAAACACTCCCCTGGGGGAGTGACCATGCTGCAGTCCCCTCAGCTCCATTCTCCTCTCAGGATTTTTTTGGCATGTGACCCACACATGCACCCAGCCTGATTTTCAAGGTACTGGATCTGAGACTCAAACCAGAGTCAACCATGTGGGAGTCCAAACACCTTTACCACCATGCCACCTGCTGGCCCCATCCTTTTTAAAAAAAAAAAAAAAATTATTCATTTACTTTTTTTTTTTTTTTAGAAGTTTTTGCTATAGGGCGCGTGCACTCGCCAGACACAGAGAGACAGATAGATAGAAAGCAAGAAATCACCCCCCAGGGGGGATGGCCACGCCGCAATCCCTTCTCCTCCATTCTCCTCTCGGGATCTTGGGCACGCATGCACATGCGCCCGGCGTGAGTTTTAAGCCACTGGGTCCGGGACGCGAACCACGGTCGACTACGTGGGAGTCCAGCGACATAGCCATTACGCTAACTGCTGGTCCCAAATTTATTCATTTACTTCTGAGAGAGAGAGAGAGACACCTCTGACAGGGTCTTCACACCACCGTCTACCTCCCGTCTCAGCCAGTTCAGATCACAGACACATGTACACATTTTGTGTGCTCTAGGAGGTCCCAGGACTCAAACCCAGGACCCTCCTATGTGAACCAATCGATGTGCCACCACCCTGCCCCCATTAACACTTTCAAATCCAGCTGAAGTCTCTCCTTCCTGAAAGAGCCTTCCCAGGGTCCGAACAGCCCAGCCTAGCTCCCAAGCATGGCACCTCTACAGCCCAGCCCAGGGAACAGTGCTCGTTTACAAAAGAAAAAAAAGTCCATCTTCTTTCTAAACAGCGGTGTGTGGACAGAGGCTGTGTTTCACGCACGTGTATGACTTAGGGCTCAGCACATCTGGCCGACCGCGCAGGCTGCATGAATGGTGAGTAATGAACAGGAGGGGGCAACTGAATGAACGAATGAGAGAATGCCTACATTTCCTGGTAACAACCCAAGTAGAGGGATAAAAGAATATTAGGGGAAAGGAGGGGAGACATAGAGGGGCTCCTTTTCCCCATCTGACCATCCTCAAAACGGCGTCGGCTCTCTGCTTTGTGCTGGCTGTCTGGGTGCCAGGGAGCCTGCAGTGGTGAGTGAGCGGAATGTTGAGCCTGCAGCTCACTGCAGCCCCTCAGGCCACAGCTCCCAGTAGGACCCAGAGCTGCCGCCTCTTATCAAATGGCTTTTGCTTTTTTTTTTTTTTTTTTTTTTTTTAAGTCAACTTTATGCTATCTAGCAGGGCCGTAGGGGGTGAGAGTTTTCTTCCTGTGTACTAGAGGTTTTCTTTTTCTTTTTCTTTCTTCCTTCCTTCCTTTCTTTCTCCTTCCCTTTCTCTTTCTCTCTCACCCTTTCTCTCTCTCTTTCCCTTCCTTCCTTCCTTTCTTTGTTCCTTTTTCCTTTCTTTTTTCCTTTCTTGCCTTTAAGGCACGTATAGGGCACATGTGCTTGCCAGAGGGAGACAGAGAAGGAAAGTGAAAATAAAAACACCTCCCTTGGGGAGTGACCATGCTGCAGTCCCCTCAGCTCCATTCTCCTCTCTGTATTTTGAGCATGTATGCACACGGGCCATGTTTTTCAAGCTGCCGGATCTGGGGCTCTAACAGCACAGTGGGCCGTGTGGGACCCAGGCACCTTACTCACCACACTGCCTGCTGGCCAGTATTGTTATTGTCAGAGGATGTGTGTGACCCCACCCCCGACCTGCAATCCTTCTGCCTCCATTTCTCCATCTTGCCAAGATTTGGGGCACACGTGCATTCCTGTGCACATGCACACACATGTACCTGGAGTGTTTTTCAAGCTGCCAGGGTCGGGATTTGAATGGTGGTTAGCCACGCGGGATTCAGTTCCCTATGCACGGAGCTTAATTGCTGCACTATGGGACCAGCCCAAGATTATATATATATGTGTGTGTGTGTGTGTGTGTGTGTGTGTGTGTACACACACGTAATCGGAGACAAATACAATTACTATTTGTACATCATATTATCTGTGTTTCTTATGTAAACCATTGTTTAGATACTTTCACTTTTCTTTTTTTCTTTTTTTTTTTTTCGCTATAGGGCTCGTGCACTCGCCAGACAGAGAGAGACATAGAGACAGAAAGCAAGAAATCACCGCCCAGAGGGGATGGTCACGCCGCAATCCCTTCTCCTCCATTCTTCTCTTGGGATCTTGGGCATGCACACACATGTGCCCGGCGTGAATTTTAAGCCACCAAGTCTGAGACGCGAACCGCAGTCGACTACGTGGGAGTCCAGCGACATAGCCATTACGCTAACTGCTGGTTCCCGACAGTTTCACTTTTCTATTTGAGTAACTGGCTGTCATACATCTGGAGATGATCAGTGACACTGAGCTGCATTCACTAGTGACTTTGTTTTGGCCAATGGACATTCTTTGAATTCTGTAAATTGCAGTAACATCTGCATAACTTCCTTCTCTGAAAAGAAGCAAGAAAACAAAAGAGAAGTAAACTAGAACTGGATGTGGCCTTTCCTAGCACACACCTAAAACTATCTCCCTAAATTGTCCCCTGATTTTTTTAACTTTGAAAGCCAGATAATACAAAGTGGTCAAATACTTACATCCCCACTGTGCTCATCATTGTCTGTGCCACCTTCATCTCTCTGAGCTGTGACCTTTTTTTTGAGAGATTTTTCCTATCAGGCGCGTGAGCTCACCAGAAAGACAGACAGAGACAGAGAGACAGAAAGCAAGAAATCACCTCTCAGGGGAGATGGTCATGCCACAATCCCTTCTCCTCCATTCTCCTCTCAGGATTTTAGTCACACACGCACACGCGCCTGGCGTGAGTTTAAGGTACTGGGTCCAGGACTCAAACTGCGGTCGGCTACATGGGAGTCCAGCGACATAGCCATTACGCTAACTGCTGGTCCCTCTGAGTTGTGACATGCTCATTGGTAGGTCTTATGGGAGTCCAGCAATGTAACCAGTACGCCATCTGCTGGTCCCAGACAGGTACTTCTAATACTAACACAGAGAAGCGGTGCGTTAAGTACTTAGTGGAGTGCTTCCTAACACTCCACATGGGATTGCTCTTACCTCGCTTCTGAAACACCCTCTCCGGTCCCTTGCCTCTGAACCTTTGATCCCTGCGTCACAGTGGGATGAGGCCGTCCCTGATGCCGCAGACTGATGGCTGAAAACACTGAATTACAAGATCTCCATCCATCCAGAACGCCGTGGGATAAATGTGATTTTCAAGAAGATCCACAACGACGTTTCCTTTTATTATTGACAAACGGAAATCACAGCGACTGGGGGCCTCTTGCTGTGACTTAGCTTCCTCCATCCAGCCCAAGGCTCCACTAGGGATGTGAGAGATCTCTCTGAGACGTTGTCCTTAAAGGCTGGGGTCGTGGCTCCCAAACCCACATCTCCTCATGAGAAATATCTCTCTCACTGTCCTAAACCTCGTGGACCTGATGGGTGTTTCTAGGCAGAACAACGCAAAGACAAGTGGCCCAGGGGTCTAAAGCACAGCGGCACGCAAGGCTTGGGAGCAACAAGGCACGCAAGGCCGAAGGACTCAGTAAATACTTACTGACTGCATTACACTGAAGGCGCAGTCCCTGCCTACAGCCTTCTCTGGAAGAACAGTAATGACTTCCCCAAACAGTAAGTCAGCTCGTGTTTATCCTCTGTATAATATTTCTTTTAACCAAGATATGTTATGGTTTCCCTTTATGGTGGTTAATGCTCAGCAATCCAATTACTTTGGATTTATTCCATTTGGCATCATCTCTTAAATTGGATTTTTTGCCGCTTTGCCTTCCGACAACGCACCCAAGCGTCTGTTTATTGCTGTGTTGGTAATATCTGCAGCCGTGTGCTTAGTACTCACGGCGTTCCTTTGCCTCCCAGTTCTATGCACGGGGGCACCCGGCTCCAGCCTTCCCCGACCCGGCAGATGGGTGCTCTCTCTTGCCTTCCCAGCGGCAAGGGGCTCTCTGACTCGGGCGTTGCCCACATGACCGTGCCAAGGATGCGGCAGCACACTGCCCTGACTCGGCGAGGCTGGAGCTTCTTTTCCAGGACGTGCCCTCCAGCCGGCACAGTTGTGTCCACCGCTGAGGGGCAGCTGGGCGGGGCAAGGGCATGGGTCCTGGGAGTTGGGCAGCTGGGGTTTCAAGGCTCGTTCATCACTCACTGGACTTGGGCCTCAAGACAAGCACCTTCACCTTCTCAGCTTCCATCTCCTCAGCAGCAATTTGAAGGGAATAAAGACCAAGCGTACTCGACTTCATTTTCAGTTCCCAAAATAGTCACATTGAGCATTTCCCTGCCTCTTCCCTCTCCACCGAATTCTTTTTCTCGTATTTAGAGAGATTTTTGCTATAGGGCATGTGCACTTGCCGGGGAGACAGAGAGACAGGAAGTGAGAAAGCATTCCCTGGGGAGGATGGCCATGCCGCAATTCCCTTTCCTCCATTCTCCTCTCGGGATTTTGGGTGTGTACGTGCACACGCACACACACACATGCCTGGAGTGAGTTTCAAGCCGCCAGGTCTGGGTCTCGAACTGCGATTGACTACATGGGAGTCTAGTGACCATTACACCATCTGCCTGTTCTCCCACGGAATTCTTTTCTAGTTGCTAGTCGCACCCTGGCAGGGATTGCCACATCTCACAGACAGGTGCCCAGCCATAGCCTGGTGCTCCCCATTTGCTTCCTTCTGCCTGGAGCCACTTTGGTGGGAAAGACACGCCCACACTGAGGTTTACCCAAAGCCTCCAAGACCCACACGACGGAAGCTGAGAGAGAACCCGAAGACCCGGAGCTGTGGAGGGTACAGGAGCCGTCTGCGTGACTGCTGAAGCTGTTGACAGCCGCGGAGTCTGCGAAGTCGTGACTTCCCAGCCCCGCTGGCTGCTCCGTCATGCCCTCCCTACTTAGGCTCGGAGTAAGCAGGAGGATGAGAAAAGTGAGAAACTCCGAAGTTCTTAAATGTCCACCTCCACCCAAGCCAGCCCCGCCCATTCCCCCCGCGCCCAGCCCAGCGTGTCCAGTGCGCACTGACTGGGCACTGTGCTCTGCATGGAGGAGGCCGCGGTGAGCAGAGGCCGGACAGTCCCTGGCCTAGGGGCGCTCACAGGCTAGCCTGGGAGTGGGGGAGTGGTGAGAGCAAGCACCCTAATTCGCATCGCAAGCATAGGGTGCTCGGCCTCAGGGTACCAGACACCCTCCAAGTCAGGGACAGCTTCCCAGAGGCTCTATGCCCTGGCACCAGGCATAAGCCGCAGCTTTCTTACTTTTAGGGAGCACTTTCTCCAGAGTTTCCCACAATTTTTTATAAAATTTGTTTCCAGAGCAAGAGAGGTCCCCTTGATGGGATATTCATGCCTTGTTCCTCCTCCCAAGCTCTGCAGCCAGCCGGGGTCACGGACACAACCACAGATGTGCCCAGAGTGTTCAGGTGACCCTGGGAAAAGAACCCAGAAGTTGAACCCAGTCCACTTTTTGCCGGGTGCTCTGGTGGTCCCACGGGTCACCTGGCTGTGCTTCATTCTAGGGTAAGCCCTGGGTAGCCCGGAGTGGGGATGCTGGTGCACATGGGGAATGGCCAGCATGGTGCTGGTCAAGAAAAAGAAATTCTTTTTTTTTTTTTTTTATAGAGAAATTTTTGCAGTAGGATGTGTGCATTCACTGGAGAGACAGAGAGAAGCAGAGAGAGAGACAATAAGAAATCAACCCCCCACCCCCCCAGGCGAAATGGCTGCACTGCAGTCCTTTCTCCTCCATTCTCTTCTTGGGATCTTGGGCATGCATGCACACGCTCCGGTGAGTCCAAGACTCGAACCATGGTCAGTCATGTGAGAGTCCAGCGATGTAACCACTATGTCATCTGCTGGTCCCAAGGGAATTCTTTACTTACTGGCTTTTTTTTTTTTTTTTTGGAGAAGTTTTTGCTATAGGGCGTGTGCACTCACCAGAAATACAGCGACAGAGAGACAGAAAGTGAGAAATCACCCCCCAGGGGGGATGGCCATACCGCATTCCTTTCTCCTCCTTTCTCCTCTCGGGATCTTGGGCATGCACGCACACGCGCCCGGCATGAGTTTTAAGCCACCAGGTCCGGAACTCGAACCGCAATCAACTACATAGGAGTCCAGTGATGTAGCCATTATGCTCACTGCTGGTCCCCTTACTGGCTTTTTTGATAAGAGGTTTGTATGATTAGATGCAGTCATTTGCTGGAAATGAAGGGAGAGGGAGAGAAGCCACACGCCAGGGACCTAGGAGCCTGGGTCTCCCTGCAGCCTACACACAGACTTCTCTGTGCTACTGAGATTCCCATTAAGGATTAGGAATCCTTCTTTGCTTGGTCCTCAAAATCTATAAGATGCTGGGGGACCAGCAGTTAGCATAATGGCTATGTCACTGGACTCCCACGTAGTCGACCGCGGTTCGCGTCCTGGACCCAGTGGATTAAAACTCACGCCGGGCACGTGTGCATGTGTGCCCAAGATCCCGAGAGGAGAATGGAAGAGAAGGGATTGCGGCGTGACCATACCCCCTGGGGGGGTGAATTCTCGCTTTCTGTCTCTCTGTCTCTCTCTGTCTGTCTGGCGAGCGCATGTGCCCTATAGCGAAAAAACCTCTCCAAAAAAAAAAAAAATCTATAAGATGCTGATCATGGTAATTTCTTGCGGTTTTATTTTTATGATAGTACAGCAATAACTTACATTTTCTGTAGAAAGAAGTGATTCTTTTTTTTTATTATTTATGTCTCATCTCGTTTATTCACCTCTTTATTTTCCCTGTCCCCAACACCTCCTCCTCCTCTCACACACTGTTATGGTTTGGATAATAGTTTGTTGCCCCAAGTCTCACGTTTTAGAATTTGCTTTAGTGTGTGGTGATTGGATTTCCCCAGAAATTCTCATGTTGGGGCTTGATTCTATTGGTTGTTTTGTAAAAGTGAAAAGTTAGTTCCTTCATGATGTCCCAGGGTGAAGCCTTTGGGAGTGATAATGTCATTAGGGCGGGGTCTCTAAAACTGAGTTTTGGTGTCTATGCGAGCAGAGGGAATGAGACCAGAACGGCAGAGAGAAAGCCGCGTGGACACAGACCATACTCTGCTTCTTGGCGATGCCTTTGAATTTTCCAACCAACCAGAACTGTGGGTCAAAATTAACCTCAACTGGGGCCGCCAGGTGAAATGGAGGTTAAGGCAGCTGCATGCCATATGGCTGACTTCAGGGATCGAGTCCCAGACACAGTGGTTCAAAAACACACCGGTACATGTGAGTGAGTGCCCAAAATCCTGAGAGAAGAATGAAAAAAAAGGGGGATTGTGGTGTGGCTGTCCCCCCAGGGGGTGATTTCTTACTTTCCCTCTCTCCCTCTCTCTCTGTCTCTCTCTGGTGAGTGCACATGCCCTAAAAAAAAGAAAAAAGGCAATTAACCTCTATTGTCTTAAATTCACCGAATCTCCGGTATTTCTATTAGCAATGTGATAATAGCCTAAGACATTTGCAGAAATAAAGTAAATTAAATGGTATGAAAATTTTCTTGGTAAAGAAGCATCTCAACCCACCAGCTTTGAGCAAAGGGAAATTTACATCTCTTCAGTTCCTCCTAATTATTCATTTCCTTTTTCCCTTGCCGTCTTGAAATAATTACTATCTGAGTAGTTTTTCTCTAGATAAGAACTTAGAGCAGGGAGGCTGCCAGCAATGATTCAGCTTTGCTTTTCAGAATTCCCAGTGTCGGTGGATTGAGACCATCGACTGCTCCTGAGAAGCGCGGCCATGTCCCATCTGAAGAAGGATTGCAGAGGGAAGAGTAGCAGAAGGTGTTGTTGGAACTTGTTCCTCCATAAGTATGAGGGGACTTCAAAAAGTTCACAGAAAAGTGGAATTAAAATACAATTGATTTTGGCCCCCAAAACTGTGAAATCCATGCATGTGTTTTTGTAATATGCATTTCCAGGAACTTTTCGCAGACTCTCTTATATATTTGTACATCATTGTAAGTTTTATATTTCATATTTTTAAAGAATTATTTTCTTCTAATTCATTTATTTTAATTTGACCAGAGAGGGACAAAGTTTAAGAGAGAAAGAGAGAGGGAAAGTGAGAAAGCAATCTGCCAGGTCCAGTACTCGAACTGTGGTCAGCCATGTGGAAGTCCAGCACCCTAAACCATCACGCCACCTGCTGGTCCCAATTTTTATATTTAATATTTATTACCCAGTTCAGCTAGACCATAAAAGCTCAGAGTTAATAATAAATAATAATAATAACCCCTTGTGAGGCCACCCAGAAGCATGGTGGTTAAGGCAGCTAGATCCCACATAGCTGTCTGCACTATTTAAGTTCTGGACCTGGTGGCTTGAAAAACACACTGCACATGTGTGTATGTGTGCCTAAAATCCCAAGAGGAGAATGGAGGAAAAGGGATTGTGGTGTGGCCATCCCCTGGGTGGTGCTTTCTCTTTCCCTCTCTCTTGTGGCTCTCTCGCGAGTACATATATCCTATGACAAAATAATACTAATCCCTTTTATTATATATGTATATATTTTTCTTTTTTTGCCAGAGAGTGTGTGTGCTCATTGTAGAGAGACAGAAAAAAAGAGGGAGAGAAAAAGAAAGCAACCTACATGGGGCAATTCCCGCGGTGGTCGTGCTGCAATCCCTTCTCCATCTCTCCCTCCTTTCAGAATTGTGGGCACACATGCACATGTGTATGGTGTGTTTCTCAAACCTCCAGGTCTGGGACTCTGACCTCAGTTAGCCTTGTGAGACCCAGCTACCTTAACCATCAGGCCACAGACTGGCCCATTATTTGATTTTCTTATACATTCTATAGGTTGTAAAGTAAAGTGACTTCAAGCAAGTGACAAAGCCAAAATTAGAACTCAGTTCCTTACAAGGTAGCTCCCAATTTGCCATGACAAGACCAGGTGGTGGTGCAGTGGTAACAAATAACCCCCATGGGAAAGGTCCTCGGTTCAGGTCCCAGGACCAAGGACCTCCCTACGCATGCTGGGCACATGCCTCTGATCCAGGCAGGCTGAGACTGGAGATGAAGTCTCTCTCTCTCTCTCTCTCTCTCTCTCTCTCTCTCTCTCACTGCCTCCGACAGAAGAAATAAGAAAGTAAACTAATGAAGACATATTTACGAAGTCATAGACTTGCCCTCCCTACCCTCAGTCCCCCAACCTGGAGCTCAGCTTGCTGTTGCCACAGTAACGTTATGATTCACTTCATCATTTTTAAAACCTCAAACTCAGTCTCTCCAGAGCTAAACTAGAATCTTCCCCACTGCAACCAGCTCCTCTACCGGTCTCCCAAGCTGCAAACCTGGGAGTTATCCTCAGATGCCACCTCTCCCTCATCACGGAGGGAATGAAGGAGCTGAAAGGAGCTTTCTTGGGTCATAACCCGTGCCCTTTCAACCCCACCCAAACCACTGCAGCATGTAGTTAAGGAACTTAAAAAACGGAAGTACACTCTCTGCTGTCTCACTCACGTCCCTGAGAATCTCATGTTCCAAGAGAATGAAGAGCAGACCGGGGTAGAGGCCATTCTATTGCACAAGTGGTACCTACTACTAAGAACAGCGGAGTTAGAGGACAGAATGCCTGGTCACACTCTGGGAAGGAAGACAGGGAATAAATTAGGGGACCAGGTCAAGGCTGATTATAAGGTAACTGATAAGAGAAGCTCAGCGGGGCCTTAAAACACTCGTATCAGCAACTTATGTGAAACCCAAAGGGACTCAGAGGAAAAGCATCAGATGTCATGGAAAAGTGTCCATGAAAATGGTGAGTCTTGAAAGCTGCGCTGCAATGGGACTGCGGACAGCAGTCAGCAGACATCAGCGTGATTCGTGTGACTCTCTTTCTCCCCAGCACACAGGCAAACGGTGCACGGGGCCTGATGGGCTGGTGAAAGGAAGAAGAGAAAGGAGGGAGGAGGAAGAATAGGGGCTGGTCTAGAGAATTCCAGAAGGGGAGTGGCTAGCTAGTGGATAATGTATCAGCAACAGCCTTAGTGCCATTCCCTGCCTGGCCCGTTCATCTTGCCTGCTCTCCCATCCCCTGCAGAATGCAGCAGCCTGTCCCAGTGCCCCAGAAACACCTCTGCAACTGTGCCGTGCCCAGCCCAGGCTTTGATTCTGAGCCTAAGGCTTCTGTCCTCCTTGGCTCTACCTTTGATTACATTGTTACTGATAAATCCCCATCTGCTAGTTTGCTGAGGCACCATCATTCTCTAAAGGGATGCTTTCATCTATTGACTGTGATAATTGCTTTTCTTATTAGCTTTGCTCTCCAAAACAATGCCTTTATAGAGACATAGAGAATCAAAAGCAACATGTGTAATATCCGGATTAAAGCTGCCCCTCAGGTCTGTTACTTGTAAGGATGATCTCAAAGCCAGCTTCCTTCTGATACTTGACATTTTACTACAAAGGGGAAGCCCTCTTTGATTTGCTAAAGGGCAGAAGAGTGTTGGATGGGAGGCTTTATTTGAACTCTGAGGAAGGCTATGGCTTCATCAACAGAGGAAGCCTAGGAAGATGAGGTGTGGGGTGGGTCAGCCCTCCACTCAGTCCATCGTCCTCCCAGGGTGCTTTCTGGACAGCGCATCCTGAAACCAATGGCACAGTTCCAAGCTCCCTTTCTGCCAAGGTTGTGAGCCTGGTCTAGGCCACTCAGAGAGCATGATGCTCCTCTGCCCTGCCTGCAAGCATGCCCACGGAGGCCTTGGGCTTTGCTGCAGCGGCAGGAGCTGAAGCCACGTCCCTCCCACTACCTAGTCATAGTTTCTTGGTGTCCGGGGGCAGGGGATGGGAATCCATGATGGTGTGGATTGTAGCATGTGCAGTATGATTCAGGAACCAGCCGCAGTTCATGACACCTTCTATTTTTTTTTTAAGTTTGCTTACTTCTTGAGAGAGAGAGACAGACAGACAGACTGACAGACTGATGGAGAAATAGGTACCCCTAACAAGATCTCACACCACATAATCCTCCCGCCAGCCTCCCAGCTAGCCAAGATCCCAGGTGCCCACAGGCATACCTGAAGGTGCCCACAGGCATACCTGGCATGTTAGGCAAGCCCAGGATTGACACCCACCACAGAGCAGCACCCTGCCTAACCTGCACCACCACCACTGGGATGGCTGCTACCTGACTGTGGTCTGAATGCACAATGCAAGACTGCTGGCTCTTAGAAGACTGGGAGACCACCCCTAAGGGGTGACTTAGTTTATAATTCACTTCTTCACATGTTGCAGTGATTTTATAAGCAAGTTAATATCCTTTACTAAATCCCTTTCTGCTGAAACTCATTCCAGAGGGATTCTGACCTCTGCAAGTCAGTCCTAGCCTTGCAGGATTTGACAGCTCAAAGGTTTATATATATATATATATATATATATATATATATATATATATATATATATATAGCATTGCCAAAAAGGAACTTTAAGGGAAGAAGAAATAATATGTGTGCATGTTTGTTATGTATGTGCGTGTGGTTGGGAAATCACTCACACCACAAGTACACAATTATTCGATGACATTTTGTTTACAAATAGTCATTAAATAGTGGATACATCAGGCAGCACCATGTCCAGGTGATCAAAATGCCCATCCCCACTGATGGGCATGTGGACTTCAGGTGCCTCCAGATGTAAAAGGACACAGTATCATTGACGAGCTTTCCAGGACCTCAGTTGCCTTGTGAGGAAGTCAAACTGACCAGAACAAGTGACATTCTGCCTAAAAGGGTAGGGGGGTTGCATCCTCAAACTGTTGATATTTCACGAGACAAAAGGCTATAGAAATGTTGCAGATTAGAGGCTAAAGAAGTAAGATAGCTAAAGGCAGTATCTGACCCTGGACTGGATCCTGCTCTGCAGTGGGAGGAACGCTATGTAGGACGTTCCTGGGTCAGCTGGCAACACTGGAACACAAACAGTAGATTCACTTAGAAGTATCGTAGCAACGGGAATCATGAAGTTAATGACCATGGTTATGTAAAATAATATTGCGTGAAGCATTTAGGAGAAGAGGCCCTTGATGTATGCAACAGGCTCCCAAATGGTTCAGAAGAAATTATGGGGTGGGGTACAAATGATGAAGCGGTAGGCAGGTGTGTTCAAATGTTACTAGGTGAGGGCCGGATGGTGGTGCGGTGGTAGAACACGATGCTCTGCAAGGCTGATCCGCACGGGAACGTCCCACGTTCACATCTGAGACCTCCATGAGGACATCAAGCATGCACATGATCCAGGGCTCCCTGAGTCTGGGGGCGGATCATGGCATCAGGGTCTTGTGGTGTGCTCTCTCTCCCTCTGTCTCTCCCTCTCTTTCTCTCTCTCTACACACACACACATTTAAAAGAATTATTTAATTTTATTTATCATTATTATAATTTTTTTAAAAATTTGCTACATTGGGACTGGCAGGTGGTGCAGTGGTTAAGAGAGCTAGATTTCCACATGGCTGACTGTGGTTCAAGTCCTGGACCTGCAGCTTGCTTTCTCACTCTCTCTCTCTCTTTGTCCCTCTCTGATCAAATTAAAATAAATAAAGTTAAACAAAATAATGTTTTTAAACAATTTGCTATGTGGCACATGTACTTGACAAAGAGAGAAAGAGAGAGAGAGTGAAAAAGCAAGCCACGAGGGTTGGGAGTCGAGCCTTGGTCGGCCATGTGGGAGTCCAGCACCTTAACCACCACACCAACTGCTGGCCCCTCGTACTCTTTTACAGGAGAAATCAATAAATAAACTACAAAAGAAATATTAACTATAGGTGGATCTAGGTAGAAAGTGTATAAATGTTCCTTATACTTTTTTTTCTGCAGTGCTTTAAAAATTTGACATAATATTCAGATTGAAAATGGAGACAAACACATTTCTTTGCCATTATGTTTTAGGTTCTGCCAAAATCAAGATGCTTGCATCCTGGGCTAAGCCAGCTCTAATTCTTATGACTGCAGTGAGCTAGAAACGAGGCAGGGCTGGGTTTCCCCGGGACGCCGCTCCCTTTGGTTCCTATCAGTGCGTTGCAGAGTAACGTCCGGGTTCTATTTGTACTGGCCCAACCTGCTGTCTGGAAACAGGATTCTTCAAATGCCCAAATTGTCCTGGACCCCCAAACAGGTGTCCCACCCTCTGTGCTCAAAGAGAACGTAGCAGGGACACTTCCCCTTGCAGCATCTCAGGTAGGGGTGGGTGAAACACCATGTTTCACATATTTTGCATTTGGGGCCTTTGGTACTAATCATAATCTTCAGTGACCTTTTCCAAGAGACCGAGGGACAAGCTTCATCCTACTACTTACAGAAACCTGTAACACAGACAGGCAGATTCTATTTCCCAGGACTTAGTAAGGCTTTACCCCAGGATGCACTTCACCATCGGGACCGCAGAGAGAGACTCAGGAGTGGAACATCTGGGAAAGTAGACCCTGATACAGATGTTGCACATAGGTTTAAAATCAAGCAGGCCTGAGGGTCATGGGATGCAGTAGCAGGTGCCGCAGGTCTGAGCGAAGAGCGAGTTGTCCCAACAGGTGTGCAAACCTGCGACGTAGCATTCCACAGCGGAGGCCGGAGCAGGGTGGAGCCAGCTGGTCACTCTGCAGGATGCCAAGACACAGCCATGCTTGGGATCCAGGTACAGGGAGGTCTGGTGAGCAGAGGTGAAGCTTGAGCTTAGAGCCGCTGGGACCTGAGTCCTCTCCAGAACAGGGTCCAAATCCCTGCTAAGGGCTCAGGACACAGGGGCCACCAGAGTGATCTTGTGTTGAGACCCTGAGTTCACAGGACTTTTCCATAGAAGAGCAGAGCCCCACTGTGACCTGGAAAAGGACGCTGTGGTATCAGATTCTGGGCTATCGGGCGGTATCCAAGAGAGCCAAGATGCAACGGGAGGTACCTCTCTCTCGAAGACCCAAGGATGGTCCTCCCTGCTGCTTCTTTTTTACGAGCAGACATACCTGGATAGTTTCAGGTGTATTTCTTTTCTTTTTTTTGGAGAGGTTTTTTTCTTTTCTTTTCTTTTCTTTTCTTTTTTTTTTTTTTTTTTTTTTGTTATAGGGCACGTGCGCTTGCCAGACAGACAGAGACAGAAACAGAGAGACAGAAAGCGAGAAATCACCCCCCAGGGAGGATGACCATACCACAATCCCTTCTCCTCCATTCTCCTCTCGGGATCTTGGGCACACACGCACACGCGCCCGGCGTGAGTTTAAGCCACTAGGTCTGGGACGTGAACCTCGGTCGGCTACGTGGGAGTCCAGCGACATAGCCATTACGCTAACTGCTGGTCCCTCAGGTGTATTTCTAAAGAGCAGAGGAGCTTCCTTGCAGCTGCGAGCCAGGCTCCCGGGCCTGGGGTCAGGGTTAGATTTTCTTTCTTTTTTCCCACCTTTCCCGTTTACTTGTAACTTTTGGTGCCTCTCTCCCCGACTGAGCTGAAGTTATTGCATTGCCATTTTCTAGTGAAGGAATTAGATTTCTAATGAGGTTTAATGGGAAATGAGCTTCTTAAGTACCAGACTGAGCCGATGCACATTACAACCGAGGGAAAAGGAGCCTGAGAAGTCATTACACTCTGCTTCAGTAAAGAAAGACAAACCACAAGAGAAGGGCTGTCCACTGACTCGGTCTGCAAAATTACCAGTGAGTCAGGGAGTTTATGGCCCCTGTCAAAAAGAAGAGGAAGTAGTCACTTCCACCATCTTCAGCAGTGGATCATTTCTCAAGGGCCCCTGGCTACTCTCTCTGCTGGACCCAGTCCCTGATTCTGACCAATGACTGGACTCTCCACTTGTTCCCACAAGGATGTGAAATCTGAAGTGTCCTGGGATCAGCAGTTAGCGTAATAGCTATGTTGCTGGACTCCCATGTAGTCAACCGCAGTTCGAGTCCCGGACCTGGTGGCTTAAAACTCACGCCGGGCACGTGTGCGTGCGTGCCCAAGATCCCGAGAAGAGAATGGAGGAGAAGGGATTGTGGTGTGGCCATCCCCCTGGGGGGTGATTCCTCGCTTTCTATCTCTCTGTCTCTGTCTGTCTGGACGAGTGCATGCACCCTATAACAAAAACCTCTCCAAAAAATAAAATAAATAAAAAAAACTGAAGTGTCCTAAACAAAACGTATCACCGCTTCCATCCATTCTCCTGCCACCCCACGCACCTCGGACCAGCCGTCTCCTGGAGGGACTCTGGGATGCCCACGAAGTTCCAGGCAATTCCCTGTGCTCCCTTGGTGCAGCACCAATTGCCCTCCTTGCCTCTCTGTTCTCTCTGCCAGGGCCCAAGGTCAGACCCTCATCACTTCCTGCCCGGATCCCGTGGCAGCCTCCTGGGCTGTCTGCCTCCTCAGGAGAGCTCTTTTCCAACAAATCTTCTCTATTGGTTCTTTGTTTTTTACATTTTTAACATTGGTTTACTTGGGCCTTTTTTTAGTTCTTTTTATTTTAATTTCTTTTATACATTTGATCACATGTTACTTGGGTTACAAAGTGAATACTCCAGCATGTGTACATTTCTCACCAGTCCAGTTGACGATACTATAAAGTTATCTTCAGTAGATAATAACCCATTTCTTTGTCCCATAAATGCCTTGCCTCTCTATTTTTCTCCTTTTTAAGTTTATCTTACTCAAGGTGGAGAGGGTTGTGTGCACAGGGACAGCGAGGCCCCTTCAAGACGGTCCCCTTCCATGGAGACGCCCCCTCCCCAAGCTTCCGCCTCCTCGGGATCCCGGGCAGCCTGCCCGTTCCTGGTGAGTTTTGAAACGTCCCGGGGACCTCCCAGCACCACAGTTCAGTTTGCTATAGGCTGGCCACCAGGCTGGGCCTTTTTTATAAATATTTTTCTAATTGTGAAGTATGTCATTTATTTATTCGAAATTCAACACCAGGGTCACAGCCCAGGTGAAGAAATACACTGCGCTTTCCTCCAGCAACCTGTGCAGGAGGGGAGGAGAGACCGGCAGGCAGACAGCGAGAAAAGGAGTATGCAGGGATGAGTGACCGCCCAGAGGCACTGGGCTGCCCAACGAAGAGGGCTTTTTCTTTTTCCCGACAACCTCTCCTTGCTGAGAGACTGCTTATGAAGGGGTGATTGCCGAAAGCTGCAGGACTCACCACCTGCCCAGGACCTGGAGAAAGTGAGAAGGGGAACGGCAAAGCTGTGAGGGGGCCCACATGCCAGCCCCTGCTGCTGTCTCTGCGTCACCATCTCACTACCTGCCACGTGCAGTCGAAAGCTCAGGCGCTGTACCCTGCTAGCTCCACCCTCACAATAACCTCTTGAAACTGATAAGAGCTACTTCCATTGTACACGCGAGGCAGATGAGGCCAGGGAAATCCAGCTACCTGTCCAAGGTGTGGATGGGTAAGTGACAGGGCGCCCTGGTGCTCACCCTGGGGTGCTTTCCTCACCTTACCACATCCTAGTGTCAGGGTAGGGCAATGTAAGAAAATAATCGGCAGAGAAAATGAGGCTCGTGTGTGTTAATGACACTTGACTTCCTTACTATCAGCACGCTAATCGAGCCACGTCTCAGAATGGACTCCCTCCTAGCCAGGACGCCAGCAGCAACGGTGCCCTCTTGCTTTCGGCCAAAGATGGCACCGCAGAGGCCAGAAAGAGCCCTGGAAAGACCTAGCAAAAAAAAAAATTTTTTTTTGAGAGGTTTTTGCCATAGGGCGCATGCGCTTGCCAGGCAGACAGAGAGACAGAAAGCGAGAAATCACCCCCCAGGGGGATGGCCACGCCGCAATCCCTTCTCCTCCATTCTCCTCTCAGGATCTTGGGCACGCATGCACACACGCCCGGCGTGAGTTTAAGCCACCGGGTCCAGGACTCAAATCGTGGTCGACTACGTGGGAGTCCAGCGACATAGCTATTACGCTAACTACTGGTCCCCTAGCAAAAATTTGAGAAGGTGGGGGGACTAGCAGGTGGTGTGATGGTTAAGGCACGGGATACTCCCACATGGCCAACCCCGGTTCGAGTCCCGGACCTGGTGGTTTGCCTTCTCACTTTCCCTCTCTCTCTCTCTGTGTCTCTCTCTGGTCAAATTGAAATAAATGAATGAATAAATAAAATTAAATAAATAATTATTTTTAAGAATTTGAGAATGTGGAGGCAGTGGAGTGTGTATGTGTGCTGTCTGTGGCACGTAAATGTGCGTCTGTGGTCTGTGTGCGGTGTGAGTGTGTGGTTGTGTATGTATGTGGGTGTGGTATGAGTATGCATGTGCTTTGTGCGTCTGTGTGTGGTGCATAGGTGTGGGGAGAGGCTGTATATGGTGTGGATGTGTGGTATGTGGTTCCAAGTGCATGTGATGTGAGTGTATGGATGTGTTTATGTCCCGGGATATTAATGTGTGGTGTATGTATGTAGTAAAAGTGTGTTTGATCTATGTATGTATGTGCATGTATGTGTACATGTGCTGTGTGTGTGTGTGTGCATTGTGTGGGATGATGTGGCATGAGCGCATATGTGGTGTGTATGTGTGGTATATGGATATGTGTGTGTGGAGTGTGCGCGCGCGTGTGTGTGATGTACGTGTGGAGTGCAGTGTGTTTTGTTGTGAGATATACCAATCCAAGAGTCACCCCCAAACCCAGGCCCGGCCCAGCTGTGGTGGCTCAAGCAGTGGGGGTGCCACAGCAGGTGGCGGAGGCTGCACAGGAGACCAAAGTTCCTACAGGCCCGGTGCGGTCTCTTGTGCCTGTGGCCTAACTGACTAGGAGACTGGGCACGAGGATCCGGGAGTGACGAGACCTGTCAAAAGTACCTACCTCAGGACCAGCAGTTGACGTAATGGCTATGTCGCCGGACTCCCATGTAGTTGACCGCGGTTCGCATCCTGGACCCGGTGGCTTAAGCTCATGCTGGGCGTGTGTGCGTGCTCAAGATCCCAAGAGGAGAACGGAGGAGAAGGGATTGTGGCGTGGCCATCCCTCCTGGGGGGTGATTTCTCGCTTTCTGTCTCTCTGTCTCTCAGTCTTTCTAGCGAGCGCATGCACCCTATAGCAAAATCCTCTCAAAAAAAAAAAAAAATAGTACCTACCTCGGCTAGCCGTGGCGACACAGCAGCAGAGCACCAGCGCTCCACGGTGCCACGGCCATAAGAAAGATCGAGGTTCCATTCCTGGGGCAACCCGTTCCCCACGGGTGCGCCGAGGCATGAGTGAGCCTGTGATCCTGGCTGTCTGGAAAGCCGGGGAAGGACTGTGAGGGGAGGCTCCGTCAAGGCCGCCTGTCCCTCTCTCTCTCTCTCTCATGAAAGAAAGAACTTTAAAAAAAGAAATACCTCTCTCTTCCATTCAAAACAAAACCCAAGACCAAGAGATGGCCTTTCTTCCTTTGAAACAGGGGAGAGTACTGCAGACATAGGGGAAATGGTCAGAGTGCCCTACACTGACCCATCCACCCACACGCTCTCTTGGACCCTGGCGACCTGTAACTATCCACGGTGTAACTCTGAGCTCTGTTGAAATTCACAGAACAAGCTAAAGCTCTATGACCCCCAAGAAGCCCAACAGTGCACCCCACCCTTAACGGGAAACGGTATTTATTGGCAAAGGAGCAGGAGCAGGAGCTGCAGGCTCTGTTAGTTGGGCTGTTCTTCCTGTAGCCCCTGCACCCCAGGAACATGAGAAAAGCTAACTGGGTCACAGGCTGCTGGGATGGGGACTTTGTGTCAACTTCCTGGGAAAACAGGGGCTGGCCTCGATGCAGCAGGATGATCTGTCATCATCTTCTGGGGGCTAATTATAAGTCTGAAACCAGAACACAGCCAATTTTGGAATCTCCTCAGAGGATAGCAAAAAGCTGACAAAGGCTAGCTTTCAGTTTAACTTGGGGCGAGCGGTCCACCATGCCGTGGCCTAGATTCCTTGGCTATAATACAAGAATATCAAGTTACTTGTTTAAAATTGGGTCACAATAATATTTTGAAAGGGGCTTGTGGAATTAATGGGATCTCAATAACCTGAAGAGATCATTTGGCTTGTTCCCTCTGCCTCCAGATAAACATGTGCATATATGAGTTCAAGAAAAATATAGAATTAAAGTCTGAGTTTATTTTGGCACAAAAACAAAAAAAAGAAAAGATTGAAATCTATGCATAGTTTTTTCATCATATGCATTTTGCATGAACTTTTAAGGTCCCTTGTATAGTGCACACTATTTTCATTTTATAGCTTTGGAGCCAGTGTTACACCTTTTCTAGCCTAGTAGATGTCAAACAGCTTGTTAAATTCTTCCTTGGTAACAGCAATTGGCGTAATGGTTATGTCGCTGAACTCCCACGTAGTTGACCATGGTTCAAGTTCCAGACCCGATGGCTTAAACTCATGCTGGGCACATGTGTGTGCGTGCTCAAGATCCCGAGAGGAGAAGGGAGGAGAAGGGGTGGCAACGTGGCCATCCCCCCCTGGGGGGTGATTTCTCACTTTCTGTCTCTCTGTCTCTTCCCCACATATTATACCCCTTGAGCAACTCCTTTTATTGTCCTTGAGTATCCCAGGACTAGTCAGTTGGACTTGCTGTGCTGAGTTATGGTGGACATCCTGTAGCTGCCCTAGGTTAAGGTCACACTCCATGGAATGAGGTCAACATCTCGTCTGGAGAAGGGACAGACAATCCCAAACCTCTGAAGGGAATGGTGACCATGGACGGGCGTCATAGCCGGAGAGTAGAGGCAGCTCTGACTCTCAGGGCAATAATCCCTCAGGTCTAGACCTTGAAGGATCTAAACATGCTTGAAGGACCCCTGGGGGTAGGAGTTACAAAAAGACAGTCCAGGAGGTAGGCTAACAAGTGTTCATGGGAGCGACCTCCAGACAAATGAGTGGCATCTATCTGTCAGAGAGCAGATCGTTAGTTGCCTATCACTTACTGTGTTTGTCTGTCCCCAGAGCCCCTGTAGGGAAAATCTATCCACCCTGTTCACAGGAGGGATAGCGAATGGAAACTTTGAGCAGTACTATATCATAGCATTTCTTTTGTGAAGATATTTTCTCTTCTTGCTCCTCCTCTTGTAGACCTGAGTGTCTCCTTGTCCCTTTCTAATCTCTTCCTTCACTCAATAAGTGTTTCCTGAGCACCTACAAGGTGCTAAGTACCTAGCATCTAACTGTGATACACCTGGTACCTGTCTCATGCCGTTCACAGCCTATATAGAGACCTGACTCCCAGGCGCTGAGACTGGGATAGTGCACCTTCTCCATGTTGTGCTCTGCCTTTCTTTTGTGACCCCAATGAAGTATCTAACTTGGTGACCCCAATGAAGTATCCCCTCCTTGGACTTTGTCCTGTTACCTACCACCAAGACTTCCTAACATACGAGTGTCTTCTCTTCCTGTGGATCGAGATGCTGGAGAACTCCTCATAAGACAATCCTGTGCTCTGCCACCCTGGCGATGTTAGGATGGTGAGTGGGCCAGGGAGTACCAGAGATGTCAGTAACTACATGCAGATGCTGGGCTACTGATGGGTCTGGTTGTCTGTTTCAAAACTGACCTAACACAGACCAGCCAGAATTGATCAGCAAAGTCCACTAGGAGCTGTTCAACCAGCCAGAGGCCCACTCATGTGCCTTCCCATAGCATAGCTCAACACTGAGTCATAGCTAATTTCCAGCCTTTTGTGAAATAACAAAACTAGATGAAACCCTTGATACCATGAATAGTGAGTGGTAAGATAAGGGCGTGGGTGGGAGCACTGGACTTTCTGCCATACACTAACCCTTCACTGGGCAGTCTCAAGCTCCCATAGGCAGTCCAAGGCCATTGTGCTGTCACTCTAGTACCTGCGCTAAGTGTCGTTCAGCAGGAGAGGGATGAGGGTTAAGGAGATCACGTGGGAGGAAATGAGGCAATGACTTTGTAGACAGATCATCTGATGGATGCACAGGGGCACTTTGCTTCTCTCCTTTCACGCTCTCCTATCTTTTTTTGACCTCACCACCACTGCCTGGTGTGTGTTCTAGAAGAGAGGAACAAGGAAGCTTTCTTTTTTATTACCTTTTTTCAAGTTTATTAATTTATTGCTCTATGGGAACCAGCAGTTAGCGTAATGACTATGTCGCTGGACTCCCACGTAGTCGACCGCGGTTCGCGTCCCGGACCCGGTGGCTTAAAACTCACGCCGGGGGCGTGTGCGTGCTTGCCCAAGATCCCAAGAGGAGAATGGAGGAGAAGGGATTGTGGCGTGACCATCCCCCCTGGGGGGTGATGTCTCGCTTTCTGTCTCTGATGTCTCTCTCTGTCTGTCTGGCGAGCACACGTGCCCTATAGCAAAAATCTCTCCAAAAAAATTTATTGCTCTATAAGTGAAAGAGAAAGGGGTAGAAAGACAGTCCCTCCAACAGGGTCCTGATGCCATGACCCACACCCAGTTGTTAGCCCGCCCTAGATCATGGATGCACGCATACCCAGCATGCTCAGGGAGGTCTCCAGATGCAAGCTGAGAACCTCCACACCTGGGTCAGCCTCGCAGAGCATCACTTTATACTGCTGTGCCACCATCCAGCCCCTTACTTTCTATGTCCTAGGAAATGTTTAGAAAAAAAGATGAAACTTGCAACCAGCAGTTAGCATAATGGCTATGTCGCTGGACTCCCATGTAACCAACCACGGTTTGAGTCCCGGACCCGGCGGCTTAAACTCACGCCGGGCGCGTGTGCGTGCCGTGCCCAAGGTCCCGAGAGGAGAACGGAGGAGAAAGGATTGCGGCGTGGCCATCCCCCCTGGGGGGGTGATTTCTCGCTTTCTGTCTCTCTATCTCTTTCTGTCTGTCTGGCGAGTGCACACACCCTATAGCAAAAACCTCTCCAAAAAAAAAAAAAAAAAAGATGAAATTTAAAACTTGTCTAAAACGAGGCCTCGGAATATCCCCTCAGTGCTAATTATCCAGTGTTTCTCCAGCTTAATCGATCTGCAGCCTTTGGCTGTGGCCCTTCATGCAAGCACAGCTCAGGCAGACAGAACCACTGCCGGGCAGAAGCCTTGGGAACTTCTGGCTCAATTTGGAATATCAAGTAAAATATGTCGAATGTATCCTCAGGCATATGCTCCCAAATCTGTAAGATCTGATTCATTATATAATGATTTACTATAAGAGAAATAATACTGAGGGAGTCGAACTGCTTAAAGAGGAATGAATGCTGCTTGGTTTTCTTTATTCTCATCTGTTCCTTATGAAAAACAAAATTCTTAAAAAACAACAAAAGAATCCATTCTTACATCCCAAGCGGCTTACATTTTCAGAACAAGCACATCCAGTGAAATAAGTCTGATAAACGATCGTATTAAACTCTCACTAGCTGGTGTCAGGGCAAAATGCCAGGCATCAGATTTTTCTCTCACGACCTCTTGAACCACAGCATCTGCTGTGTGTGTTTGCTGTTCACTGCGGGGGGAGTCAGCTTTCTATCCAGTTCACCAGTCTCTTCTGCACCATGCTCAAAGCAGCTGGTGGGGTGTATGATAGGGCACCATAAGATTTTCATTTAAGATGAAGTAAACATTTAATCGAATGCTTAAACAATTGCATTTCAGCCTGGAAAATCTACCTGCTGTTTTCAAGGCTGGTCGAGGCGTCCTCAGCTTCCACTTCCCACAATGGCACTGGTGATGTCATAAAATGGCATCTCCTGATTCGATTCCCACTTAAATATCACTTGCTCCTGCCATTGACGGTGGAGAGACAGTTGTTGCCTCACACCCCACCTTCAGCTTAGTCACTCCAAGTGATCTGGATATGGGTAACTAGACACCCTCCTTCCAGGATGACAGAAGATGAGAAACCTGGTAAGTGCTATTGCAGTGACTGCTTCCTGGTTCCTGTTCTCTTTAGTCTAATAAATTACATTCTTTTTCTCCCATTCAAAAATGCCCACACTTGTTTTTCTTTCATGGTTCCCAGTAGAAACTACACTTATTTTCTAGAACAATACTTCTTCCATTTTTGTTCTAAAGTCTTTTCATTTTATAAAGTCAGAAATGGCTCTAGATTTAAAAACAAAAGGTTTGGGAACCAGCAGTTAGCATAATGGCTATGTCGCTGGACTCCCACGTAGTCGACCGTGGTTCGCGTCCCAGACCCAGTGGCTTAAAACTCACGCCGGGCACGTGTGCGTGCGTGCCCAAGATCCCGAGAGGAGAATGGAGGAGAAGGGATTGCGGCATGACCATCCCCCCTGGGGGATGATTTCTCACTTTCTGTTTCTATGTCTCTCTCTGTCTGTCTGGCGAGCACACGCGCCCTATAGCGAACATCTCTCAAAAAAAAAAAAAAAAAAAAAAAAAAAGGTTTCTGGTTTTTGTGGAAATCAGAGGCTAAGTTCTTCACTAAATTTTTTGGTTGGGGTTGAGGGGGTTTAGGGCACATGCACTTGCCAGAGAAACACAGATAGAGAAAGAGGAAAAGTGAGAAATCACCACCCAGAGGGTACGGACTCGCTACAATCCCTTCTTTTCCAGTCTCCTCTTGGGATTTTGGGCACACATGTACATAAACACGCCTGGTGTGATGTTCAAGTTGCAGGTTCAGGACTTGAACTGTGCAGTCAACCATGTAGGATCTAGTATCTTAACCTCCATGCCACCTGCTAGCCCCTGTTCACAAAATCTTAAAAAGATTCTGGGGACCAGCAGATAGCATAATGGTTACATCGGTGGACTCCCACATAGTTGACTATGGTTCAAATCCTGGCTCTGGTGACTTAAAACTCACACTGGGCATGTGTGTGTGCATGCCCAAGATCCCTAGAAAAGAATGGAGGAGAAGGGATTGCAGTGTGGCCATCCCCTGGGGATGGGTGGTTTCTTGCTTTCTGTCTCTCTGTCTCTCCAGCAAATGTATGCACTCTATAGCTAAAATCTCTCTCTTAAAAAAAAAATAATTCTGAGTTGTAGTTTTCATTTTACTTGTTTAACTATTTGTGTTGTTCTAAAGAGTTTTTATAGCAATTAAAACAAGAATCACTGGCATGGTGATTAAGGTGCTAGACTCCCACATGGTTGACCATGGTTCAGGTCCCATACCTGGCAGTTTGAAAATCATATCAGGCATGTATGTGTGCATGCCCGAAATTCCAGGAAAAGAATGGAGGAGAAGGGATTGCAATGTGGCCAGTCCCCTCTGGGGTATGATTTCTCACTCTCCCTCTCTTATGGGAAAAATCTAAGAAATAAACAAGAATCCCCAGAAATAGCTGTCTATTCATGAGAGAGTGGCTAAGTAACCACAGTATACTTGTACCAAATAGCCAGTACCACTAAGTAGCCCTTCAGACGGGTGCACCTACGTTGGACTGGACCACATGGGACCCTGGGTACGGGCCCCAGATTGACTTGAGCACACCAGGTGTGGCAGATTGTACTTGTTATCCTAGCTAACTGGGAAGCTGGAGCAGAGGGCCACAGTAGCAAAAAAAAAAAGAAAAGTTCTCTCTCTCATCAAAATATATAGTATGTACATACAGTGTATTCATACTGAGATAATTCATCGTGTGTGATGTAATGATATATATTCATTGAATGTAAAAAAATTTTTTCAAGTATGAAAAAGATAGTGTCTATATCTATATCATCTATATCTATATCGGGTTCAGACATCCACTGGAGGTCTCATAACATATCCCTCAATGAAAAGGGGAGATTTGCTGTAAAATTTATGAGCCTACAATGAGAAATAATGGTATTAGATGCCAATATTTTAGAGGTAAAATTACATTAAATCATTATGTAAATTGTGATATATTTTGGGTTTGGGGGAAAGTCATGACGCATTTTTGCACAGAAAAACAGAAAAAATGTGTCCCGACTTTCCTGAAAACCTAATAGATTGGATTATTTCCTCTACAACAGTGTAAAAGTTGCAAACTTTTCATCAAGAGAGACACTGAAATTAGGGAAAAACTATGATCCCCTGGCCATGTGTCCTCTTTGGATGACATTTTCAGAGCCTGTCTCTACTGGGTTGGCCTCTGCTCACTGGCCGCACAAACGGGGTTCTTCATGTCAACTTTTGCACAGATTTGCATTATTTAATGCATCCATTTCCTGCTTTGTTCATTCACTGATACTTTACTCATGGTCAGTGTGGATTTTTTTTTAAAATGTTTTTGCCATAGGGCACATGTACTTGCTACAGAGACAATGAGAAGGAAAGGGGAAAATCACTCCTCCCCAGGGGGGTGGGGATGGCCAAGCCACAGTCCTTTCTCCTCTATTCTCCTCTTGGGATTGTGGGCACTCACACAGATGAGCCTGCTGTGATTTTCAAACCGCCAGGCCTAGGATTCAAACCATGTTCAGCCATGTGGGAGTCCAGCACCTTAACCACTATACCATGTGCTGGCCCCAAATGAAGACTTTAAATAACCAGCAGCCTGAGGAAAGTTACCACTATGATTGGTAAAATTTTGCATAAAACCATTTTCAAATCTTTTCTTACATATCCCAAGATAAAACTAAATCAGAAAGATTTGTTTAGTACAAGTAGAGTAATCCTCATCTGAAATGCTTGGGATCAGAAGCATTTAGGATTTCAGATTTTTGTAGATTTGGGAATATTTGTCTATAAATAATGAGATATGTTAGGGATGGGATCCAAGCCTAAATACAAAGTGTATTCATGTGTATCTTATACACATATCCTAGAATAATTTTATACAATATATTTAATAATTTTGTATATGCAGAAAGTAAAGGTATCATTTTCTCAACCACCCAGATAGACAGCCCGTGGCCGTTTGGCATCACTATCATTCCTGACTGAATTTATATGCTATCTGTAAGCAATCCTTTTCTTACACTTATTCACACATGAAGTTTGGGGTGGAAGTTTCCACTGTGACATCCTGTTGGCAGTCAAAAAGTTTCCATTTTTGAAGCATTTCAGATTCAAATGTTCAGATTACGGATGCTCAACCTGTATTTTACATTCACTTCCTGTTTTTTTTAACTTGTTTTGATGCCCCCCTCCATATTTTAATTAGAGGGAAGTAAAACAATATTTACTTTTTTTATTTTTGGAACTGTGCATTCTTCCTAGTCCATGAAAGAAAGCTCTTCTGTACCAAACCATGCCAGCTATTAAAAGTAGAAGAAATGGGGACCAGCAGTTAGCATAATGGCTATGTCGCTGGACTTCCATGTAGTCGACCGCGGTTCAAGTCCTGGAGGCTTAAACTCACACCGGGCACGTGTGTGTGCGTGCCCAAGATCTCGAGAGGAGAATGGAGAAGAAGGGATTGCGGTGTGGTCATCCCCACTGGGGGGTGATTTCTGTCTCTCTGTCTCTCTCTCTCTCTTTCTGGCAAGCGCACACGCCCTGTAGCAAAAAACTCCCCCCCCCAAAAAAAGTAGAAGGAATGTCAGATCTAGGGACCCACCATTTGGCAACCCCTTGCATGATCATTGATTCAGGGAAGAGACAGCCCTGAGAGTTTCGGCCATTAGGAGAAAAGTTGAGGAGAGACAGGATCTTCACTCATTACCAAAATATCACCCTACCAGATACTTGCTTATTTCAAAGGAGCAACAGCTCAATCAGGGGGGCAAACTGACTGTCTCTAACAGCAGCATGGCCTGCTGCGATGGCCTTTCAATATGATGCAATGGGAAGCATTTGGTGTCACCTACGAAACATTCTTTCCACATACGTTGAGCCTGCATTTAGCCCGACCTTTTAACATAACTTACACTGCACAGGAAATACAATAGCTAGGGTGTCAAGTTAATGACACTACAAGGAAACAATTAGACATGTGTGACGTTCTACAAGACAAACTGGCTGGTGCCTCCAGAAAAATCAATATGATAATGGAAAGCAAATCAATGATTTCCTGGGACAAGAAACAGAGGGAGGGTAATACAGAGGTTCTCAAATGAGCTTTTCAGGATGATAGAAATCTGTATCTTTATAAGGGTGATGGTTACATTGGTGTGCACGTTTTTCAAAACTTATAAGCAGTACACTTAAAATGGCTGCATTTTGTTATAATTAGATTATACTCCAACACAAGTGATTTTTTTAAAGTTCGTTTCTTACACGAGAGAGAGATAAAGAGAGAGACAGGAACCCTTGATAAATTGTCACACTGTGATCCACTCCTAAGCCTTCCAGCCAGCTGGGATCATGGGTGCACATGTACCCCTAGTGTGTTTCAGGTCACCCTGGGATCTGAACCCCAGTACCCATGTGGCTCCAACATGGCAGAGTGGTGCCCTTCTGCCTATACCACCACGACAAGGTCAACACAGTTGATTGCTAAAACAAAACAAAACAAAACAAAACTGATGTCATATACAAAAACGTAAGGCAACTGTTACATATTTTAAACAGGAGCAAGCCAGGCCAACCTAATAGCCTGTGGTTAAGGGGGGTTAAGTACCACATGGACTGTGGTTCAAATTCTGGCATGGCAGCTTGAAAAACGTACCAGGTATGAGCACATGAATGCACAAAATCCCAACAGAGAGGAGAAATAGAGAAGGAACTGCAGCATGACTACACCCACTTTGGGTAGTCCTCTTTCTCCTTCTCTCTCTATCTCCTTGTCTCTTTCTGGCCAGTGTACACACCCTGTGGCAATTACATAATAATTTTTAAAACCCACATTATTAAAGAGCCATAATAACCAGATATAATGGAAGTAACTTGATTAGATCTGGCTTAGAAAAAACAGCAACTGAAAAAAAGCATTTTGGGGCTAAGTAGGAGAATTTAAACTAAGAGTGAATATTAGGTTGCACTGAGGAATTTAAATTTTTTTCTTGTGTTTATGTAGGGCAATATGCTTATTGTTAGTGATACCTATTGAACTATTTTACAGGGGAGAGTCATGATGTTTATAAATTTTTTCTTCATTCATGATAGAGGTGTGCATGCATGAGAGACAAAATAGAAAGAGAGAGAGAGGAGTATCCTCCATAAGATCTGGCCATGCCATGATTCCCACTCTCCATCCCAGTGGATCTTGGTGCTCATGCATGCGCCTGGTATGTTTCAGGCAGACTGGACCAGGTATCCAGTCGCCATGCGGGTCCTTTTGAACAACACAGTATGATGTACCAATGTCTGTTACTGAATTTCTATACCAAAAGACATATGAATATGTTAGAAGATAAAGCAAACACGGGAGCAGCAGATGGTATAATGGTTTTGTTGCTGGACTCCCACATAGTTGACCACGGTTCAAGTCCTAGACCCGATGGTTTAAAACTCACGCCGGCTGCATGCGTATGTGTGCCCAAAATCCCAAGAAGAGAAGAGAGGAGAAGGGATTGTGACATGGCCATCCCCCTTGGAGGGGTGATTTCTCACTTTCTGTCTCTCTGTCTCTCTTTATCTCTCCAGTGAGCACATTTCCCTATAGCAAAAATCTCTCTAAAAAAATTAAAAAAGATAATGTAAACATACAACAGCATTAACTGGTTGACGTTGAATCTGGGTAGAGGGAGGATGGATATTCAATTTGCTTTTGTTTGTCATTTGTTTATAAGCCAGAGTGTACATGCATTGGCCAGAAAGAAACAAAGAGAGAAAGAAGAGAGGGAGAAAGCATCTCTCATCACTGTGTGGTCAAGCTGCAACCCCTTTTCCATCCCATTGGAATTTGGGGCACACAAGCACACCTGTCTGGCATGTTCTTCAAGCTGTAGGGGCCAGGATTTGAACCCTATGGTCGGCCATGTTGGATCTAGCTCCCTTAGCCACCAGACCACAGGACCAACCCCACTGTATTAGAGTCTTTCAACAATACTGTACTTTAGAAGTTTATTTTTAAAGGCTTTAATTTTTATAAGTTCACAGCAAAATTGGGAAGGTACAGAGATAGCCCCTATCTCCCCTGCTCCTGCAAAAGCATAGCTTTGTCAGTTATCAACATCTCTCATCCAAGTGGTACATTTGTCACAACTGATGAACTTATATTGACACGTCGTTATCACCCAGCGTCCATGGTGTGCATTATGGTCCACCCTTGGTGTCAGACATTCTATGGGTCTGGACAAGTGTACACTAGCACGTATCCACCATTACAGCATCATACAGAATATCCACATTGCTCTAAAAATCTTCTGTGGCCAGCCTATTCATCCCTTCTGCCCCCAACCCTTGAGCTTTCCACTATTTCCACAGTTTTGCCTTTTCCAGAAAGTCGTAGAGTTGGAATCATACAGTGTACAGACTTTTCGGATTGGCATCTTTCACTGAGTAGTATCCATTTAAGGTTCTTTCATGTCTTTTTGTAGCTTGACAACTCATTCCTTCTTAGCACTGAGTAGTATTCCTTGTCTGGATGTACCACAGTTTCTTTATTCATTCCCCTACTGAAGAGCATCTTAGTTGCTTCCAGGTTGTGGCGATTATAAATAAAATCAGTACTAGCACTCCTGTGTGGGTATTTGTGTGGATCTAAGTTATCAGCTCCTTTGAGTAAATACCCAGGAACATGGTTGCAGAATTGTATGGAAACGGTATGTTTAGTTTCGCAAGAAACTGACAAATGTCCTCCAAAGTGTCTATGCCATTTTGCATTTCCATTATCAATGAGTAGGAGTTTGGTACCCTCATCAGCATTTGGGGTTGCCAGTGTTTTGGATTTTGACCATTCTAATAGATTCTAAGTGACATCTCATTGTTTTAATTTGCATTGAACAGATGACACGTGAGGTGAGATATTTTTCCACATGCTTATTTTCTACCCATTTATGCTCTCTGATGAAATATCTGTTAAGGTCCTTGGCTCATTTTTTTAATGAAGTGGTTTGTTTTCTAATTGTTGAGTTTTAAGTATCTGTATGTTTTGGATAGTGGTTTTTTATTAGCTAGTTCTTGTGCAAACATTGTCTCCCAGTCTGTGCCTTGTCTTTTCATTCTCTTGAACTTTTGAAAATTTTAATATGAAAATGTGGAAATTTGGGGAATGCCATTTGTGTAATGATGGCTCTTATGGTTTGGAGTTGGTCTTCAGAAATTCTGGCCTCTTGGTGAGGTGTCAAGAAGAGTCTATCAGGACCAGCAGATGGCATAATGGTTATATTGCTGGACTCCCACGTAGTCGACCATGATGTGAGTCCCTGACCCAGTAGCTTAAAACTCACACCAGGTCTGCGTGCGTGCTTAAGACCCTGGGAGGAGAACGGAGGAGAAGAGATTGTGGCATGGCTATCCTCCCTGGAGGATGATTTCTTGCTTTCTGTCTCTGTCTCTCTCTATCTCTCCAGTGAGCACACATGTCCTATAGCAAAGTCTCTCTCTAAAAGAAAAAGAGAAAAGAAAAGTAGAGGCTATCAAGGAGCCACTTCTTTCTGAGGGACAAAGGACACTAGAGGACTCCAGGGAAGTTTTTTTCCATAATACTCTGTGATCCTAAAGGACTTGGGGTTCCTCCCGTAATCTTTCAGCCCTACTTGATCACAATGTTGTTGGGAAAATATCATTGAATGGTTGTTATTACTTGAATAAATATCTCAATAATACTTAAAGAAAAGACAAATTCATTTGTGGCATTTCTTCATTAGAAAAGAAAGAAAGAACAACACGGACTTAGAAGCTTTGGTACTTACCTAGAAAAGCTGAATGGATATGTAATATATACTTGACGATATAAATTTCTTTAAACTTAAAGAAATTAATATTGTTCCTGGGATTCTGAATGCAGAAGGGCAGTCATGGTTCTGTTTAACGTGGTGATGTCTGCGATGTTACTTTTGCAAAGGGAGGTGATCCCATTCCAATATTCCTCCTTCCAGAAGGCCTAGCTCAAATCATTTCTCCTGCACAAAGTCTCCCCAGCTGAATCCAACTGTGGGGAATGCTCCATGTCCCAAACTTCAGTCGCTTTTGTCATCTGTTTTATCCTGTCTGGTCTTTAATCAACTGCTAGATTATTTCAAGAGCTTGCATTTTTGTGTCCTTTCTCTTTAAATCCAGGGCCTGAGCCCTGACTCCGCTGGTCCCCTTGACTGCTCCTGCCCACATGAACCCTTTGGATTGAGTGTTAGAGAGCACAGGTCATGGCTAAGCTCGCTTGTGTCACGGGGGCCTGGCCCACAGAGGTTTAACAAGCCAATCATTCTTTCTTCCTATCCCTCCTGTGGCCCAAGGCATAGATCAAGACAGGCATTTCTTTGTTAAAATGTCCTTGTTGAAATGGATCAGGGAGGTATGAGCTATAGAGTCTGTATTGTCACCTCAGATGAGGTCTTTTCGTTCCTGTGACTTGGTCCTACATGCAAGAACACAATGTTTCCACTTAAGTCACTGAACCTGCTAGCTCATTTTTTTGCTGTTTCTGTTCCATTCATCTCAGAACAATCTTCTATCAGCCAGAAATATGCTTTACAGGTTCATCCTACAAATATTCTTTTTCTTGGGGAGGAGAGAGAGCCTGGCAATCATTTCTCTGTAGCATTTGCTACTTATCCTGCAAACTTACATACGGGACAGAAACAGGAGCAGTCACCCGCTTCCCCAGGCATAGAGGATATCCCAGAAAAGAGTCAATTAGACTCTAAACTAGCATGTCATAGCTTCCCTCAAGGGTATTGACTACCACAAATATATCAGGATGTGTAGGCTGGTTGCTGGGGTAACCAGAGGGCCAACATCCCCATCCTCTAGCCCAGACCAGAGGGCACTTGGTCTCCACTCCACGTGACACAGAAGGGCTCCGTTACCTTGGTTCCCTTCTTTAGACTGCATTCCTCAAAAAGAACCTTGATTCAAGGCCATAAACTATATGCGAGGATCTGTTACCCAGCTAAAGACCTCAGCCAACACTGAGGATCTTTCAAGGGTCATACAAGAAAAACATGCTGGAGAGCATCACGGGGTAGACTTGGGAACATGGATGGAAAACTCCTGAAATGTTGGACACGTTTTTCTTCTCTCAGTGCCATAGAATGCTAATTTTATTCCTCTTGCAAAGATTTTCTTAGAAAAATTGTCTTAAGTTCCCATGAAGTGAATTTAAGAGATGCTCCTTAATACCTTCTCTTTCCATTTCCTTTAGCACTCGGCCTGTTGCTCCACGACTGCCATCCCTCTTATTCCCATCACATGCACGCAGACTCGACACACCCACGTAGGACACCACGTGTTGCTCCCCGAGCCCTCGGCCATGCCCCAGCTCCACCACGGTGGCTTTCAGCTCTTCATATCGAAACAAGCTTTCTCTGACCATGTCAAGACACGTGTATCCACCACATTCACAGCTAGCTCCTCCCGACTCCCCCCCTCCCCACGCACTGCATTGAGCACACACGCGCCTAGCATCCTTCTTCCGCTTGGCTTGCCATCCACTCCTCCTTGACATGGGGTCTTCTCTGAGCTTTCATTCTCTTGGATTGCCTCCTACTTCCCTGACCTCCCCTCAGACAGATTGTATTCACCAAAAGTGACCACAGCAGTACGTATGGCCTCATGCTCTTCCAGAAGTTTACTGCTTCCTGTCAAGGATGAAACTAGTTCCCCTTCCTTGAACCTGGTTGAGCTGTGACTGCTCTAACCAATAGAGTAAGGCAGAGGTGATGCTACAGGATTTTGGAGACTAGGTCATAAAAAGTTTATAGCTTCCACCTGGTGCACTCATTTCTCCCTTGTCCTCATCCCCCTTCTCTTCTTTTTTCTTAGTCTTCTTCCTTTTCTCTTTCATCTTTTTCTTATCCTTCTCCTCCTTCTTTTCTGGGTTTTTTACGCACCTTTAAAACTCAACCACCATGCTGGAAGGAAGCCCAGATCACACAGAGGCTCCAACGAATGGCCTTAAATGAAGTACCAGCCAGCATCAGCTGTCAGATATGTGAGTCAATGAGTTTTCTGATAATTCCAGCCCTCAGCCCTCAGCCTTCCAGCTGAGGCCCCAGACATTATCTGTCATCATGCCAAACAAGCCACCTCTGCACATTAAACATTGGAGACATTGACAAAACACAGTGACCAACTGAAGAAATACCTGACATGATGGAGTGGCTCAATTAATTTGTATTTTGGTTAAAAATATATTCAATCTCAAGACCTATTAAAAACTATAAGGAGACCAGCAGATGGTGTAATGGTTATGTCACTGGTGGGAGCCTTGTCTACAGCAGTTCGAGTCCCGGACCCAGTGGCTTAAAACTCACTCTGAGTGCATATGCATGCATGCCAAAAATCCCAGGAGGAGAATAGAGAAGAAGGGATTGTGGTGTGGCCATCCCCCCGGGGTTGATTTCTCCTTTGTCTCTCTGGGGAGCGCATGTGCCCTATACCAAAAATCTCTCTGAAAAAAAAAAAAGAAAAAGAAAAAGAAAGAAACTATAATAAGTAAGGTCTTTTTACCAAATAATGCTAGGTCATATAAAAAAAGGACCTTGGGACCAGCAGATGGTGTAACAGTTATGCCACTGGACTCCCATGTAGTCCACCATGGTTTGAGTATCAGACCCAACAGCTTAAAACTCATGCCATGCATGTGTGTGTACATGTATGTCCAAAATTCTGGGAGGAAAAAGGATTGCAGTGTGGTCATCCTCCCGAGGAGTGATTTCTTGCTTTCTGTCTCTCTGGCAAGCATGTACACCCTATACCAAAAATCTCTCTAAAAAACAAAAAGCATCTTGACCCCTATTTTACACTATATACAAGAAAAAATCCAAATGAATGGCAGATCTAACTATGAAAGGTAAAACAATAAAACTTACAGAGGAGAACTTCTTTATAATTTTGAAGGAGGCAAAGATTTCTTAAACAGGGAACAAAAACACCAATAAAAAGGAAAAATAATGAACTAGACCATGTTAAAATAAAGAATTCTGTTCATCAAAAAACACTATTAGTAGAGTGAAAAGAGAACCTATACATTAGAAAATTTTATAATACATGATCAATAAAAGAAAAAGAATATTCAATAAAAAATAATATAAGAACAGAAATGCCATGTTAAGATCAAGAACAAGGCAAAACTATCTCCCTCTTCCCACTACTTTTCTACATGTTCCTGGAAGTTCTAGCAAATGCAGTAAGACCCAAAAAATGAAATAAAAGGTATACGTATTGGAAAAGACGATATAAAATTGTTTTTACTACATTTATCTATGTAGAAAACACAGAAGAATCAACAAAAAACTTTGTTATAGCAAAGTTTCAGAATATAAAGTTAGTAAATTGAAGTCAATTGCTTTCTTAGATACCAGCAATGAACAAGTGGAATTTGAAATTAAAAACACAATACCATTTACATTAGCACCCCCAAAATAAAATACTTAGATACAATTCCAAAAAAATTACTGTATATATATATATATATATATGTGTGTGTGTGTGTGTATAAAATAAAAACTTCTTAGATTTTCTTCTGATGAAGAAAATCTAAGAAGTTAATAAATGGCGAGATATGTCATGTTCATGAATGAAAAGACAATATTGTCCAGATGTCACTTCTTTCCAACTTGATCTACAAAATGCAATGCAATCCCAATCAAAATTCCAGAAAGTTATTTTGTAGCTAGCAATACATTGACTCTAAAGTGTATAGAGAGGCAAAATACCTAGAACAGCCAACACAATATTGAAGGAAAAGAACAAAGTCAGCAGCCGGACACTACCCAACTTCAAGACTTACTCTAGGGACCAGCAGTTAGCGTAATGGCTATGTCGCTGGACTCCCACATAGTCGACCGCAGTTCGCGTCCCGGACCCGGTGGCTTAAAACTCACGCAGGGCACATGTACGTGCATGCCCAAGATCCCAAGAGGAGAATGGAGGAGAAGGGATTGTGACGTGGCCATCCCCCCGGGGGGTGATTTCTCACTTTCTGTCTCTCTGTCTCTCTCTGTCTGACTGGCGAGCGCAGGCACCCTATAGCAAGAACCTCTAAAAAAAAAACTTACTCTAAAGCTATTGTAATCAAGAGAATGTGCTAATGGGACAAGAATAGACAAATGGGTCAAAGGAACAGAATAGAGAGCCCAGAAACAGACCTACATAAATGAGGTCAACTGATCTCTGACCAAAACGAAAGACAATACGAGGGAAAAAAGACGATCTTTTCAACTAGCAGTTTTTTAAAAAAACTGAAAACACCTACATACAAAAAAATGAATCTAGACATAGTCTTTACATGCTTTACAAAAACTAACTTTAAAAAGGGAATAAATCGCCATTTTAGAAGGTAAAACTATCCTCCTAAAAATATAACATAGGAGAAAATTTAGGTGCCCTTGATTAATGTATGCCAAGGACTTTAAAGATACAACACTAAAGATACAACCATGAAAGAAATAATTGATCAGCTGGATTTGATTAAAATTAAATTTTTCTGCTCTGTGAAAGACAATGTCAAGAGAACAAGAAGACAAGTCACAGACTGGGAGAAAAAAAAAAAAAACTGCAAAACATCTATCTAATAAAGAACTAGTATCCGAAATAAAGAACTCTTACAACTCAACAATAAGAAAACAAACAACCCAATTTAAAAATAGGCAAAAGACCTTGGGGACCAGCAGTTAGCGTAATGGCTATGTCACTGGACTCCCATGTGGTCGACCGTGGTTCGAGTCCCAGACCTGGTGGCTTAAACTCACGCCAGGCATGTGTGCATGTGTGCCCAGGATCCTGAGAGGAGAATGGAGGAGAAAGGATTGTGGTGTGGCCATCCCCTCTGGGGGGTGATTTCTCACTTTCTGTCTCTCTGTCTCTCTCTGTCTTTCTGGCGAGCGCATGCGCCCTGTAGCAAAAACCTCTCCAATAAAAGAAAAAAAAGAAAAAGAAAAAAAGGCAAAAGACCTGAACAGACACGCCATCACAGAAGATATACAAATGGCAAATAAGTGTATAAAAAAGATGACCTGGGACCAGCAGTTAGCGTAATGGCTATGTCGCTGGACTCCTACGTAGTTGACCGCAGTTTGCGTCCCGGACCCGGTGGCTTAAACTCACTCCGGGCGCGTGTGCGTGCGTGCCTAAGATCCTGAGAGGAGAATGGAAGAGAAGGGATTGCGGTGTGGCCATCCCCCCTGGGGGGTGATTTCTCACTTTCTGTCTCTCTGTCTCTCTCTCTCTGTCTGGCGAGCACACACGCCCTATAGCAAAAACCTCTTAAAAAAAAAAAAAAAAAAAGGATGACCAACATTATATATCATTAAGGAAGTGCAAATGAAAACAACAATGGGGTATCATATATTTCTATGGGAATAGCCAAAATCCAGACAAATGCTGGCAAGGATATAGAACAACAGAAACTCTCATTCATTCCTGGTGGGAATACAAAATGATACAACCCTCTTGGAAGACACTTTGGCATTTTCTTATAAAACTAGACATTTTTATCATAAGATCCAGCAATTGTGCTTCTTGGTATTTACCCAAAAAGATGAAGCTTATGTATACACAAAAATCCACACACTGGTATGTATAGTAGCTAAATATATCATTGCCAAAATTTGGAAGCAACCAAGATATTTTTCACTAGATAAATGGATAAAGAGTAATGTGGTACATAAAGATAATGGAAGATTATTCAGTAACAAAAAGATGTGAACTATCAAACCACAGAAAAACATGGAGGAACTTTAAATGTGTATTACTAAGTCTAGGAAGCCAATCTGAGAAGACTACATACCAAATTACTCTAAATTGGAATTATCCTCATATAAACCTCTAGAAAGACAACATGAAATGCAGCTTTCTGTAGGTGATAGAAAGGGAAAGATAGGACTTGTTCAGCATGTGTTTACAACCAACCATGAATGATAAAAATTAGAACTTGAAATAATAAAGAGGAAGATAATTTTGTTAAGGAAAATCTTGGATTCAGCAGCTGATTTAACAGCTGGAGCTATTGCTGTGTAATCTCGCAATTCAGTTCTCATTCATTTCAAAATGTCTTTTTATTTTGTCTTTTTTTTTCCCCCTTTCCCTGCAGGATGTTTAAAAGTGCTTCCATAGTAACAAAGAGTTCTTTAAGTAATTCAAAGGAATATTATTTATGCCACTTACAGACTTTATGCCATTGTTGCTTCTGTCTTCATTGCCTCTAGAAAGACAAATGCCATTCAGGAACAAAGCCCAGGTCAACAAGCTCCAAACAGAAACACCCACAGAAAGCAGAGTCTCTCAGTTTACTGAAGCTTGGACTTTTGTAGGCTTCCAGAAGATTCCGTATATAGATAAGATGTCATAGCCAGAAGTATATATGCTGTATATTTATAATGGGGCGATCAGGCAAATGCAAAAGAGCTTTTGGAGAAGTTGGGGATGTGAAGAGACTTGGTTATTCTTCCTCCTTAGCCTAGGATAGGAATCCCTCAGGTTAGGAAGAAGGAAGTGGTGACACAGGTGATGCACTAGGCCAGGAGGAGGGAATGTGAAGGGCCCAGGCAGTCTTTCAGAAAGATGGAGTTCCCGGGACCAGCAGTTAGCATAATGGCTATGTCGCTGGACTCCCACGTAGTCGACCGCGGTCCGAGTCCCGGACCCGGCGGCTTAAACTCACGCCGGGCGCGTGTGCGTGCGTGCCCAAGATCCCAAGAGGAGAATGGAGGAGAAGGGATTGCGGCGTGGCCATCCCCCCTGGGGGGTGATTTCCTGCTTTCTATCTCTCTGTCTCTCTCTGTCTGTCTGGCGAGCGCACGCGCCCTATAGCAAAAAAACCTCTCCAAAAAAAGAAAAAAAAAAAAGAAAGATGGAGTTCCCTAGCCGGATCAGAAACTCCATCAGCCTGGCAGGCTAGGCTGCCTACAATGATGGCTGTCTTAGCAGTGACCAGGTGGATGGGTCATTGGTAACCAAGCGACTTCACTCCCAACTCCCTTTTATTTTCCCTCACTTGTTGGCAGAACTACACCATGTCTGGGACGTGGTAGATCTTCCTTATGTTTCAAATGAATGCAGAGAAACTTTGCAACAGTCACTTTTTATAACGGATATTTTTCTACAATAGCAAATGACTTATACCTGATTTCTTTCATCTGATACATAAGCAATACAAACTAGTCCACATAGCAATGTCCTGTGGTCTCGTTGGTGGTGGTTGTTTGTGAAAGAGCGCGCTTTATTGGAAAGCAGAGTGCGGCACACTGACCAGCAGACGGAGCTGCCAGTGGGCGTCCTCCACGTCATACTCCAGAAGACGCAACAGGTTTGTCATAAAAATAAATCAAAACGTGGATTCCTCTGGGACCTTCCCCAACCATGGTCCTCACTGGAGTCAGGGAAATGGCTCACCATTTTCCTGAAGGTGACTGTGGTTCACTAGAGGTAGGACCCCTCAGGAGTGCCTTCTTGTTTTTTATAAAGAACATCTTCTTTGTTTGTTTTGTTTTAAAGTCTTCATTTGTTACTTTCCTTCTGCATTCTCTCAAGGCCATCAGACCAGCTTCATACAAACTACCTCGCCGTCGGCACAGACAGGTCATCCTTAGCCATGATCAGATCATCCAGAGTTACGTCATCGGCCGGCATCATCCTGCTTGTGTGACTCTGAAATGTGCACTTCTTGGTCTTTTCATCATGCGGGGGAACTCAGTCTTCCTGTCAATGTGGCCTAGCCTAATAAGCGCTAGATCCAAAGTCTCGATTGTGTTTATGGCATAATAACTTTCACATCTTACCTTGAATCAAATCCATCCAGCAGGTTCAGCAATTCTAATATTGTTTGATGAATTTCTCTTTCACCGCCAGAATTTGAGGCATATCTTTTTGTCCCAATGACATCGATTTCATCAATAAACACGATGGATGGTGCCTGCTCTTCAGCAACTCGAAACAGTTCCCATACAAGTTTGGGCCCATCACCCAGGTGCTTCTGAGTAAGTTCAGAGTCAACTACTCTCAAGAAAGTGGCTGAAGTTTGATTTGCAACTGCTTTGGCCAACAAGGCTTTACCTGTGCCAGGAGGACCATAGAGAATGACCCCCTCTGGGGGGTTTTATACCTATCTCTTCATAATACTCAGGTTGGATGAGAGGAAGCTCCACAGACTCCTTAATCTCCTGGATTTGATTGTCCAGCCCCCAATATCGGCATATGTCTCCTGTGTGGCCTTTTCCACCTTCATCACTGTGATCAAGGGATCCGTGTCATCCATCAGCACCCCATCACTGCATGCACCTTGTGGTTGAGTAGGACTGAGCAGCCTGGTTCCAATAGATCCTTGTCTATGAATGAAAGAATGCTGACCTAGTGTTCTGAGCCCACAGATGTAGACACAATGGCATGATTGTCATCAATAATCACTTCCAAGGTTTCTACTGACATCAGGGTCCTCCTCAGATCATCCACCTTTGATCTTTCCTCCTCTTGCTTTTCTTCTAATGTTTCATCTGTTTCTGATTTCTAATGAATTCTTCTTCTGATTCAATAATTTTAACCAGCACTGTGTGTGAGGTATCACCAATGGCAGTTTTCTGGCAGCATCTAGACCCTTAGTTTTCTTCTCCCCCCCCCCCCCACTCTAGTTGGGACAGGAGATTCATACTTCTTGTCCTTGTCATCCTTCTTGCCACCTCCAGGACCATAACCACCGCTCTGACTTTGACCCATCTTGTTTTGGCCTCCTGTGGTCTCTTGATGTTTTCTAATCTTGAACCTGGGCAGAATAATCAGATAAGAAGCTCTGGTTGTTAACAAATGCTTTATATATTTATGTATATATATACACATATGTGTTAATATATGTACTATATATTAACATGAGTGTGTATATGTATATAGAGTTTATTTTTTCTGAAAGAGAAAAAGAGAACTCTTCCAACAGAGTCTTCGTGCCACAATCCATCCCAGCCTCAGCCAGCCAGGATCATGAGCTTGTGATCACTTCACGAGTGTCTACACAGAGGCTCCTGCTTACAAACCCAGCAACTCCCCCTGGTGCCAGCAGTTAGCGTAATGGCTATGTCGCTGGACTCCCACGTAGCTGACCGTGGTTTGAGTCCCAGACCCGGTGGCTTAAATTCATGCCGGGCACATGTGCATGCATGCCCAAGATCCCGAGAGGAGAATGGAGGAGAAGGGATTGCGGCATGGCCATCCCCCCTGGGGGGTGATTTCTCACTTTCTGTCTCTCTGTCTCTCTCTGTCTGGCGAGCACACGCGCCCTCCAAAAAAAAAAAAAAAAAAAAAACCAGCAACTCCCCCTGTGGGTCCAACTGTGCTGCTGCTGTACCACTGTCTGACTCCTAAGGTTATGTTTAAGCTAGTGAATAATTGTTATAAAACAAAATGTTCTTCACACACAGGGAAAAAAGACATGTGACCTCAGGCCAGCGAGGTGGCACAGTGGTTGAGGCAGCTGGATCCCACATGGCCCACTGTGTGGTCTGAGTCCCGCACTCAGTGGCTTGAAAGACATGCTGATCCCAGAAGTGGAGGACTGTCTGTTGATGATAATGTATATGACAGTGTCATTGACTGGACTGGTGTGCAGTGTATTTATGCTGGGCAAAGTCATTTTATAAGCTATTGTGATGTACAGTGATTGAATGTATAAAATTTAAAAACACAAAAAAAAATAAAAGATCAACACCAGGGCAATTTGACAAGGCATATTGCTAATGCCTAAAGGAAAAAAAAATAATTAAAAGAAAAGAGAAAAAGATGCTGAATACATGCTTTCCCAAAAGTCCCAAGAGGGGAGAAGAGGAGAAGGAGTTGTGGCATGGTGCTTTCTCATTTTCCCTCTCTTGCTCTCTGTTTGTCTTCAGCAAGCACACCAGTCCTATAGCAAAAAAAAAAAAAAAAAAAAAAAGAGAGAGAGATAGAGAGAGAGGAAGAAAAAGGGAAAGGGAAAAAATATGCTACCAGAATTCTCTGGGCTTTGGCTTCTATAGTCAAACTTCTAGCTTTCTGGTCATCAAAGCAGACTGAAGCCTCAACACGTCCCCTCCCCACCATGTACAGGAAGGTTCTGCTTAAGCTACTTGCAAACTGCCCAACGTGCCCCTAGACCCTGCAGCTATTACAGAGGGCATGCCTGCTCCAGCACTAACAAACTATTATTGGTAGTTACAAAAGATCAGGGAACCAGCAGTTAGCATAATGGCTATGTCACTGGACTCCCACGTAGTTGACCGCAGTTCGCGTCCCGGACCCGGTGGCTTAAAACTCACGCCAGGCGCGTGTGCATGCGTGCCCGAGATCCCGAGAGAAGAATGGAGGGGAAGGGATTGCGGCGTGACCATCCCCTCTGGGGGTGATTTCTCGCTTTCTGTCTCTATGTCTCTCTCTGTCTGTCTGGCGAGCGTACACGCCCTATAGCGAAAACCTCTCCAAAAAAAAAAAAAAAAGATCATAGCCCCATTAATGGGCTGACGGAGGAAAGCTAGAACACCCACGTCATGGATGGCTCCACCAGTGACTTCCATTCACTGAGGCTTCCTTGTCCTCTCCTCACCTGCTTCTCTGCTGTCAGTGCTGTCTAAAGGCATTAGCAAGACACCTGCATTGCCCAGAAGGTCACTGAGAATGTCGTCTCTCAGAAACCCCGTTGGTTCTGCCATTCTGCATTCCCACTTTGTGCCAGGAAAGCTTGGGATTCATTCCCTCACCGGAGGACCCCTCACCCGACTGAAGGACTGGGCCTTTGGCAGCTATTTCTCCAAGAGGCATCTCAGTGAGTTTGCTCCTTAGTGTCCACTTCCTGCTGGGCTAAAAACAGTTGGCTTGTTTGCCACAGCCCCAGCTCCCAAACACAGCCTAGCACACAGGAGAGCTCTTCTCCTTAGAAGGAAAGGCACCGTACTTCCTCATTGCCATTCATGTCACTCCACGTGGCCCGTCCCTCTTCTCTCCCAGCAAAAGGGGAGAAAGTGAAGTCAGGAGGCTGCCTCCTGAGCCTTCCTTTGCCGTAGGGCAGGCGCCACCGGGCACCTGAGCCTTCCTTTGAAAGGGTGAAGTGTGGGCGGTGCTCCCTCAGAGTTCCCTGCCCAGTGGAGCAGTCAACACATACCTCCCCACCAGTCAGGGATTCCTTCTGGAAGTACTCCAGGCTGGGAAGGATGGAACAGCGGCACTGAGAGATGGCAGGGCTTCTTTAAAAGGTCAAACCCTAAGCTTTCGAGGGGTGGTGCCTTCCTGGGGTGAGAAAGCTAGTTGCTGCCCAAACCCTTTCTCCTATCTTTGTTCTTAGTGATACAACTCCAATGCAATCAGGGTAGTAATACACCCAAACTGCATTTCCTCAGCTTCTCTTGCAGCTCTGATGGACCATGTGCTGGGCAGGACTCTTAGTAAAGCAAATTCATGAAAACCGAGTCAGCTAGGATGCTCCTTCCTGTTTCCTGGAGCGTACATGGCTGGCACTCCAGCAGCTGTCCTGGACCACAGGGGGCCCTGGAAGCGGAAGCCACACATTAGCTAGTTGGGCAGAAAGAGAGCAGATTCCTCGGTCCTGTGAGCCTGTGGAGGTGGCATTCCAGTCCTCAGCAGCCCATCCTGGACTTGCTATTTTTTTAAACTAGTAGACTTTTTACTTTTGAACAGTTTTAAGTTTACATAAAAATTGAGTGGAATGGGGCCGGCAGGTGGTGTGCTGGTTAAGGGTGCTGAACTCCCACATGGCTGACCGTAGTTCGAGTCCTGGACCTGGTGGCTTGCTTTCTCACTTTCTGTCTCTCTTTCGCTCTCATTCTGTCCCTCTCTGGTCAGATTTAAATAAATAAATAAAGTTAAACAAAATAATTCTTTAAAGAAAAAAAGAAAGAAAAGAAAAATTGAGTGGAAGGTACTAAGAGCACCCATATCCCCTCATCTCTCCCTTTTCCAAAAAACTTTCTCCTATTGTTAACACCTTAGGGTGGTACATTTGTTGCAATTGATGAGCCAAGGGAGCAGCAGATGGCATAATAGTTATGTCACAAGACTCCCACATGTTTGACCACAGCTCGAGTCCTGAGCCCAGCAGCTTGAATCATGTTGGACACGTGTGCATGCATGTCCAAAATCCCAAGAAGAGAGTGGAAGAGAAGGAATTGTGGTGTACCCACTTCTCCTGAGGGACGATTTCTCACTTTCTGTCTCTCTCTGGTGAGCGCATGAGCCCTATAGCAAAAATCTGTCTGAAAAAAAGAAAAGAGGGACCAGCAGATGGTGTAATGGCTAAGTCGTTGGATTCCCATGTAGTCGACCATGGTTCGAGTCCCAGACCCAGTGGCTTAAACTCACGCCAGGCACTTGTGCATGCATGCCCAAGATCTTGAGAGGAGAATTGAGGAGAAGGGGTTGCAGCATGGCCATCCCCCCTGGGGGGTGATTTCTCACTTTCTGTCTCTCTGTCTCTCTGTCTTTCTGACAAGTGCATGCGCCCTATAGCAAAAACCTCTCAAAAAGAAAGAAAGAAAGGAAGGAAGGAAGGAAGGAAGGAAGGAAGGAAGGAAGGAAGAAAGGAAGGAAGAAAGAAAGAAAAAAGAAAAATAACAATGAGCCAATAGTGATACATTATGAGGGGTCTCCAAAACATTTATGGAAAATGCAAATTGTGAAAAAAAAAACTATACATGGATTTCAAAACTTTTGCACCCAAATAAACCTAATTAATTAGATTTTTCCATGATTTTTTTGAGGTCTCCTTGTATTATTAACTAAAATCCATAGTTGATGTTAGGGCTCACACTTTGGGTTATATATCTCCTGGCCTGACAAATATACAATGACATGTATCTACCACTACAGTATATACAGAACAGTTTCACCACCCTGAGCATCCTCTGTAGTCCACTTCTCCGTCTCTTCCTCCCTCTCCTGGAATCCCAGGCAACCGCTGATCTCTACTGTCTCCGTAGTGCTTTTTCCAGAATGTCATATTCTTGGAACTGTACAGTACATGGCTCCTCAGACAAGCTTCTTCCACTTAGCCGTAAGCATTTACATTTCCTCCATATCTTTTGTGGTTTGAGAGCTATTTTTTTAAATTGATGAATAGCATTCCATTATCTGAATATACCGATTTCTTCATACATTCACCCACTGAAGGACAGGTTGGGTGCTTCCAATTCTGATGGCTGAATAAAGCTGCTGCAAACATCAGTGTGTGAGTTTTTGTGTGGACATAGACTTTCAACCCTGAATCTTATGTGAGAAAAAACTTCTATCTTGCTTAAGCCACGTTTATTTTGGAGTTTCTATTACCTATAGCTAAAATTACTTCTAGCCAGCATGGTTTCCTGCAATAAAGACTGGGGCACATCCCACAGCCAAGTGGTTAAGGAAGCCAAATCCCACATGGCCAACCATGCCTCTGGTGGCTTGAAAAATATGCTGGCTGCATGTGTGTGCATGCCCCAAATCCCAACAGAATGGAACAATGGAGAAGGAATTGTGGTCTAATCATGCCCCAGTGGGGAGTGCTTTCACTCTCTCTCTCTCTCTCTCTCTCTCTCTCTCTCTCTCTCTGGTGAGTGCACATGCCCTCAGGTGGGGTGGGGGAAGAGTGGCAAGCAGGCTGACTGAGCTTCCGTACTCCCCAAGTGTGTCTGCCCCCATGGTGCAGGATCCCCCCACTGCCCTGGCTCTCCCAATCTAGATGAGGGGGAGTTAATGAATAAACCCTGGAACCTAAATTAATATAAAGAAGAGTGATTGATGGAGAGGGGGAGACGTCCCAGAAATCCCATAAGGAAACCACAAGGCTCTGATTACCTCTGCTTGGTTGAGGGTTTCTCCACACCAATTGGCAACCAGAACAAAGAAAGAAAGAAAAGAAAGAAAGAAAGAAAGAAAGAAAGAAAGAAAGAAAGAAAGAGAGAGAAAGAAGAAAGAAAAGGAACAAACAAACAAAACACAATTCCTTCCAAAAAAACTACTTGTTTACCCAAAACTCAAATGCCTTACCTCAGGGAAAGAATCAAATGAAAAGGAGGCCTTAGCAAAGAACTGTGTCTTCCTTGCTGAACAAGAATTGGCCAATGCGCTTAATCCAGTGGGTGTACTTCTGCTTTGCACATTGGGGGTTGAGCTGAGGATGTCTTTTCTGGTATCTTAAAATCTTCCCTTGTGTTAGGCCCTTATCTTAGTCTGTGACTGTGTTGCTTACGGAAATACCTGAGAATGGATGACTTATAAACAAAAGAAGCTTGTTTGACTCATGATTTTGGTGGCTAGAAAGTCCAAAGGATGGAAACAGGCTGGCTTCACAATATGGCCAAAAGAAGCAGAGAGGACAGCGGGAGGGTGCACAGAGAGATCTGGGGACCACTGTCTTCCTTTTTACAATAACCTGCTCTCATGGGAACGAACCCTTTCTCATGAGAGCTAGAACTCACAAACTCTCGAGAGGTTTTTGCTATAGGGCGCGTGCGCTCGCCAGACAGACAGAGAGAGACAGAGAGACAGAAAGCGAGAAATCACCCCCCAGGGTGGATGGCTGCACCGCAGTCCCTTCTCCTCCATTCTCCTCCATTCTCCTCTCGGGATCTTGGGCACGCACGCACATGCGCCCAGCGTGAGTTTTAAGCCACCAGGTCCGGGACGCGAACCGCGGTCGACTACGTGGGAGTCCAGTGACATAACCATTATGCTAACTGCTGGTCCCACTCACAAGGTCTTGTGAGACATCATTAATGCATTCATGACAGCCTGTCTCAATGATCCAATCTTGGCCCACTAGCCCCACCACCTTAACTTCATTACACCAGAGACCGAATTCCAAAACGTGAACTTGTGAGGGACAAACAATTATCCAAACTGTGACATTCCTGAATAAATTATTTCCTCTTGATCTTAATCTTTCCAGACTGCAGAAGCATGAGAAATAAATTTCTGTTGTTAATAAACCACTCAGTCCATGGTATTTGTTATAGTAGCCCAGAGGACAAAGACAAGGAGCAAGAGGAACTCCATAGATTTTTTTTGTTTTTTGTTTTTTAGTTTTTTTGGAGAGGTTTTTGCTATAGGGCGTGTGCGCTCGCCAGACAGACAGGGAGAGACAGAGAGACAGAAAGCGAGAAATCACCCCCCAGGGGGGATGGTCACGCCGCAATCCCTTCTCCTCCATTCTCCTCTCGGGATCTTGGGCATGCACGCACACGTGCCCGGCGTGAGTTCCAAGCCACCGGGTCCGGGACGTGAACCACGGTCAACTACGTGGGAGTCCAGCGACATAGCCATTACACTAACTGCTGGTTCCCCGGAACTCCATAGTTTTGACCAACTAAACATCGAGTCAGATCAGTGTTCTCCTCCTTGTTACAAAACTTCATTCCCTGGGCCAGGCCATGGCCTAGAAGTTAAGAGAGCCAGATCCCATATGGCCAACTATGGTTGAAGTCCTGGACCCAGCTTTGTAAAACATGTAGGGTGCATGTGTGTACAGGCCCAAAATCCATACAGAATGAAGAAATGGAGGAGACAGGATTGTGGCATGGTCACGCCCTACTGGAAGTGATTTCTCCCTCTCCCTCTCTTTCTGTCTCTCAGTTTCTCTCTGGCAAATTCACGTGTTCTCTGACAAAACAAAACTATTATTTCTTAATAAAGCTAGGCACGCTGCTAGATACATACAAAAATGTGGTGTCAGAGGTATCAAAATGATAGTATAAAAGACTATTTAATGAGAGGAAATGTTCTTCATAGGTTGCTAAGTTAAAAAAAAAGAAAAAGGTAGGAAACAGTATGAATACCTTGCTCTTGTTTCTATAAAAAAGAATGTGTTAATAGGCATGAAGGAAAAAAAGAGAATTAGTATAAGCACGTTCAAAGAGTTTTTCTCTCAATAGTAAGAATATGGAATTATTTTATTTATACTTATATGCGCTTCTTTGCTTTTTCTTTCTTTCTTTCTTTCTTTCTTTTTTTTTTTTTTTTTTTTTTTTTGAAGAGGTTTTTGCTAGAGGGCGTGTGCACTCGCCAGAAAGACAGAGAGACAGAGAGAGACAGAAAGTGAGAAATCACCTCCCAGAGGGGTGGCCACACTGCAATCCCTTCTCCATTCTCCTCTTGATGTGGGGACACGTTTAAGAGAGAGAGTCTGAGGTGTGGGGACATGCTCTGAGCAAACACCACATGCTCTTTTGGGGTTTGGCAGAACCTTGCAACTTGTCTTTCCTTGACCTTGGCTGCAGACAGAGCAAGGGTGGAAATTGCTTGGGGCATTCCAACAGACACATGTGATAGACTTCAAGAAACATCTTGGCAAAATCCAATCCCTGCTCTGCATCTGAAAGGTTCCTTAGCCTACTCTGGGTGTGGTATTTCGAGAAGATCTTTAGCTCCTTCCCCACACCTTACAGCTAGTTCTCTGCATTAGAAAGGAAGATGAGATTTTCTCTTGATGGGATTATCACCAAGGAATACACCTGGCCTGGTGTGACTAAGCCCTCATAGATTTGTTAACTGCTTCTTATTGTCTGTAACCTGGCAACCAATGTATGAAGTGTCGTAAAACATACATGTGTAATGTCTCCTTGTTCTATAAATAAAGACGTCCAGTTCATCTGGGCGGCACAAGTTGCTTGGGCTACCTAGGCTCAGGCTGCCTGTGTCCGTTTCTACTCTACCTTTTGTCTCATTTTTTATGCTTCTTCCATAGTAGTGCCGAGCCCGGGGGCGGACGCCGACATCTTGGGATCTTGGGCACGCACACGCACCCGGCGTGAGTTTAAGCCACTGGGTCTGGGACTCCAACAATGGTCACCTACATGGGAGTCCAGCGACATAACCATTATGCCAACTGCTGGTCCTGCGCACTTCTTTTCAAAACAGACAAACAAACAAACAAAAAAACACCTGATCACTTTTGTAAAATATTAATTAAAAGAGAAACTACTCGAAATGGATAAACATACTAAAGTAATCACACTATGTCCCAAACCTTTGTCAACTGGATATACTCACTCCTGTGTATGTACTTGTTGGTTATTTAAAATGTATTACATTCTTGATTTGAGTCTATTTTTTTTCTGTAAAGTGTATTCTTTTGACAACATCTAATAGTTTAGAGAGAAACACATCTGTTGAAGCTAAATTTTGACTTTTAATTGCTTTGTATGTAAATCAAAGATATGATTGTAAATTCTCTTAAGACATATTTTTGTGTAGTTATAGAAGAGGAGTCATCTTTTTACTCTGTCAGGAAAGCAGGTTCAAAATGTTCATACATTCACAATGTTCAAACAGCCTTGTGAATAAAGTAAATTCACTCAGGGAAGTGTTAGACCTCTTGAGTTGGTATCTTAAAGACTTTTGCTCAATAAAGAGTCTTCCCGGGACCAGCAGTTAGCATAATGGCTATGTCGCTGGACTCCCATGTAGTCGACCGCGGTTCGAGTCCTGGACCCAGTGGCTTAAACTCATGCCGGGCACGTGTGCATGCGTGCCCAAGATCCCAAGAGGAGAATGAAGGAGAAGGGATTGCGGCGTGGCCATCCCCCCAGGGGGTGATTTCTCACTTTCTATCTCTCTGTCTCTGTCTGTCTGGCAAGCACATGCGCCCTATAGCAAAAACCTCTCAAAAAAAAGAGTCTTCCCATTGGATGACAATTTGTTTTTTATTGGAAGGCATTTTGCTCTGTATGTTAGAATTCAATAAAGGGCAGAATAAAATATTGTGTAGGAAGCTCCCAGCTGGTTTGAGTCAGGGTGTCACTTCTCTGATGCAAAACTAAAATAACACAACACACAGAGATATTAAGGGCTGTTAGGCAAAGTATCTTCCTCAGTCCTGGATCAAGGCCTTGGGCAGGAGCTCCTCAAATCATTTAATTTTGATTCAATATTATAGTTTGACATATGAGGCATTACTCTTAAGTTAATGGTCTTCCTTTTTAAGCCAAAATTCCAGATTTCTATATGTGAATGAGCTGTATCTAAGTAGTTTCCATGAAATAATACTCTTCTCAAAGATGCAATTATTCTCCAAAGTGTGCTTGAAACTTCTTTTAAAATTGCTCTCTGTGTCAGTTTACAAATCATGTAATAAACTCAGTCTCCTGATGTTATATGTATGTCATATTTACAAATCAAAATGGCATTTCCCTATCTGAGAATGAAATAATATATACCTATTTGGGTGTTATACCAAAAATTTGTTTTTTAAATGGATACAACATAAAACACGGGGCCGGCTCTCTAGTGCAGCAGTTAATTCTGTTCAGAGAGAGCTATAAGAAATCTCACATAGCCAGGCACAGCTCAAAGCCAAGCCCCTGCGGCTTGAGTAACAGACCAGTACCAGTGTGCCGAGGGTCCTGATGGAACGGAGAAGGAAAAGATGGCAAAGTCTTCTGTTGGTGGCAGATTTTTTGTCTGTCTCTCTCTTTCATGCACATTCACTCATCCTCTGGCAAAAAATAAAATATTAAATATTTACATCATAGAAACAGGACTGGCCAGGTACCATGGTGGTGGGGGTGGTTGGATCCCACATGGCTGACTGCATAATTCCAGTCCTGGACCTGGCAGCTTGAAAAACATGCTGGGTCATCTGTGTGCCTGAAATCCCAAGAGAAGAGTGGAGGAGAAGAGATTGTGGCATAGTCATCTATGCTAGGGGGTGCTTTCTCCCTCTCCATACCCTGGGTGAGCGCACGTGCCCTCTAGCAAATTTTTAAATTAATTAGTTAATTAAAATATGAGCGTGTGAAAAGAAATGGTAAGAGAAGATTGTTTTAATCACCTCAGAATGGTGATGATCTTCCTAAGTATGATGCAAAATATGTATTAGGCAGAATTCCCCAAAGAAACAGACCCAATAGGAGATCTGTCTATTGAGAGAGAGAGAAAAAGAGGGAGAGAGACTCAGGTAAGAGTATTGAAACCTTTGTCAGAAGGCTGGAAATTCAGAAAGGGTTTCTATGTGGTAGTCTTAGGACTTTCTTCTTTCTTTTCTTTTTTTGTCTTTTGTTGTTGTTGTTTTTTGAGAGATTTTTGATATAAGAAGCATACACTCGCCAGAGAAACAGAGACAGAAAGCAAGAAATCACCCCCCAGATGGAATGACCATGCCTCAATCCCTTCTAGTCCATTCTCCTCCTGGGATTTTGTACATGCATGCACATGCACCCAGCATGAGTTTCAAGCTGCTGGGTCTGGGACTTGAACTGCAGTTGATCATAACACCACCTGCTAGCCCCCAAGGGACTTTCCTCTTTCAGTAACTTCAATTTTTCTCTAAAGGCCTACCACTAGATGAGGCCCAGCCATGTTACCAAGAGTCATCTGCCTTATGAGAAGCCTACTGAGTTCAATGTAAACCACTCCTAATAAATACTATCACAGCAGCATCTATGTTACTGTTTAGCAAATAATTAATACCAAAGCCTAGACAAGTTGACACACAAAATTAACCATTACAATAGATGTTAAAGATGTAAAAGAAAATTTTGACTAATCTGACTCTAGATACAAAAATGACAATAGTCCCACTGTTGGTGTGTCTGTGGTCTGACCATCTCTTTCTAAGCACCAGAGTGAAGTGAGCCATGAACTTGAAAGATTGCCACTTTGTGCTGAGGATGTTTCTAGAGGTATTTAAAATAGGAATCGGGCCAGCAGGTAACATGGAGGTTAAGGCAGCTGGATCCCACAGGGCCAACTGTGGCTTGAAAATGATGCCAGGTGCAGGTGCAGGTGCATATGAGCCAAAATCCTAAGAGAAGAGTGGAGGAGAAGAGATTGAGGCATGGCCATTCCCCCAAAGGGTTATTTCTCACTTTCCCTCTCTCTCTCTCTCTCTAATGAGCACACCTGCACACATCTGAAAACAAACAAACAAAGAAAAAGGAAAAGAAAGGAAAAGAAAAGAAAAAGGAATTATTAGGCTGAGACTGGAACCTGATGACGTGATTGATTTGTCTAGCACATGGAGATACATATTGCTCCTCCACTGTGTTTTCCTTTTAGGGAAATTTTTTCTTAAGAGAAATTTTTGCTATAGGACATATATGCTCACTGGAGAGACAGAGAGAAGAGAAAGTAAGAAATCATCCTCCCGGAGGGATGGCCATGCCACAATCCCTTCTCCTCCATTCTCCTCTTGGGATTTTGGGCACGCATGCTCTCGTGCCTGGCATGAGTCTCAAACCTCCAGGTTTGAGGATACCATGATCAGCCATGTGGGAATCCAGTACCTTAACCACTACACCATCTTCTGGCCCTGTTTTGGGGAAATTTTTTGAGGAAGAGACTTCTTTTTATTTTTAAAAAATTTATGATTAGTATATTTTTTAATTTTACCAGAGAGAGAGAGATGGAAAGTGAGAAAGCAAGCCTCCAGGTTCGGGACTTAAACCACAGTGTGCCATGCGGGAGTCCAACACCTTAACCACCATGCCAGCCCCGAGGAAGAAACTTCTGTTAGTTCAAACGTTATTTAGTATTTGATGTCAACTTTTCATAGCATTTGAAACTGATTGTTTTCTTATTACAATAGTTTTTTTTTTTTAATTGTGAATCCATTTAGGTAAAATATTTTAAGTTTTTTTTCTTGTTTTATTTACATTTCATCAGTGTACATCATTGTAGCATACAAAAGGAATCTTCTCAGCATGTGGGAAAAGGCCTGCTTTGTATGGCTTTCCTTTCATAAAACAGAAGCTCTTGAGAATTTCCACCGGATATCTCTTGCTACTTGTGATTAAAGAACTTAGATGGGGGGGTGGGGGGATACAGGAATAATCATCATAGTGGTTGTAAGTCACTAAAGTTCTAAGGGAATGGCTGGTCAGGTGTATCTTTATGCAGTTGGTTTGCATTTGTCTTCTCTGAGAAGTCTGAACACTTATCCTGAACCTAAGATCACACTTATCTTTGAAAACTCCCAACTTCTCATGAAAGTGACAGGAGGAGCCTTGGGTGACTCACATGCACAGAACTGGGGAGGTCGTGCTGCCTCCCTGAGGTCACACGGAACTGGCTGTCCCAGGCCTGAGATCTAAGAGACCATCTCTCCATGTTAATGATCATTTTTTTCTAGTTGTGAGTCCATATTGGCTGGCGGATTCTTCAAAAGAAACTGTGATATAAAGCTTTTACGAGTATTAATTTCAAGGGGGGAAAATAACAGCAGTTTGATTTGAAAAACTAGGTAGGAGTTTATTATATGGTTATCTTACTTCTGGAGAAGAACATTGAATGATTTAGTTCTGTGGCATGTAATTTCCTCTTTTGGATAGTTGGTTTTACGAAGGCAGGATTTCGTAGTGTTAGTAATGACTGGTAAAAATAGCAAAAATAGGTAAGAAAAAGTATTACACAAAACGCACCATGAACAGAGCGGAAAGGAAGAGGGGATTATAATTCACTCCAAGGACACATCCCTGCTAAGTAATGCCTAGTCGCAGTGAAGGCTAGGAATTTCAGGACAGAAAAAGGTTTTGTTTTGTTTTTTAAGATTTTTGCCATAGGGCACATGTGCTTGCTGGAGAGAGACAGAGAGAGACAGTGAGAGGGAAAGTGAGAAATTACACCCTAGAGGGGATGACCATGCTGCAATCCCTTCTCCTCCATTCTTCTCCTGAGATTTTTGGGCACGCATACGCATGCATCTGGTGTGATTTTTTTTAGTATATGTGCTGCCGAAGCGAGCACATCTGGTGTGATTTTTTTTAATCTGGGTCCAGGACTCAAACCACAGTTGGCCATGTGAGAGTCCAGCGCCTTAACCACTATACCATCTGCTGGTCCTCAAAATAGAAAAAATCTTAGCCTGTAGAGATTTGCTCAAAAGGCTTTCCACTGGATGAGGCCCAGCCATGTTATTGATTGTCATCTGCCCTCTGATTTAAATGTGAACCACTCCTAACAAATAGTTTCACAGCAACAGAAATAGGACCCCAAAAGATACTCAGTGAGTGAGTTGAATGTACATGTGTGTCATGCTTGCTTGTACGTATGTGTGTTCTCCTACCTTCCTCATCTCCTAACAGCTCCCATTCACACTGGGAGAGGACTGTGAAACTCTCGCACTTTGATTGCAGTCATAACAGAGCCCTTCCTGGCCATGCGGGCTCATGAGCTGAACCCTACATGGGTTGGCCTGCAGGAAGATCAAAGGAAAGAATGTCTTCTCCACATCCTTTTAGAAATTTTATTTTTTAAAAAAATTTATTTTTTATCTATTTTTGCCATCAGAGAAGATGCAGAAAGAGGCAGAGACAGAGATAAAGGGGCACTCCAACAGGGTCTCCTAACCATAATTCACTCCTGGCCCCAGTCTGTTATGACAACACGTGCATGCCCGGCATGCATAGGGAGACCTTGGGACACAAACACCAGGCCCTCCCACGTGCCCTCAGCATCACAGAGCACTGTGTCTCTGCTGCACGCTCTGGCTCACCTGCTCTGTGTCATTTTGATTTGTATGAGAGCCTCTTTTGCTCGTATCTCAGGATGAAGTTATTTTAACTGAGCCTTTCACGAGCTCTCAGACTGTAATTATGTACAGACAAGTTCTCTGAAATACCCTCTTGGTTTCTGCAAGCATCAGCATCAGCAGGACTTCGGTTATCCTTCACAAAGCGAGAACAAACTTACATAAAGCAGACTGAGAAGGCAGCACTGATAAAACTTATCTTCAGGAAAGTCAACAAGTGAAGTTTCCCTGGAAGAATCGGCGAGGAACCAGAAACACTTTTTTTTTTTCAGTCCTACCAGTCAGGAGTGCCTGGCCAGCATTAGCTGTCAGCATTAGCTGACAGGAGGCTGGGGGGCTCTGGAGCCATCAGTGCTCGTAGCGTGATGTGGATGATTTGATCACGCTGACTCAGGAATCCAGATGTCCCAACATTTTCATTAAAGTCTGGGAGAACAAGCTATCTGAGCTTTTCACCATTGGCAGCCTCCAGAAATTCTCTGTATCCAGGAGCCTCAACCCCAGACATTCTGATTCATGAGTTGAGTTTTTTGGTTTGTTATTTTAAATTTATGACAGCATGTGTGTGCACATACATGAGAGTAGGGGTGAGAGAAAGAAGAGCACCCTCCACAGAGGCCCATCATGCCTAAAACCCCTCCTCCAGCCCTCCAGCCCATTGCATCCTGGGCACTCACATGTATGCCTGATGTGTTTCGGGCTCACTGGGCCGGACACTTGAATTGCAGTCACCATGTGGGTGTAGCTTCTGTTGAGCAGCACATCACCACTGCACCGTGAAGCCAGCCCAACCCTTATGGTTGATGAGTGAATTGATTCATTCAATAAACGGTGGACCAGCGGGTAACGTGGAGGTTAAGGCACTGGATCCTACATGGCTGACTGTACAGTTTGAGTGCCAGACCCAGTGACTTGAAAATCACGCTGGATGTGGATGTGTACATGCCCAAAATCCTAAGAGGAGAAGAGAGGAGAAGGGATTCAGTGTGGCCATCCTCCCAGGCGAGAAAGTGCTGTTTCATTTCCCCCCTTCTCTCTCTGTCTCCAGCAAGGACACATGCCCTATAGCAAACTAAAATAAATAAGTAAATAAATAAAAATAAACATTTGTTAGATTTTGTGAGGACCATAAGGGATGTTAAGGTAAATAAATCAGAAAGCCCCTGCTTTCAAAGAGATTATAACACACTGCAGAGCAGGACTTTGTTCTGCAGAGCAAACTATGGTCTGCACACCAAATCTGGCTACTCTTTATTTTTCTATAGACCAAGAGTTGAGAAGATTTTTAAATTTTTTAAAAAACTTTTTAAATATTAAAAGAAGAAAATGAATTGTGACGTGCAAAAGTATATGGAATTCAAATTTCAATGCCCACAAATTAATTCCATTTTTCACATTAGTAGACCTGTATTACAGAAGCATCACACTCAATTATTGTTATTATACTTTGAATCCCATGAATAAAAATGCGTGGAAACCCGTTTCTTTTGCTACATAAAAACCTACATAATGTCCTCAATGTTGTGCTTGCTATAACCCTGGACAGGAATAACCTGCTGCCTCTGCTCTAGAGACAAATAAGCAAACAGCCAATTACATTACGGGTGCACTAGTATAGGAGCTTCTTTAAAGGTGCCAACAAAATAACTTGGGAAGTCAGAGACAGGAGTAATAAGGTCCTCTAAAAGAATCAGACATTGGTCCTGGAGTACCCATTATTTGATCTGGAAGCTAACACAGATGGTTACTTTGGGGTACATGGCAGAGTGGTACAAATTAGGTGGTTGGACACAGGGATAGAGGCAAAGATGTTCACTAGATACCGTGTATACACACACACACACGCACATTATATATATGTATGTTATATATACACAATATGTATATTATATATACACACACATAGATAGATGATTTTGTGTGTGTGTTTGTGTGTGTGTGTGTGTGTGTGTGTGTGTGTGTGCTAGAGGGCATGTGTTCTCACAAGAGTCAGAGAGAAAGAAAGAGAGACAGGATCCACCATTGGGGGTGGTCACACTGCAATCCCTTCTCTGTCTCTCTCTTCTTTCAATATTTTGGGCACTCACACACATGTACCTAGTGTGTTTTTCAAGACACCAGGCCAGGACTCTAACCATGCAGTTGGCTATGTGGAATCCAGCCACTTTGACTACCATGCTACCAACTGGCACCTTTTCATATTTCTTTAAAATTTCTGAATTAGGGGCCAGCAGGTGGCGTAGGGGTTAAAATGCTGGACTGCCACATGCCACATGGCCATCCACAGTTTGAGTCTCAGACTCAGTGGCTTGAAACTCATGCAGGGTGTGTGTGCATGTGTACCCAAAAATCCCAAGAGGAGAATGAAGGAGAAAGGATCGTGGTGTGGCCATCCCCCCTGGAAGGTCATTTCTCACATTCTATCTCTCTGTGTCTCTTTATCTCTCCAGCAAGTGCACACACCCTATAGCAAAAATCTCTCCAAAAACATTTCTGAATCATATGAAAATATGCATAGTTTAAAAAATAAAATTAAAAAATTATGGTACCTTTGATAGACTGCTGTCTTCTATGCAGAAAGTTTTGTGAAGGGGCAGAGTAAGAGAAGACAAGTGAGAGCCTCCCACAAGGAGCTGGGAAGAGATGTCCCCGAGGTGGAAATGGCGTAATCCAGCGTCTGTCGTGACGGTCAAACCACACCCTGTGCTCTCGGATGGCCATCGTGCCTTGCGTGTTTCAGATTTGTTTCCGTGTTAAAGCTGACATTATAAAATGACACTTGCCTGGGGAAGGAATCAGAGGGGTCTTGCAAACCTTAAGAGGACAGAGCACTAGCTACATTGTCCATTGGTTTTTCCATGCATCAGTCCTCTCAGTCTATAAATAGCTACAAAACAGGGCTATTAACATTCTTTGTATTAATGGGACTTGAACCTCATTTGCATCAGCAGTTGAGCTGGTCTGTAAAACTGGCAGTGTTACTTTTCTTTTTTAAAAAAATTTCCCTACAGTGCACATGTGCTCACAGGAGACAGAGAGGGAAAGCAGGAAATTACTACCCACGGGGCATGATCACATGGCAACCCTCTCTCCTCCATTTCTCCCTCCTTTCAGGATTCTGGGCATGTACACGCATGCACCTGGAGTGTTTCTCAAGCCACCAGGTCTGGGACTCAAATTGCACAGTCAGCTGTGTGGGATCCAGCCATCTTAACCACTAGGCCACGTACTGGCTTGGCGATGTTGCAATGTTGTTTTGCAAAAACATGAACTGGAGAGAATATCACTGGAAAGTTACACAAGGAACAGGTCAAAGGTATCAGCTTTGGAAGCACAAATGGTTAGAGTCAGAACTAGGAGCCCCTTACTCTTCATTTTGTATCAAAAAGAAAATGGAGGGACCAGCAGTTAGCGTAATGGCTATGTCGCTGGACTCCCACGAGGTAGACTGCGGTTCGCATCCCAGACCCGGTGGCTTAAACTCATGCCGGGCGCATGTGCGTGTGTGCCCAAGATCCCGAGAGGAGAATGGAGGAGAAGGGATTGCGGCGTGGTCATCTCCCCTGGGGGGTGATTTCTCACTTTCTGTCTCTCTGTCTCTCTCTCTCTGTCTGGTGAGCACATGTGCCCTATAACAAAAACCTCTAAAAAAAAAAAGTAAAGAAAATGGAGTGGCCAGATTCTGGCACAGTGGCACAACGCAAAGCCCTGTGAGCCAGAGCCACATGGGAAGGTTCCGGGTCCATGTCTGGACATGAAACCCATGGCTCACGGGCACATGCATATCCATGATCTGGGGCTGACTGAAGCTAGAGGAGGATTGCAGTGTAAAGACCATGTCAGGGGACCAGCAGGTGGCGTAGTGGTTTTGGCGCTGGTCTCCTACATGGCAGACCGTGGTTTGGGTCGTGGCGGCTTGAAACTCTTGCTGGGTTTGTGTGCTAGTGTGCTGAAAACCCCAGCAGGAGAATGAAGAAGAAGGGACTGTGGTATGGCCATCCCTGAGGGGTGGGAGGGTGGGGGGTGATTTCTCACTTTTCCTCTCAGTCTCTCTCTCTCTCTCTCCTCTCAACCCAGTGCACATGCTCTGTACCAAAAACCTTAAAAAAAAAAAAAAAAAAAAAAAAAAGATCCTGTTGGAATGCTTTCCCACTCTAATTCTCTTCTCCATTGCTCATAGAGAAAACAAATAGATAACCTTTTCATAAAAGGAAAACGATTTCAAAACAAATAGGATGAGTTATGTGTACCAACAAAAAAATGAATGCTGCCGAAGAACTCCGTCAGGCTGACACCAACGCTGAGAGCCACACGTACCACCTCCCAGGACAGTGCATGCCTCGGCTCTCCCTCACCCTCCCTCGCCCCTCTGATGTTCCTCCTTGGGCTTCTCATGGGCTTTCCTCCTCCCTCCCATTATTTCCCATAACACTGCCACCATCGTCCTTGGTCCATCCTCCCACTGCGGACATCATTTTAGACAAACTCATTGTACTGAAGGCTGACACCCAAATCATGCCCCAAGCTTCAAACAGGTGTGCCCAAGTGCCCTGATAGGTCAGGCTTCTCAGGCTCAGTATGCCCACCTCAGAATGCATCTGAAAGCCAAGGGAACCCTTTGGGGGCCTCACAGGAGACATGCTCTCTACATATGGCTCTCCATGCCAGGCCTAAATGGTTGGGAGACAACGGAGGATGGGCTGGTTCGGGCGGGAACCTATTTGCTGTGTTCACCGCTGCATACCAGCAGCTTATTCTTTTCTTAAAAAAGATTGCTAGTGAGGGGCCAGCAGATAGCGTAATGGTTACGTTGCTGGACTCCCCCATGGCCAACCATAGTTTGAGTCCTGGACCCAAAGGCGTGAAACCATGCCGGGCATGTGTGCGTGTGTGCCTAAAATCCTGAGAGGAGAAAGGAGGGGAGGGGATTATGGAATGGCCATTCCCCCTGAGGGAGAGTGATTTCTCACTTTCTGTCTCTCTCTCTGTCTTTCCGGTGAGTGAACACACCCCACAGCAAAAATTTCTAAGAAAAATATAAAAGATTGTGAGTGAGGAAAGCTATCCCCAATAGGGTCCTGACATTATGATCCACCCCCAGCCCCAGTTCATGCACACACATGCCTGACATATTCAGGAAGGTCTCAAGATGCAAACTGGGAACCTTTCCATGTGGGCCGGCCTCACAGAGCATTGCATTTTACACTGTGCCACGACTTGGCCCCTCTAGGAGTTTATATGGTACCTGCCACACAACAGATGCTATAAATAAGTGTTGAGAAAGAGGAAGGAAAGGGGCAAAAGATGAAGATGATGGGGAAGAAGGAAGGAGAGAGGAACAAAAACTATACAATTTTGATTCAGATCTCAGCTGTTTACTAAATATGTAACCTTGGACACATTTCCCATAACACTGCCTTGTGCCTGAGCTCCTCAATGTAAAATGAGGCACCCACTAAAGGCTGTTTGTGAGGACTGAGAAGATAATATGCTTGTGATGCTTAGCAACAGGGCCGGACCTGCAATGAGTGGCCCGTAAGTGTTCCTGTTATTACTACTGGCAAGGGCCTACTACATAGACCGGGGGAGAAGCAAAGGCTGGAACCACCCAAGTCCTGCCCACCGCTCTTGTCCCCATTTATTTAACAGGAACTCTCCGGGGACAATCCAGGACACTGCTAAGAACCCCTCTGGGGGTGCGAGTCCTGTGCTGAGAACTGCCAGCTACACTGGTCCTGTGAGGTCAAGAAAGTCTCCTCGCCAGATCAGCCGCCGATGACACACACAACTCAGCCTGTTCTAATCTCCAGAAACTCAGCCTGAATCACTGTCTTTGTTACCAGCATAGGAAGATTCTGTTCTCAGGCACTGGACAGATTGCCTGGAGAGCAAGAGAAAGCAGGAAGCTCAGCTGTCTGCTGGCCTCTCGCTGCTGCTGACCAAGGGCCTGCTGCGTCAGGAACACTGAACCGCACCAGATGGAGGGACCCCAAGAACGGCAGACGTGAACAGGCCAACAGAAGCTCAGACTTCAGGGAGGAAGCGGAGGCATTCCAGGGCTGGGTTAGGACACCGAGCACTCACTTGGTGGAGGGGGATGATTGCTTAGTCAGCTCAGGGTGCTCTAGCAAAATACCACAGACTCAGTGACTTAAACAACAGTCTCTCTCACAGTTCTGGAGTCTGGTAGTCCAAGATCAAGGCACCTGCAGATTTGGTGTCTGTGAGCATGTTTTCTGGTTCATAGTGGGGCATCTTCTCTATGTCTCCTCACATGGCAGAGAAAAGAAGCAAGCTCTGGCTCTCGCGGCCTCGCTTCCGAGACGACGAAGGAAAGAATGAACAACGGCTGTGCCAAAAAGGGCCGTGGCCATGTGCAGCCTATTCGCTGCACGAACTGCGCCCGATGCGTGCCCAAGGACAAGGCTATTAAGAAGTTTGTCATCCGAAACATACTAGAGGCCGCAACCGTCAGGGATATCTCCGAAGCAAGTGTCTTCGATGCCTATGCGCTCCCTAAGCTGTATGTGAAGCTACATTACTGTGTGAGTTGCACCTTTCATAGCAAGGTAGTCAGGAACCGATCTTGGGAAGCTCGCAAGGACCGAACACCCCCACCCCGATTTAGACCTGCGGGTGCTGCCCCTCGCCCTCCACCAAAGCCCATGTAAGGAGCCGAGTCTTTAAGGACTGAAGAACTGCCTGTCCTCTGGGCGAAAAAATAAAACGCCGATTATACATTTAAAAAAAAAAAAAAAAAAAAAAAAAAGAAGCAAGCTCTGTCCTAGAAGCACCCTATTCTCATCAAGGGGCCCCACTCTCATGACCTCATCTGATCTTAAGTACCTCCCAAAAATCCTACCTTGTCATACCATCATATTAGCAGGTAGGGTTTCCACAGATGAGTTGTGGAGACCTAAGCATTCAGTCCATGTGGCAGGCGACGGCCTTTCTGGCCCACATGTGGTCCGATCACAGACAAAGGCCTCTTCGTGTGAGGTGGTTGTGGCCTAGTAGCTAACAGAGAGGATCCTGGAGTAGGACTGCCTGGGCTGGAATTCCGAGTCCGCCTGTGGCAGCTGTACGAACTTGGGCATTAAGGTATTTACATTCTCTGCACCTCAGTGTCCACATCAGTGTAACAGGGGTGGTGATAAGGGGACTGACTGCCCAAGTGTAAGATGCTAGCTCACATATAGCATCTACTGAGAATAGCGACTGACATGTTGTTAGCACTCCATGTGTTTCTGTCATTATAATCACAGTATATCTCCGGAGAGGCGATTCAGTTCCTGTGATAGAACAGCCAATGGCACCAAGTTCTTAATGTTCACACAAGGCAGTGTGACAAGATGGCATGTAGTCTTTCTGAACTTCCGTTTTCTCCTAGAGATGACAATAACAGCTCTGCCTAACTCTCAGGGTTCCTTTGTGACTGAATGAAGTAGTATCTATGACAAATGTTTAAACACTCTAAAACAGGGCCAGCTGGTGGTGTGGTGGTGAAGGCAGCTGAATCCGAAGTGGCCAACAGGACACTTTGAGTCCCAAACCCGATGACTTAAGAAACACACCAGGCGTGCATGTGCATGCCCAAAATCCCCAAAGAAGGGAGAGATAGAGAGGGAATTCCAGTGTGACCATCTCCCTTGGGGGATGCTTTCTCCTTGTCCTCTCTCCCTCTCTCCAGTGAGTGCATGCACTCTAGCAAATTAAAAACACAATGAAACAGAACACTCTAGAGTGTAAAGGGCCATTACTAATGTGGAACTCCTTGAGCTCCTTTTGGGATGGCCGGAAGCCCAGCACTGTCAGCCTCGTCCCTTGCCTCAGCCCGGCCTGTGCCCTTGGCAGAGGCGAAGTGTGTGCGTGAGAGTACGCATGCACACAGGAGTGAGGAGACGAGCCAGCGGAGACAGCGGATGGCAGAGCACACTGAATCAGCCGACAGCGTGGGAGCCGAGTGGGCGGAGCCGAGGAGTCATGCGTGTGCAGTTTTCAGTGGAACAAAGGTATAAGCAAATATAGAAATGCATAAGGAAGACATGTGATCATGATTAAAAGTTGAATGACAAAACTTTCCTCTGTGTTTCAAAGCGGAAACGGTCCTTTTAGGAATAAACACATACACCCTTTCCCTTGTCCTCCTCCAGGTTCTGATCTGGAGGTGTGGGCAGACCAAGTGACTGTCTTCCAGAATTACGCAGGAGGTGAGCTGTGGATGTTGCTCTCCGCAATAAACGTAATAGTGGGTATTAGTCTCCTCGGGCTGCACAATGGAACTAGGGTGCTTAAACAACTGAAATTTATTGTCTCACAGTCTGGAGGCTGGAAAGCAGAGGCCAAGGTGTGGGCAGGGATGGTTTTTCCCAGCCTTTCTCCTTGGCGTGTAGATGGCAACCTTTTCCCTGCGTCCTCACATGGTCTTCCCTCTGTGCGTCTGTGTTCTAATCTCCTCTTAGGGCCCACTCTAATGACCACACTTTAATTGAATTACCTCCTTAAAGACCCTGTTTCCAAATTCAGCCCCATTTTGGGATACTGGAGGTCAGTTAGGAATCAAACCAAATGCCTAAGAACAGATGAGTGGATGAAAAACTGTGGCATGTGTACTCTATGGAATACTACTCAGCTATAAAAAACAATGAGACCCTGACATTTTATATAAAGTGGATGAACATGGGAGATTTCATAGCAAGGCGGACCATGAAAGACAGGTATTGTATATCCCCACTTAATATATACTGAATGCCTGCACTTTATAGCAGAAACTGAGGGATTGGAAGGTATAGTAGCAGGGAGGGCAACTGTGGATACTAGAGACAGTATAGGAGGGGTGGGTAATAGGAGGAGGATTAGAGGGGGCAGGAGGGAAGGGAGCAGAGGGCAAAAAACAAAAACATTTAATAGATACAAAAATGAGAAGTTATTTATTGATGATAATAGATATGTAATGTCTTTGACTTGACTCATATGCACTGTATTCATGCTGGGAAAAACCATGTTGTAAAGATGTACAGTGATTCAATGTAAATATAAAAATATAGGATCAGCAAGTGGCATAATGGTTAGGGTGACTGGACTCCCACATGGCTGACCGTGGTTCGAGTTCCGAACCCAGCAGCTTAAAAATCATACCAGCTGCATGTGTGTAAATGCCCAGAATCCCAGGAGAAGAGATTGTGGTGTGGCCATCCCCCTGAGGGTAAGGGGGAGGATTTCTTACTTTCCCTCTCACTGTCTCTCTCTCTCCCAGAGAACACACACGTCCTAAGGCAAAATCCTTTAAAATAATTAATGTTAAAAAATATTTTATATATTTATATATATAATATATATATTATATTCATATATATATATATATATGAATATAATTGTGCCTAGAGGGAGGGCTTTACCTTGCCATGCTTCCTTTGTTTCGATCAGGCTTGAAGTAACCTTCAGAGGTCAAGGAGAAGGGGTTGGAAGAACAGGGAAAAAGGCAAATTATTCTTCCTTCAGATAAAAAGATAGAGAGAGACGGGGCCAACAGTTAGCGTAATGGCTATGTCGCTGGACTCCCACGTAGTCGACCGCGGTTTGAGTCCCAGACCCGGTGGCTTAAACTCACAGCGGGCGCGTGTGCGTGCGTGCCCAAGATCCCAAGAGGAGAACGGAGGAGAGGGGATTGCGGTGTGGCCATCCCCCCTGGGGGTGATTTCTCGCTTTCTGTCTCTCTGTCTCTGTCTGTCTGGCGAGCGCACACGCCCTATAGCAAAAAAAAAAAATAAAAATAAAAAAATAAAAAATAAAGATAGAGGAAGGAAGCTGATGATTACAAGCTGCCTTGACTATAAATGGCACGAGAGTTTTCTAGCTGAAATCGCTGTAGCTCTTGATTTTGGACATCCTAGTGGGTGTTTAGATTTGCGTGTCACAGTGGGAAAAATGACTTGACTGCCTATTTTTGAGCATCTAATTCTGTCACCGGTTGAATGGTTTTTGTTTGTATCCACTCACAGGACCAGCATTACAGCTCATGCAAATACTTCCTTCGAAGCACTGAAAGGTGGGAGCCGACAGAAGCTTATAGTGTACCTCTGAGTCAGGCATTAGTGCCTATTGGAAGACCTGGAGACAGAAGCCGGGTGAGCAATGTCGGCTTCCTGAAGTATGCTGGGGTGAGGGACCATGAAGAGAGGAGTCTTGGCAACCCAGCTGTCCCTGGGGTGAAGAGTTCCAGAGGAGCGATCTGCTTCCCGGGCAGCTGGATCACTGAAGCCTGGTGGGCCGATCCTGCAGATCAGGCCCCTCCTTCTGGCTTATTTGTAGGAACCACAGTTTTCAAGGCACCCAAGAAACAGTGAAGAGAAACTTGTAAATGTTGTTTCCCTTCTGGAGTATGAAGGAGGGGGAGGAATAGTTTTCTTTGAGCCAAGAGAATGAGTACTGTTGACCGGATGCCGTACTGATAACAAAAACAATGGACTAACACGTATTTTATATGTTATATACATTATTTACTGTGTTATAACAGTAAAGTAAGCTAGAGAAAAGATGTCACTAAGAATATCACAAGGAAGAAAAAATGTATTCATAGAACTCTACTGCACTTTCCAATACACTTATTGTAAAAATCCACATATAAGTGAACCCACATAGTTCAAATCTGTGGTGTTCAAGGGTCAAGCGTGTATCTACACCTATTGATAAAGGTCTCTCCTGATGGTCTCTCCTGTTGCTCTCTCACTGCAATACACGGAACAACAGTGCATGTTCAGTAACTATGGCAGCTAATTGTTAGTTTATTATTATGCTACAAAGGGAGTAACCAGCACACAGTCCCAGCTGTTGCTGCAAACATTGTGACAGCATCCTCATATTTTCCTTAAGTCTCAGAGAGTTCATTGGCCTTCCTGAACTTGCCTCTACCAGCACACACACACACACACACACACACACACACAGGACCACATAGGAGCACACACAAGCACACACACACACGAACACGTGCGCACACGCACGCGCGCGCGCGCACACACACACACGGAGGCATGTAATTCCTGGAGTTCATTCTGGACCAGACTGATGTGTGTGTGTACGTGCGTGTGTGTGTGTGTGTGTGTGTGTGGGAGGGTGTTGTTTTAAGATCCCAAATGTGCATTGAGATTTTCTACTCCTGGAATCTTGCCCTCTCTGCAGCTAACCACCGGCTCCTGCAGTCTCTGGGAAGCTGGGATGACATTCAGTCCTCCTACTCCTCCCCCATGGGGCACCAACCCATTGCCTCCCAGAGAAAAGAGAACGCATGAATCACAGGGCAGAGGATGCGGGGTGCTATGGAGGCTGCTTCTCAGAGTACTGGTCAAAGAAAAGCCTGAGGATAGAATGCAACCAGTGGGGGGTGTCCCTGGAACACACTGACTTGGATAATACCCATCACCCCCTCTCCCACCCACTGCTCTCACCCTGCGATGGCTCTCAAAGCAGTGAATCAGGGTCACCTGAGGAAGGACACGGCTCTGCCAGGTTGTGCCCACAAGGCCTAGAAGCAGCTTGGCTAAGTTAATTCCTCGCAGCAATATACTCCGGGCCATTCCTGGCCTCTTCTCCCTAAGACTTTTGCTGTCCCTGCAAAGCTGACCACCCACCCTTTGGATAAACAGGAAGCCTACATGGAGTCTACACCAAGCTCTTGCTCACAAGCTCCAAATCTGAGACCTCAGTCTCCAGTACCAACCAGGAAGTTGGTTAGAATGCAGGCTCCTATCCCTACTCCAGCTTAAACACGTGAACAGCATTGCTAGGACTAGGCCCCAGAATCTGCATCACTAACAAGTTCCCCAAATGATGCAGAGTTGAAGGGGACACACACAGAAAGAAGCCCTGAGCTGGAGGGAATTCTTCTCCCTTCCTGGACCAGACCTACTAGCTACTTGGCTTATGTGAATTTAGGCCACTGTCAGACGTCTCTGAGCCTCAGTTTCCTCATCTGAAGTATGAGAAGTGATACAGTTCTACCTCAATGGAATATGGAGAAAATGAAAGTGCCCAGTACATAGTGTCAAGGATCAGTCAGGACCTGCCAGGTTTTGTCAATAGAAAGAACTGTTGCACTCCATGCCTTCTTTTGCCCAGGTGTGACGTGGGAACATGACATTTTACATAGCGACTACATATCTCTTAGAGTGTATGAGCAAGAAGCACTCTTTCCTCCTAAACAGCTTCATAATGTATCAATGTCCCTTACTGAAAAAAGAAAAAAAGGAGGCCACTATGACACCTTACTCAAGTGTCAGTTTCCACCAACGATTCTACCTGCTGGGCACTATTATGTCCATTTTAAGGCAAGGAGACTTACCTGTACCTTGACCAGGGCCTCAGGTCCAGCAGTGGCAAAACTGGGATTTGAGCTCAGATTGCACTTGGGAAGTCATGCTCTCCTGCCTCTGCAAAGCTGGTTAGTCATGCCTATTCATTGGCAGGAGCTCCTGAAATGGCCCGTTTTCCCACAGTTATAAATTCACATTTTTAAAAATAGTTATTTATTTAATTTTATTTATTCATTTATTTTTAATTTGACCAGAGAGAGACACACAGAGAGAGAGAGAGAGAGAGAGAGAGAGAGAGAGAAAGAAAGAAAGAAAGAAAGAAAGGGAAAATGAGAAAGCAAGCTGCCAGGTCCGGGGACTCAAACCATGGGCCATGTGGGAGTGTCCAGTGCCTTAACCACCATGCCACCTGCTGGTCCCAATCCACATTATTATTATGAGCCAATATCCAGTTATAGAAGTAAGTCTGGGGCTCGACAGGGACCCAGCAGTAACACAACTGGATCCTGGGTTTGCATCCTGGGATCTACCTGTGCACGCCAGACATGCACACATGTGCCCATGATCCTGGCCGGCTGGGACTGAGGGAGAATCAGGGTAGACCCTGTTGGAAGTGTCTATCACTCTGTCTGTGTCTCTCTTTCTCTCATTAAAAAAAGTAAGCCTTGGGACCAGCAGGTGGCATGGTGGTTAAGGTGCTGGACACTCCCACATGGCTGACCACGGTTCAAGTCCTAGACCTGGTGGCTTACTTAAATAGAGAATGCCAGTTAAAAATGGCAGTTAATATTTTTAATCATTCATCTTGAACTGAGCACATGCCTCCAAGGAAATAGTGCCTTACTGTCTGTCAAGTAAGAAGCATCCTTATCTTAGTAAGGATATTTTCGCACTCCCCGCTCCACTCTGTAATGTCACTTCCACTGTTTTTGCCTATACCCTCAGATTGGTTCAGAATCTTTTTTTTTTCCCTTGAGAGGTTTTTGCTATAGGGCACGTGCGCTTGCCAGAAAGACAGAGAGAGACAGAGAGACAGAAAGTGAGAAATCACCCCCCTGGGGGATGGCCACGCCGCAATCTCTTCTCCTCCATTCTCCTCTCAGGATCTTGGGCAAGCACGCACACTCGCCCGGCGTGAGTTTAAGCCACCGGGTCCGGAACTTGAACCGCAGTCGACTACATGGGAGTCCAGCGACATAGCCATTACACCAACTGCTGGTCCCCAGAGTCTTAATTCATATCTCACCTCACGGAGTTGCACCCACAAGGCTGCTCCTCCCTCAAGCACTTCCAAGGTCACAGGTCCAGCCTGGTGAAGTTGGGATTTGAGCCCAGACCACACACTCGAGAAGTCACGCTCTCCTGCCATGGAAGGAAGGCTGTCTTGATCACAGAAATATTTAACACGGGGCCTACACAAAGTGGTTTCTCAATAAATGAGATTTGAAATGACACCAACTGTTATTGTCATGTCTTTCTAAAGCTATGAGGAAATTGAAAGCCCTTATTTTATTCAACGAGCCCTTCTCTGAGGGTGTTCACTTCCCAGTTAAAGAAGGGGAAAGGAGGCTGACTGCAGTGACAGTGTTAACCCTCAGCAATGCTGAGGGCATGTGGAAAGGTGTGGGATTCACGTCCCAAGGTCTCTCTGTGCAGGCCAACGGCAAGCACATGCCCCTGACCCTGGCCAATTGAGGCTGGAGGTGGATTGTGACATCAGGACGCCATTGGGAATGTCTGTCTCTTTTTCTCTCTACTTATCTCTCTTCTCTGTGTGCCTCTCTCACTCATGGAATAAATAAATAAGTGAAGTTTAAAAAAAAGAAGAAGAGGGACCAGTAATTGGCATAATGGCTATGTCGCTGGACTCCCATGTAATAGACCGCGGTTTGAGTCCCAGACCCGGTGGCTTAAACTCACACCAGGCATGTGTGCATGCATGCCCAAGATCCCAAGAAGAGAATGGAGGAGAAGGGATTGCAGTGTGGCTGTCCTCCCTGGGAGGTGATTTCTTGCTTTCTGTCTCTCTTTCTCTCTGTCTTTCTGGCGAGCGCATGCACCCTTTAGCAAAAACTTCTCAAAAAAAAAAAAAAAAAAAAAAAAAAGAAGAAGAAGAAGAAGAAGAAGAAAGGCAAAGACACCATCTCTAACAGTTTGACAGAGAAACAGAGTGTAGATAGACTCCTATACTCATGGGTGATAACAAAAATAACTTTAGGAACTCTTTAATTTTTCTACTGATTCTCTAACAAACCTTTTTATGGACTCTGCTGTGTACTGGACAATCCAACAGGTGCTATGGAGCTGAAGGTGAATGAGGACCTGTCCCAACCCTAATGGAGCTGATTTCTTCAGCAACGGAAGTACCCGAGAGCATCTAGACCTGAGAGCCGATGCTGGCTTTTGTCTAGGAGAGGCAAATTTCTGTTTTGTTATGCTGGAAACTACTCCACTATTGCAACCACATCACCACTTCCATAGGTTAATATTTCCTAGAGTTCAAGGGCCAGCAGGTGGGGTGGTGGTTAAGGCACTGGGCTCATACATTGTGGATCACAGTTCGAATCCTGGACCTGATGGTTTGCTTTCTCACTTTCCGTTCTCTCTCTCTCTTTTTCTCTCTCTCTGGTCAATCCGAAAAATAAATAATAATGAGACTAACAAATGGCATGATGGCTATATCACTGGACTCCCATGTAGTTGACCGCAGTTCGAGTTCCAGACCTGGTGGCTTAAAACTCACTATGGGAGCATGTGTGTGCGTGCCCAAAATTCTGAGAGGAAGATGAAGGAAAAGGGATTGCAGCTTGGCCATCTCCCCAGGAGGGTGATTTCTCACTTTCTGTCTCTCTCTCTCCAGCAAGTGCATGAACTCTATAGCAAAAATATATTTCTAATAAATAAATGAATAAATAAATAAATAAATAACAAATTAAATCAAATAAATAAATCTTTGGGAAAAAAAATATTTCCTAGAGCCCTAGTTACATTGATGGTGTTTGGAAAACAATCTTTTTTCTGCC